>JAJEJO010000085.1:992299-1109662 GCA_020662805.1 Glaucomys volans
CCAGGCATGCTTGTAAAACACGTTCTTTTTTCTATCTTCCTCAAGATGTTTCTCACCCTCTTTCTTGAATTATGATTAAATATATAATAAATAATATGTAACACATAGTATGTGCATATTATGTATTATATATGTGTCCTTCCCTTATACACAATATATGCATGTGTGGGCATGTATATGTGTGTATGTTTTGAATCTTATTACTAAATTGTAAGACCTCAGGTAGCAGGAATTGTCTATGCATTGTACTAATTCTTCTTTTAGTAGCACTTAGCACAGTGCTTGTACTTGGTGCTTAGTTGAGAGGCAGGGCACACTATCTCAATGAGAGAGAGTATAAATGGAAGAACCATTTTGTGCTTTTCAGAATGACAGGAGATCAATTAGTAAGGCCATTTTCAAGTCACTTTAGAGCAGCGCTCAGCACAAAACAATGGGTCTTTTAAACCACTTTTCAAATTACAGACACTACAGAGATCAGTTTCAAGAAAGTTCTTGCTTGGGTAAGAATTTATTCAGTCAAATGGAATGGGGAAAATTATATTATGGATCTAATGATTTTCGGTAACTGTTACCTCAACTTTGAAAAGGTGAGATGAATTGAAATGTAGTTGTTTCTTGATCAATTTGTAAAATCGGAACAACGCAAGTGTCTATACATCTCAAATATACTACACATTGCCCACATGTTTTTGCAAGCTGAGGTTTATAATATATTTCATGTTTGGAGTCTATACGTATATTTCAGTCTCTCCCTATTGATGCCAAAAGGAAAAAAAAAATGCTTTGGCAGTACCACTCAATGGAAAATCCATTCTTGGATATGCTGGGACACAGCAGACACATGGGGCACGTGTGAGTTTAACAGACAGATTTAGTGGGCTGTTTAGCAGCAGAGAGATTAAGAAGTTAAACTCAGTAGTTTCATAGACGCTGACGTTATTCAACTTCTGGTAAAAAGCATTGCATATGTTAAAAGTCTGGTCCGTTTTTTATCCATGTAGAGTAATTTAGACACTTTCAGCCCAGCAGTCCTATATAATCAAAACCATATTCTTTGAATCCTTGGAAAAAATTATCAGAAGAAAAGCAAGATCCAATGTATTCTACAGAACAAAATATTTTAATAAATACTCTGAATTGGAATTTGAGAGACAAAGCATTTACTATTATTTTTTAAAATATTTAAATGATTTTAGAAAATAAGTTGTTTTGGACGACTTTGAGACAAATTGTCAATGTTTTATATTATTTTGAGGAAATGTCACTAACCCACCGATAGACTGTCGGTTATGGGAAGGTTTTCCAAACCACACCATTTCCCAACATCTCTTCCTTTGCTTTTCTTTCCACTCTTGTTTTTTACTTATACTGATTTCATTCTCTTACTTTTTCTGATTTAACTCAGTTTCCTCTTGTGCTTTTCCTCTCCTGGCTTAAGTCAACTCTATTTAACAATTATATTAAGAATTAACATAATATTCTGTTGGAAACATTGAAAAGCCAAGTTATTTTGGCATTTCAAAATCTTTCTTTTCTTTTATTCTTTCCCTCTCCCTCCCTTTCTATTTCTTCATTTCTTTCTTCTTTCCCCTCTTCCATCTTTCTTATTTTTGAGGAAATCTGGCAGTATTCTTTATAGTTTGATTTCGTTAAGCTTTCAAGTAATTTAATGTACTAAAAAGGTTTGTGTTGAAATCAGAAGACATTTTTTACTTAACCCCAATACAAGTCGTAGAAATGAAGCATTTGCTTTTAGACATTATTTATATTATATAGTCTGTTTTGATTTCTATAGGACTTTGGAATTGGAGAGGACATAAAAGATTTAATTCAATGTTTGAGTGCTTTTACAAAAGATTTTGTCCATTACTACCATTGGCTGACAATCTGCCCAACTCCGTGATATCTCCTTTTACGGGTCTTATTACCTCCATAGAAGGACCTTCCTTATGTTGAACTTCAGATTGTATTTGTATGTGTCTCCTGGCTGATCATCCTACTTTTTCTCTTGGAATCACTTAGAAAAAGCAATTCTTTTTGTTCTTTCAAACACAAGTGAAGCTGGGTTTGGTGGCACATGCCTGTATTCCCAGTGGCTGGGGAGGCTGAGGCAGGAGGATTGAGAATTCAAAAAAAGCCTCAACAATTGAGCAAAGCACTAAAGCAACTCCATGAGATCTGTCTCTAAATACAATACAAAAAGGGCTAGGGATGTGGGTCAGTGGTTAAGTTCCCCCGAGTTAAATCCCCTGGTAAAAACAAACAAACCAGAAGTGAGCATTTCAAATATTTTAACAAATCCTAGAAGTGTGCACAAAAACTGTCAAAGGTAACTACTTTTGTGAAGTAAGACGAAGGACAAAGGAAGGCGATAAGGGAGAAAATTCTGGAAATTAAGACTCAGAATTGCCTACACGTTCATGTATTGATTTAATTTCATAATAGTAATAATTATTTCAAAAGGACTATTATTATGTCCTCTATGTGTTGTACCCAAAGAAAATAAAATCATCCAAGCCGATCACGTAAAGCCAAAAGAAGCCTTTATTTTAGCTGGCCAGCGACAATTGCCCTTACTCCTAAAAGCAGGGTGCCGGGAAATTGTGTGCCAGTTCTTTTATTGCCAACTTTTATAGGGCACGGGAAGGGACCAGGGTGGGGCTATAGGGAGGGGAAGGGACTGGGGTGGGCTATAAGGAGGGGATCTGGGACTGGGGTGGGCTATAGGGAGGGGATTTGGGATTTGGGGTGGGGCTGACTCTCCCAATCATGATGGAGAATCTCCCTGGGAAACATCAACATTCCAATCTGTTTTCTGTGGCTATAACATATGCATCACCTTTTAAAATATGTAAATACAGAGGGTTTTTAAATTTTTTTCTCATATAATAATTATTTTTAAGCCATATTTCTTCCTTCTATTTTTTCTGCTCATACTGTACTCCTATGTGAAAGGTATTTGAGTGTAGCAACCAGAATGGAACCAAAATGATTGATTTAGTTGATAGTGATTTAATTGTGATCTGTTTATAAATCTCTACAGATTTACTCATATTTAAAAAATAGACAATATTTGACATACAGCCCTTGTGAGAACATATACAGCAATCCAACCCTAAAGATGCACAGAATAAATTATGAAAGTTACTAAAAGTTGAAGAAAAAAAGGATTTTAGAAGACAAAAAGTCTTAACAATATAGTATTTTCTACACAGAATGAAAATGTGACTGTTATTTTTATGTTTGGGGTTTTCTACCTGTATTTATTGAATAGAGAAAAATATCTAACATAATATTCTCAACATAGCAGAGTAAAAAATATTTCAAAAGATTATTTTTCAAATATACTTTTTTTTTTTAACTGGTTTTGTAATAAAGTCTACTTTTATTAGCAGATGACTGATCTTTTTAAACTTTTTGACTTGACTACTTAAATTTTTTAGTTTTTCTCTTCAATTTTGTTAACATACAAAGTAGATCTAAGAAGGTCAAAAAGACTATGTCTTTTAGATCTTCCAAAAGATTCACGTTTTATGGTGAAATATAGGCAAACGCAGAGTACTCACAAAGAAACATGAGACTGTCAGTCACAGAGGTAAAGAATGCACCATCTCAGCTCAGGCTGACCCACCACCCTCTTCACAGGGCAGTTGACGTGGAAGTAACCAAAGTTTTGGAACTGGCACAAGGGCGTTGTATGGCAGGATGTTGCAAGACATGGCTTTTGTGCTACTTGTTGACTCTGTGAGTCAATTCTGAGTCAGCTCCTGACCAATCTACATGGATCTAATGAGAAGGCCCCATGGAAAGGAATTGCCCCAGGAGAAGTTTGTAGATGGAGGAATTCTGAACTTTGAGTTTCAGGTCTGATTCTAGCATTGAAACTAATTAGCTGGGTACCAGCAACCTCTCTGCTCCAGTTTCTTTACCTGCAAAATGAGAAGATTAAACTACACCAACAGGAAGCTTTATGCTTCTGAACTTTTGTGATTCTATGGAATTACTGTGGAAAATCTGAAAGACTACATCCAGCAGAAAAACAAAACAAAATATATGCTATATTGGGACACCAGCCACCTTCTGGGTTATCAACATTTCTGAAAAATGACAATAGGCGTAGTCATGAGCTGATTTCTTTTCTCTCTCATAGTGAGAAAGAGAAAGTTATGAAGAAGATATAAAGCAATTAGAGATCAGCTATACAAACATTTTAGAACACCAGGCGACTGCTGCCTCACTTTAGCTAATTATGTATAGTCTGTTACAAAACAGCTCATGCTTGCAAAATTTTTCATTGTGTCTGCAGAAAAATGTAGTCAGAAGAGTTAAAAATGATTCGTCTATAAATATGCAGGATTGGAAATGGATAAAAACAGTTCTAAATGTCCAATAATTCAATCTGTCTGTTTAAAAAAAAAAGTTGGAAATTGCCATGGAAGTCAATATTCAAAATCCATTCAGTATTATGGAGCATCAATTCTTAATGGGTTTTTTAAAAAAAGTGCAGTATTTTCTGTTCAATTAAACATTAGGACTGATTTGGTTTCACTATTGGGAAGAAAACCGATGCATATTATCCATGAAAGTAGTAAATATTAAAGAAGGTGACAGATGGAACCAACTGGTACCTTCCTTCACTATGGTTGAAATATAGTCTACTTTAAAAAGCTTTGAAATAGAACTGTTCATGCTATTAAAGGAGAATGGTCCTTACCCTGGTAGCAGAATTCTACTGGGTGCAAAAGAACTTTTGAAGAACTAAAACAAGTTTCAGATTTTTGGTAAGTAATTCTTCTTTTTATTTTTACATTAACGTTAAAAGCAATTAGCAAGCTAATTTTACTGAGGCTTGATTTCTGAAATGTGAATAAATAAAATATATTTTATGAAAATTTCTTGTGCAGATCTTGAAAACTGAAGAATTATGCTTATTAAGAAAGAATATTAAAATAAATAGCATATTGAATGAGTGGCCTGATGGATGATGACCAGGGCTTGCATATTATTGGAGAAATTTGCTTGTGATTAAAATTTGTTCCTATTGAGATTGTCTGAGAGAAAATAAAAATATATATGTCTTACAAACTCAGTAAAGTTTGTACCATATTTATTTATTTATTTATTTATTTATTTATTTTCAGAGTGGAAAATAAAAGTTTTATTAAAGAAAAGTAAAAGCAGACTTCTCCCGGGGGGAAGAAGGGGACCCAAAGGTGGAATCCATGTGGCGAGTAAATCCTGTCCTTTTTATAAGTTTTACTCTCTTGTTCCCTTCCCCCATCATTTCCTTCCTCCTTGTCTAGGTCCACTTTTGCAGGTGAGTTGCAAAAGCAGAGAAGCAGAGAGTTTGTACCATTAAAAAAAAAAAATTTGTTCCTTTATTCAACCTCTATCTGAGAAGGCAAATCTTAATTTTTAGAACATAAATCAGAATAAAGTAAGATATAAAATAACACAACTGATTTTTATCATTTTCTCTTATCGTGAATTCTTCCCATAATGGAAATTATTCTGAAGTAACAATTGAAGAATTCTGTTTCTTAGTCTGCATCCTTCCCCACCCTCGTGGTTGAAATAAGACTGGCAAATTCTTGGGATTAGGCATTCCCATAAGACTGCAAGAGCTTCCTGGCTTTATGCTGGCCAGAAATAACACCAGGGAATGTTTTTACAATAATTCTACTTTTGGGTAAAAACAGGAAAGGGAGAGGCATGTGAAAATTAAATTTTTAATAAGATGAACAGAACCAAAAAAATGGGGAAGTTTCCTTTCAAGTTTGGGGAAAATGAAACTTGACTTTGATCATTCAAATTATTTACTTACTTGTTTTTGAATGGAAATATTATCCTGATATGATCTTGAGATATTATAAAATTTCTGTTCATTTTTTTTCCTGAAACTCTGCTACTGAGCTAAGGTGACAATATTTAATTCACCTATAATATTCACTATGTAGGAAAGATACACATTGCCAACTGACATCAATTCCAAGATTTGATCCAATATTTTTGCACCATGTGGATTTTCCAATATTCTCAGAAATGATATAGGTTAATACTTCTAATTTTGTTATATCTCTCATCATCAGCAATCAACAGTTATCAAATATGCATTACTCAGAGATCACAGCATTTACTATTTCAATGTCCTAATTCTCTGCATTCTAAATGACAAAGAAAAAACCCCACTGTTCGTAAACACTATATTTATTTCTTAAATATTGAAGGGGCTAATATTATCATCTAAATGAACTCTCAGGAACAGATGATATTTTGATTTTTTGTGCTTTCCTTTCAGGTTTCTTTTATCAGACGATAAACATTTTTCCTGTGTCTATTATGGTATTTCCCTCTATTCCTTTTGAAAAGGCATCAGTTTTCTTCTGACAATAATGTTATCCTTTCTAACATGGCAAACTTGTGCTAACAGCCTAAATCAGGAAATGCTATGCTTTTTCTTTAAGGCTTTTCTAATTTGTAATTAAAAAGAAAAGCTAGATTCTTGCTGATTACCTACAGGAGTGTGACTCTCCATGGTTACCTGTCACTCAAAGAGCTCCAGCACCGAGGAATGCTAATTAGCCCCGCTAAAGCACCGTAATTGAACTGGAGAGAGGATTGCTGAAGGTGCAGGTCTGCTTTCATTCACAACAGCCATGCCATGTGAATGGATGGAGCCATCCTGACAATGTGAGGAAATAAAGGGAGATGGGGAGGAAAAAGAAAAACAACAACATTCCATCTGCCATTTTTTACTTTCAGTTTTAAAGTGATTATCAAGATGTAACCTGGATACCATGCAAATACAAAAAAAAAGAAAAAAATGTTTTCTTTAACCAGAAGAGAATGCGCCATAGCACCTGTTTGACAATGATCTCCATGGTGGCGAATGCATTGAACTGTATAAAAATGAATCATCTGAAACAAATGGATGTGTTGGGACATCGGTGCAGATAATCATAGTGATGATAATGGATGCATGTTTTATGGAAGACAGTTTTTATTTAAATGATAATTGACTTTACAGAAATGCTTGGTAAAAGAAAGTTTGGGGCATTGCTATGTCCCTGAAACACGTATGCACATTAAAATTTAGACAACTTAAATGAGAATATAAGGTTTAGTGGAGAAAATCCTGGGCTATCACTTAACAGTAAAAGAGACAAGATGATTGAATTCCAAACAGGTGTCATCTCTTCAGCTTAGTTCTAGTTATTAACATGGGAAATAAGCTGCTTACAAAATAGGGCAGTGTAATGTTTCATATCATCATAGAATCATATTTTGGAACTGTAGAGACTTTAGATTTATTGCAAAAAATAAAAAAATTTGAGCTAGGGGTGGTACCATAAAACTGTAATCCTAGCTATCCTGAAGGATGAGGCAGGAAGATTACAAGTTCCAGGCGAGCCTGGGCAACTTGGTGAGACCCTATTTCAAGATTAAAAATAAAAGTTCTGTGAATGTAGCTCAGTATTAAAGTACTTCTGCATTCAATTGCTAGTACCACAAAAGAAAAATAAAATAAAATTTAATTTAATCGATTTTGAGAAAAAAGCAAGTTGCAAATCAAACTGCCCTCAAAACCAAGCAGAAGAGAACCAGAGAGCTCTATTCTGCAACATGTTCAGACAGCATTTATAGGTATAGAAAAGGGAAGTGATGACCAGGGGCTGCTTTATGAGTTATAGCTCCAAGTTTGCCTTATTTGAACATGATCTGATTGGTTGGCTGCCTGTGATTGAAGTATACTGCTGATTGGCTCAAACCCAGCTAGTGATCACAAAAGCTACATTCCTAACTTTAGACTTGCAGGTAGTTTATGTACTAAGTCAGGTTGCAGTTAATTATCTTGGGACTGGAAGTACAGAGGTAGCCTCAGACCTTGTTTAGTTTAACAGTAGAGCTATGTTACATAGCCTTGGAAACGAAGACTTAGATAAGCTGACACTAGCCCCAAACTAAATGATGGGTAAAGCTCAGAGTAGAATCCAAGTCCCTTACCCCAAGTTTATCATTTGGGGAATAGAACACCAAGGCAAAGATAAACGTGTAATTTGATTCTAAGATGAGGGAGTGAGCAGTAGGAGAGTCACAAAATCAGAGGGTTTTGTCTTGTTTTTGCTCTACTGCAGCATTTGCAATACTTTGAGCAGTGACTGATGCCCCCATATATATGTTGAATGGTGTTGAATGAATAAATTAACAGGCACATTCTTATACAATTGGAATTTTTCAAATTACTTTCAGAATTTAAAACATTGAACCACTCAGTAAGATGATTCTTACTCTTCTTCCCTTCCTTCCTTCCTTCCTTCCTTCCTTCCTTCCTTCCTTCCTTCCTTCCTTCCTTCATTTTTCCTTTTCTTTCTCTTTCTTGTTCATGTTAAGTTGATTCAGTCTAGAAGTTACATTGGGTGTGGTGACTTTGACAAATGTCTTTTAAAGAATAACAGTGGGGCTGGGTTGTAGCTCAGTAGTAGAGTGCTTGCCTAGCACTGGTGAGTCACTGGATTTGATCCTCCACATAAAAAATAAATTAAAAAAAACAGATTAAATTCTTTAAAAAAAAAAAAGAATAACAGGGAATCACTGTCATCCTAGCTCCTTAGCCACTTGTTGTAGACTAGCTACTTCCTCTTTCAGAGAAATAACAGCATGCTTAAGAAATGTAGGTCGAAAGTCAAATATGAGAACAAACAATCAGAAACAAAAATATGATCCCAATAAATAGCTACTCTATTCCAGGTAAACATATTATTTTATGTAACTCTTAAAACAAATACTTTTGATAATAAATGCACACTTTACAGATGAGGAAACCAAGTTTCAGATGTGTTAAGTAATTTCCTCCAGGCCATAAAGTTAGTAAGTGAAAGACCTAATATTGAAACCTGATCAGTTTTCCTCCCAAACCAGGCCCTTTCCACAATATTGTGTTTCATTAGAGCTTCCAACTTAGATCTTTTGTTATCCTCAACATGTAAATCCACTTAACTGAAAATCTGAAAATCTTTTTTTTTTTTTTTTTTCAGGATTCTCAAAGAGCTGTCATAATTTGCATCAGACTGTGGGCAACATTACCTGCAGAGTAAGATGCATCCAGCTCTTAGGGTGGTCAGGGAAGACTTCTTTGAGATGGTTACTGTAGAGTTGAGACCCAAAGGAAGAAAAGGAGCCATATAGGCTACCACCTTGGGGAGAAGAATTCAAATACAAGGAGCAAAGGTACAAAGACCTCATGAAAGAAGTAAGATTTGTGTGTTTGAAGAACCTATCAAGGGGCCGAATACTAAGAACAAAGCCAACAGGGCACAGGGGCAAGAAAGATAAGGTCAGAAAGATAGATCAGTCAGTTCTTGTAAACTAAGGAACTAATTTTATTTCAAGTGTAGTAGCACACAAACATGGAGTGTTTACTTTTTTTTTTTAATCATGGGTGAGACATTTATACTTTTAAAGGATCACTAAGAAGATTAAAAATTGTAGGGAGCAAAAGGGGATGTAAGGGACCCCACTGGGAGATTCTCCCATTAGTGCCAGACACCTCTGGAGTTTCAGAGGTGGAGAGGTCAGGAGATCACCCATTCAGGATACATGTCAGAGGCCATGCTGACCTGAGTGGGGGTGCTAGAAGTGAGTGTGAGAGGAAACTGGAACTTAAGGATGTAGCTTATGGTGTCCGCCTCAAACTGGACTGATGTTAGTGCTATGTACCAGATCACAAGTGAGGAGGAAAAAATTTGAGGACATATTAAGTAAGATAGTGCTTTTTGAATAGAAGGTTCCATATGCATTTTAAAAAGGAATGAAGGAAGGTTAGAGATGCTGTTAGATTTTGACCATTCAATGAATACTTCTCTATGACAGTTTGAAAACTGTGAAATAACAATGTAGAGTAAGGCAACTGTCCTAAACTAAAAGCAAAAGCCGAGTCATTATAAAAAATGGCAAAGTCTATCAATACTATCATTCAAGAAAATTTATTCATGAAAAGAAAGATTAAATGATTGTGAAATGTCCTCTCAAGGTCATTTGGGAAGGTTCAGGAAGAGAAAAGCAAAGCAAAGAAAGAATTAAAAGCATGTTAAGGGGACCATTCACCACATCTCCTCGTACCTGGTTAGTTAAGAAATCCTATTTGTCAAATCTTCATTGTTCATGTGAATGGAATGTGGCAAAGAGACCAATCCTTTTCCAACATTCTAAACCCTTTCTTTCACTCTTAAGTAAAATATAAGTAATATTTGGGTTTTGGTCAAATTACTGACAACAATTGTTGAAAATAATGTTTTGTAGCATCTACTTTGAATTTGTGTGTGTGTGTGTGTGTGTGTGTGTGATAAAGGTGTTTTCTTGTCTTCCAATAGCAGGTCCTATCATTTTTATTCTAAATGATGGAATTTTGGCTTCTTTAATAAACATAAGTTAAACACATATAATCTTGATTAATAACCAACAACGTCAGAATTAAAAATTTGTTCTAAAATTGTTGAAAGGCCTTTTGCTGAAATTACTCATTAAAATTCTTTTTCACTTCTGGGGTTTTGCCAGAGAATTTCATAGCCATTACTCACATCCATCTACCTTATCTAATCATAATTTCCTTCCTCTTGCCTTTAAAACAAATATTTAATTTCTACTATATTTCTACTATATTCATTTTTCTTTTTTTGATACTTTGCTTTGTAAGTGGTCCCTCTCTCTGTTTTCACCCATGTTCAAGTCTCCTTAAATCTCTTCCTGAAATGTGTGTGGGTGAAGCAAGGGGTAGAATGGGGTTCAATGGTAGACATGCATAAGGACAGATGTCACATTAGCACTTGTATTTTCTCTGTCCTTATGATACAGATGTTGAGTGCTGTGAGCCCAGGGAGTTCACGCCATTTCTTGTGAGTCGAATGGGTACAGATCATCAGGTGATGTATGAGCAACAGATAGTTCCAACAGTCAAGATGTATACCCGGTGGATCATTCCGTCATTTCTGCTATTTGTTTACATGTTGACTATGTTTACCCTCCATTCATATTCCTAACCCCCTTGAACTGTTTCTCTGATCTTCACAATTACAGAGGAAATTGGGACACCATTAAATTAAGTGATACCCCTGTGATGGAGGAGACTAAGAGAAACACAAGCAACACTAAGAAATAAGCCCAAGCCTATTGAGAGAGATGGGTGAGAACCATCTCTAGTTTCTGAAATTAAAATATTTAATGTAATCACTTATTATCTTCATGTATTCCAAATTTATTATATTTGGAATTAAAATGTGAATAATCATAAAAATAAAGTATCTGAAAAGAATTTTTATGTTGAATGACATTTGCTTTTTAACATTTCAAATTCCTCTCTGTTGGCAGACATTATGTGACCACTCCTTGACATCGTCCACAGTAGTAGTAAAGATTGCATTTCTAGTCTTCCTCATGGTGGAGTGACAATTTGACTGAATTCTGGACAAGATGTAAATAGATGAATGTGTGCAATTTCCAGGTTTGAGGAGATGGGGCATGTTGGTCTCTTCTGTTTTACGTCTTTCTGATGGTAGGAATGTGACCTAGTGGTGAGATATTTTGTTCCTTGTGAGTGAGGTCAACTTCCTAGGCATGGCAAAACAACATAACTGAAAAGCATCTGAGCATCTCATGGTTTTTTTGGAGTGCAGCTACTGTTTTACTTAATGTTTTGCCTCTGTGACTAAGATACCTTACAAGAACAAGTTAGAGGAAGAATAGTTCATTTTGGTTCATGGTATCAGGTGTCTCAATCCATACATGGCTGACTCCATTGCTCTGGGCCCAAGGTTAGGTAGAGTGTCAGGGGAATGCCACAGCATGGCAGCAAGGAAGCAGAAGTGGGTGAAGGGGCCACAGGGGAGATGCACCCTTCCGGAGCGACCCCCAATGACCCACCTCTTCCATCCATACACCACCTGTGTACATTTACAACCCCATAAGTCCATTCAAACTAGGATGAGTGATTAGATTACAGCTCCCATAGTACAATCATTTCACCCCTGAACACTACTGTATTAATACAAGAGCTTGCACTTCATATTCAAATCATAACAGCCACCAAGTAACTCAGACTCATGTATAATATCAAAACATTGCATTAAAATAGTACAAAATTCAGAGAAATTAATTTTTGGAATTATGATTAAAAAGTGTCTTTTAAAACTCCTCTAAAATGTTGAATTCTATCTTGCGTCTTTGCCTAAGTCATGCCAGTGTAAGCTATGTTGTTTGTGTTACATATGAGAGATGAATTTGTACTTAGGTCAACAGGAAATGTTTTAGCTATTTTTTTTAGGTGAGTTTGCATTGTACATTATAGAAGTAGTGACATGTTTCTATTAAAAAGTTATTTTGATAACAGAAAAATCAATTCAGGTGAAAGTACTCATATTAGAACCCATATTTTGATATTAGGAATCAAAAGTAGTTACAAAGTGGTAATTTTGTTGTGCCTTAGAAAATGCCTCACCTTTGAAAGATGAGGGTGGACACTTACAAGGCTGAAGACTACACCCCGACTTTCCTGAATCTAACTTAGAGATACAATTTTTACATAAAGCATATAAATTAGAAAGATAAAAAATATTAGGTAGTTTCTTCAGACCCTTAATGAGAAGAAATGCATGAACAGGAATGGAGAGGGAGACGCTGTGGCTGCTGTGGCTGCTGGGGGCCCGCTTGCTAGTTAAGCACCTCATTCCATGCATCATACCCGCAGAGCATCAGTGCCATCAGATCTGTGTTGTAGAACAATCTCAGGTTGCTTTGTGTCACAGACTTTAGAAGTTGCTTGAGAATTAAAACCTTGAATCGTAGATGTTTGAGGCCAAGGGTCTGCTTTGTGTGGCATTTTATAGTTGGTTCTGTTTGATCCTCTGGGGAGCATTTTATGGCAGATGCTATCTAATGATCCCTTTAGTGATTAAACCAGCCATACCTAGGAACTACCCTGCGACAGAAACCACTCTGTAAATGTAATAAGAGACAACCATGATAGTGGCTGGTTACAACACCGAGCGGGCCTTCCCAGTGGCAGCTTGTGAGGTTTCCTGCTTGCTGGTTTCCTGCTTTACAGCTGCTGCTTGGGCAGGGTAATGGGAGGTGGATAAGCCTGACGCATAAAACTGAAAGGTGTAGATAAATGTTTTGCTTACAAATGCACACCCCCGGTAACTCTGGGAACTTGCTAGTTAGTTGTAATTGCTAGTTGTCAGATATTGACCAGATATTGATAGTGGATGAGGAACGTGGGGATCATTAAATAATAAAAAAACTGCAGAAGAGTAACTAGCACACTGCTGTATGATAATTAAAGGGCTCTCAACAGAAAGGACTGGTTCTGATTGGAGGGGATTGGCATAGGTCTCTGAATGTAGGTATCATTAAGTACTTAAAAAGATTCAAAAACATGCTAAGTACTTTAAACAGATTATCTCATTGATTCTTTCTGTGTTTTTTATATTTTTATTTTTTGCAGTGCTAGGGGTAGAACTCAGGGACTCTTATGCTAAGAAAGTGCTCTACCACTGAGATACCTGGTCAGCCTTTACTGAGTCATTAGAGGAACTCTATGAAGTAGTTACCATTGTTGTTTAAAAACAGAATCTGAGATTTAGAGAGTTTTAAGTCTATTACCTCAAATTACATAATTAGCAATTGGCAGTGCCAGGATACAAACCCAGACTTGTCTCTCTTCAAAGTTCATATCCTTAATATGAAATGTTAATGGCCATATACTATTTAAGAAATAGAATCAATGTGATGCATATTTTAAGACAAAGTACCAAAATGATCTTATATAGCAAATATCATTTCCAAATAAGTAGTTGCATCTATTTAATATACACTGAACCTCCTTGAATCTCCTTTTATGAAAACCTTTCAGCAAAATGCACGTCGTCTTCCAAATACATCGTTCAGGTCCTGATGAGCTCTGCTGTTCCCATGGAGATATTCAGGGTCTTGCTCCAGTGATCCCTTAGCAGTGGAGCACCCTTTGCAGTTTCCGAAGCTATGTGGTGTCATTAGGTTACTGCAGGCATCCTAAAGAGAAGAAAATGCAACTATTTGTATCTTATCTCCTACTTGGGTCAATATAAATGATCAAGAGTTAAATACATATTTGAAAATAGTTAGAATTTGGAATTGAAATCATCCTTGTAAGTTGAAATAATGTAGCCCAAACAATGTTCAAGATTTATTTGCAAGACTGAAAGATTTAGAGAAAAAACAGAGTTGGAAGAAACAGAACAAGAGGAATCATTTTATAGAATGTTAGGGTACATATAAGTTATTTATAAAAATAGGTGGAAAGGTTTTTTGGCAATCAAAATTCTATGACAGGGCTGGGGTTGTAGCTCAGTGGTAGAGTGATTGTCTAGCATGTGTGAAGCAGTAGGTTTTATTTATTTTTAAATAAAAATAAAAGGTTCATTGACACCTAAAAAAAAATTTAAAAATTCTGTGAGAAACCCAAATAAATAATAAGCCATTTAAAGCACAGGTAAATTGATAATAATATATTATACTATTGCCTCTATTTCTTAAAAACTCAAGTCTATTTGTAAACTGGATTCTGAACTTTTTCATTTAATGCATTTTAGTAACACAATTCATTTCTCTTGGTCTAAAACACTTCAGGATCAACTGCATAGAAAAATCATGAAGAAAATTGAGGCAATAAGTATGACTTCAGTTGAGCATCCCCCAAAAAATCACTTACGAAATTTAAAGTAGATTGTATTTGATTATTAACAATATTCCCTTACTTTATGACATTTATTTTATTTTAATTTTGTGTGGCATTGAGGATTGAACCCAGGGTTTTGCACATACACTCTGCCACTGAGCTACCCCTTTAGCTTTATACGATTTTCACTCTTTATACAATGGCATTTATCTTAAGCATCAGTTAGTACTTGACGATTTCTGAACAATAGAAGAATTTGAACATTTATTGTGAGTTAATTTGTGATTTTGGTCCGCATTTCTCTTTCTGTTGCTGTGGGAAGAATATGTTGTCCCTCTGTGTTTAGGCAGTTGCTTTCCTCCTGCTTCCACATTCTCTCTCCATTGGAGCCAACAACAGACACTGGAGAATTATTGTGGTTCTTCAAATATGAACATGGTGTGTGGTGGAGTTTCTAATAGCAAAAACAAAAACAAAAGGAAATAAATGTCATAAAGTAGTTAAAATCTCAAACAGAAAACCCCCCAAAAGAATTGCAGTAGAAATAAGGCACTTTATTATTATCTTCTTACCAGATAACATACATGGTAAAAAGTCAGGGTAATCAGGGTATTGCTAGAGGGAGCAGAGATTACTATCACTTAAGGTAGAGGAAGAAGATGCACAAAGGTTGGATTGTCTTCTGTAGTCTCTCATTGAGTCAATAGAACAAAAACCAAATAGCAGTGTTTCTGACCAAGTGCTAGAAATTCTATCCTTGCTAGTCTTTGGCTGATTCCACAAAAATATCACAGTTCCGCTCAGCAGTCACTCATTTTGCAAATCAAGAAAATGAGGTCGAGTTGATGCTATTTATGTAGAACTGCATTCCAGCTAAAAGCAGATAAGGGAGATAGGTGACCCAGTGTTTACTTTGGCTTTCCACAGAGCAGCCGCTAAATTCGTGAAAACACATCCTCAGAACATGTAGCCTTCCCTCTGCCGAGTCCTGCTGATTACTTTATAAAATACCTTCCATGTGGGTGTAGAGGAAAATTCTCCAGCATGGCATTAGGTTGCAAACCTGGCCAAGCTCAATGCACTAGGTTATGAGACGTGAGAAGGAAAAATCTATTTAGCTAATAAAGTTCCTGCCTGTAAGAATTTCTCTGGCATCTGTAACTAGTTGAATAATGTCCACTGACTTCTTCTACTGAGACATCTGAACAAGAGCTCCCCTGATTTCAAAATATTGCTGATGATTTTTCTGCCAGCATACAGAACAATAAATATATTTAGTTCTGGATAACGATCAGTTTTACTCATTTATTTGGGGAACTCACACACACACACACACACACACACTCAATGTGCATGCACATATAGTATTTTGTGAAAAAATGTATAGAAATATATAAAAATAGATCCCAAATGTTAATCATCGTGTTATTGAATATAGTTGATAATGATGGTTTCAAAGAAAAAAATAAATTTTACTTCTGGGTCAAATGTGTGTTGTTATAAAACTGATAATACTTGATTTTAATGTGATCCTTAATCTAAGAATTCTTTAATATTATTAACTTTTCATATCCCAATGTTATTACTATCTCTCTTTTTGTATAGAATTAATCTAGAGTGCAAATGTATCCAATTATAATTATGGTAATAAATATGGAGATTGGGTTCACATTGAAAAGAAATAAAGTTGCAAAGTAGTGTCAGGATGTAAATTGAAAACCTAGAACTCACCTTAGCTTACTAATCCTGGCAGAATCGTGTCATGGAGCCCAGAGTTGAGTGGATGCTGATGTTATGGGCAGTGCATAAGCTTCTATGGGGGAATTCAGAGGATCTCACCTGAGTATATATCTGTATAGTAGCATATGCAAGTAATTCATCCATTTGAATAAATTAACAGGAAACTCTTAACCAAAATGGTGGAATCCATTGTGTGGTCAGCAAAACCTGAAAAACTTCCAATCTCATGTTTCAGGACATTAAGGGCACCACTGTCACTTAAGCTGCCACATTTCTGTATGGGCATGGCAGTGGGAAGAAACAACAAAGAAAAAATAAACAGATGAAATATCTTATGAAGGATGGGGAAAAAACTTAACAGATGATTATGAATACCATGGGCTGTATTTTCTGAAAACGAAGGAGAAGGTGATTTCCAAAGGCATCCTGGCTCTACTCATTTCTTTTTGTCTGAAATTTTTATACATCTCAGCTATTACACTTAGCAATTAGACATGTTTTGTTACAACTTTTGAGTAATGTTCTTGATTGTTATTTAACTTTTTTAGGTTGAATTTTTCATCATTGGTGATTACTTCCAGTTGTAAACTTCTCTACTTGCTGGACTTTGCTTTAAAATCCTTACACCACCTTCCAAGTGCCTTCACAGTATAGGAGTTCAGGTAAGTATTTTATAAGTTATGATTTGTGCCTTTATAGCAGCTTGAAATTTTAACTTAATTAAGATACACAATGTAAATTTTGTGTAGTGCTGAAAGTAGCATGTACACACATGTTCAAAAATAGGAAAGGAACACACAGGATAAGATGTTTGATATTTATTAGGAAAACAATTTCATTTTTAGTTAAAACTAAGATCTATTTAAGTATATTAAAAGGTGCTTAAGATCAGGAATAATGTAATAGTCTTAAAGAATAGAAACCTAAGAAAATAATTTGGGACACTAAAAATTGTCTTTTGCAGAATTAGCGTTTGTTTCTGTGTGAAACCTTTGGTAGTATTTCTACTACCTTTGGTGGAATTGTAGGTTCTACTTTTTGTTCCTTTTGGATAAATGCATCCTAAGATCCAGGGATTTGTGACAAATTAATGAGAATCTCACACATTTACTGAAAACAATTCACGTAAAGTGACTATAAATTTTAAAATAGATTGCTGACCCATAGTAGTTTCTCTATACACATTTTAAAAATAAAGGGAAGGAATGAATGAATTATTATTAAAAACTTCGAATAAAGGATCACCAAATTCTAAGGCTTGGGGTAATATGTGAAAAAGGCAACTCAGCTGAAAATGTTTTCCTTAGTGGTAATGAGAAAGGGGAATGCCCCTTTCACTTTCATTCTTTTTATACAGTATTTGATAAATAAAATAGGATATGAATTATCTATTATTGTCATATTTTCAAGTTCATGTTAGCTTAGATTTTGCCAGTGGGAACCTCTTCAAGCTGATTTCTGTGTCTTTGATACGTTTCCATCATTCCTTGGGTACTTCCTTACTTGCTGGCAAAACCAAATGTCCCAAGCTTATTTGCCACTTTTGTTGTGTCAACACTGAAATCTGCCATTTCTGCAGGTAGAGAAGCACGGTGTTTAAAACTGAGATCTGACAACTGGCTGTGTTCATTGCTACAAGGACATTATATTGCTGCTCCCATTGCTCTATTGATGGACAAAGCTATATCAATAGATGAAGCCAGGGAATGTTAGGTGTATAAATACATGCATTAATACATATATACACACTTTTATCAACAGTTCTGTATCTGCCCACATACATTAGTATGAGTTCACACCAATGTTCCCAATTTTGACTCAATATCAGGGTTTCTTTTTTTTTAAATCTTTTCTGTACTTGTAACATCTTCTCTAACATTAAAATCATTGTTATTAATATATTTACTCATTTAATCAAACATATATAAATATATATATGTGTATATATATATGTATATGTATGTGTGTATATATATATGTATATATATATATATATATATATATATATATATATATATAACCAGATTCCTATTGCTAGCCCTTACCTTTGCCTGTATAACCAGCTCAGGCCACTGAGATCTAAAATATCTTGTCTCAAGTCCTCTTCTGAGTGTACCCCCATGCCCACATCAAGGGCCATTTCCTTCTCTTGCTCAGCTCCTATATCTCTGGCTACTGTAGTTCCTGCACCCCTACTTCCCAACCAATGCAGAGGCCTACCTTCCTTGGCCCCTTGGTATTTGGATTACAATGTATGGGAAGGAAAGGGGAAGGGAGGGAAGGGAAGAAAAAAGAGAAAAGGGAGAATAGGAGAGAAGAGGAAATGGAAGGAGAAAAGCAAGAAAGAAGCTTAGACATTTTTGCCTTGAAATAGTAAACATTAATTTCTAGAATTGTTATCTAAGAGTAAATCAAGATTCAAATTTTCATTGAAGAAAATAATTACATACTTTTATAATTTGATATAACCTATATTGTTTATCATGGATAATCTGTCCATTTGTATATTGCCCATTTTAAAAATGCATTTTTGAAAATGTATATTAAATAATTAGATCCATATAATTTAAGCAAGTTTCATAAACTCAAAATCAATAAGCACCATAGGTACTTATTAAATGTTTATTAAATTATAATTTTAGAAAATTTAGTATATTAATTTTGAAACATTCTGTAAAATATTAGTATTACTAAAGTTAAGGTAACTTTATTTGTCCAGTTTTTAAAAATTTTGCTGATGGTATACTTAAAGTGATTTTTAGATAATGTAAAATCAGGACCTGAGATATGTTAAAATGACTTGATTCCTTATCAAAGTGTATGACTGTATAACTTAGGAAAGTTCGTTTATTTATTTTATTCAACAAAATGCATTATAAGCCTAAGAACACATTAACATTGTTTTAATATGACACTTATATAAGATATTTTTAAAAATCATTTTAGCTGAATAGTACCATGGGAGTATTTTGTGAGTTAATCAGTATTGAAAGTAGTTTTCCCTGATAAGTGGATGATGATATAGAATTGGGTTGCGGGGTGGAGGAGTGAGAGAAGAATGGAGGAGCTTTAGATTATGGGGAGGGATATGAGAGGGGGAGGAGGTGGGGATATGAAAAATGGTGGAATGAGACAGACATCATTACCCTATGTAAGTGTATGATTAGCAAGAATGGTATGAATCTACATCATGCACAACCATAGAAATGAAAATGTGTACCCCATATGCGTTCAATGAATCAAAATGAAGTCTGTAAAGAGAGAAAAAAAAAAAAAAGAAATCACATGTCAGTGCAAACACACATAAATGTAAATACTACAGAATACAGGACATTGTGCCTTTTTGGCACATAAGCAAGCTACATGTATGCATTATTTCATTGTAGTTTGAAATAATTAGATAAAATGATGACTCCAAATCACTGATCAAAAGTGAAAGTGAGTTTAGAAACTTCTAATTGAAAACAATTGAAAGTAATATTCTTTAAAGCGTAAGTTTTATAACATAATAATGAGTTTCAGCCAGCATTTAATTAATAAGAATAGAATAAATTGCAGAAAGAAAGCTTATGTGTTGTTTCATAAAACTTTTGCTTGAAATAAATGGGTGTATATGCCTGTTTGAATCTATTTACTGGAACACAATATAAAATATTTATTATCAAAATAATTTTCAAAATAATTCAGTCACTGATTCAAATAATAAATAAACATGTTCTATAAAATATCTTACATGAATGAAACTTCCCAGCAGACAAATAAAAGAAAAAATACCAAATATGTAGAGAAATACAATACATAAATGTACCGAGAGTTATAATCAAAGGTAGTCTGACTTTTTTTGCAGTATTATGAACTTGCACTGAGCATTGCCCAACAAGTATTTCTGGAAATGAATGCTCTTTACCTCTAATAGCTTCTAGTGGGCACATTGTGATTTTGTACTTGGGTTAGTGCCCTGATGGTATTCCTTATTGCCATTGTTAGCTGCAGAATGAGCAAAAATGAATCTAGAGACAGGCAAGGTGGTGCATGCCTATAATCCCTGTGAGACCCTGTCTCTAAATAAAATACAAAATAGGGCTGGGAATGGGGCTCAGTGATCTAGTGTCCCTGAGTTCAAACCTCAGTACAAAAAAAAAAAAAAAATCTAGAAAAAATACAATTACTTTTTGGTAATATTAAAAATGTCCTTGGTTTCGTAGGTGCCCAAAACACTTTTCCATACTTCTAGTCCCTTTTCAGTTGTCCTCATTCAGGTATAAAGAATTAGCATTTGGAAGACCTGGATTTGGTATGATTTTGCAATCCCACAAGGTGAGACCATTCCAGGTGGCACCCTCCACATGGCCCATGGCATACAGAGGAGACATTCTGCAACACAGGTGCTGAGACTACTGTTCCTCAGCCACTGCTGCCACCACAGGAAACTTCCAAGAAAACAATAGAGTCTAGCTTCCAGACATTCATATACGCTAGATCTCAAAGACTGACATTGGTTCAACTATGAAATGTGGACAAAGGCATTCCAGATGAAGAAGTAACTGTGTGGGGACAGAGATAAGTGAGGGAGTGGCGTGTTTAGAACATACAATTACTTCATGCACCTGGAGTTTGCGTATGTGGTGGTGAGAGGCAAGAGCTGAGTTGGCTAGGTAAGGGGTCTAAATAAAATCAGGTAAGTACTCTATAATTTCCCAACTGCTTCCTTGGCAGTTGATATATACCTCTCATGTTATTTATCACATTATCTCATCTTTGCCTGTTTATCCTTGTAACCACATTGTGAAGTCATCGTGATCCTCTTTATTTTGTCCTCATTCCTCTCTCCTTCAATATCTAGCTCCCTGCCTGACAATATATTTGGGCATAAGGCATATAACTTGGCATTGGGGATAAGGCATATAACTTGGCTAATTAATGGGGTTGACTTTAGAAGAGGTCTTGAGTCCTTTCTACAGAAATATGGCATTGTGGATCTGCTGTTAATAGGGGATATGTCAGGAGTTGTTTTTAATCTTCCCATTATGATGTTTTTATTCTGATCATCTAGATGTCCATATACAGTAATGCTTTAAGATTGGGTGTCTGTGAGATGGCTGGCCAGTTAAGGACACGGCTCCCAATGAAGGAGCAGCTTTTCCCCTGTAAGGAGAAATCATCCCCGCAGGCAGGGTTGAGAACCAGGGTGACCTTGGCCTCATTAGTAGACTGCCCTAACCAACTGAGCTAAGCAGCCAGACTACAAAGGAGGCAGGAAAGAAATCTAACAACATAGATGTTCACTTCACAAGGTACAAATACAGCCTGTACTGACACACAAACTGGCTTGACTGTTTTGACTGTCAAGTGAGTCAAGAAAATATTTAAGCCAGTCAAAAATCAGTCAAGTTAGCCAACATGCCTGTCTGACTTTTTTTTTTCTCTCTCTCTGACTAGACTTTGAGTGCTGATTTGACTGGTTTGTGTTTGTAGAAACAGTCACATTTTTCTTGCCAAAAGAGGATTTTTTTTCCCACTGAAACTTAATGAAATAACTGTTACATCATATAAATTCAATTCCTTAAGAATATGTGTCAGACTATCAAATCAGTTAAGGAAAATTCTCATCTTTTTTTCTCTTTGAAATTATAGATGGGCTGCTTTGGTTCCAAATTAAGTGAATTCATAGTGCCATCTAGTGTTCAAAACAGAATTATCAGAGCAACCGCAGAGAAATTTAAACTCAGGCATTGACTGTAAAAACTATATGGTCCATTCTGTTTGAATGAGTCACTGGCTGGTGCAGGCTAGTGTTTTCTCTGTTTGGATTAATACTCACAGTCAAATGGGTTTTGAAATTTTACTATGCTTACTGCTGTGAGAAACTATGGACTAACATATAGCTTGCGAAGAATCCCCAAATATAACCAGAATATGTCCCCTTTCTTTTAAGAGTAATAAGCAAGAAATGAACACACAAATAAAAACAAATGGCACAGCCCAAGATAAATGGTAAAAATTGCAGCCCACCCCCAAACAATGATGTAATATATAGAAATCTGATAAATTTCAATAAATATATAGAAATCTGATAAATCTGATAAATCTGAAATCAGATGATGTCATATAATTCTGAAATTCATATTCTTTGAATCTGTTTGCAGCTAAGATACAAAGAAGAAAATGTTCCCTGAAGAGAAGACAAAACTCATAGACATGGAACAATTACTTTGCTCCCACTTCAAGTAAACAAAAAAGCATTGATTTATCAAACAGTTTCTGTCTTGATTGTTCTCCATTCTCACAGTAAATTGCATTTACATTTTCAGAAATTTTTAAAAATTTTATAAGGGGCATAAACACAGTCAATATACTCCCAGTGTGGAACACATTTCTGTGAATGCATAAAATGTGACATATTTATAATTTGGGGGAATAAAAAAATAATTTTTAAGACATTTTTCTGTTACATTAAAAAGTTAAGAGCACCTATTGCATCTCCCAGCCACACTGTGCAGTGTGCTGAGCCCCATCTTACAGTGAATGGCAGAGTTGGCATCCCAAATCTGTCTCCTATCCTTCAGGACATTGCCCTAGTTCCTGTTCCTTAGTGCAGTTTTGAGAGCTTGGATATGATACAGGAGGAAAAGGGGTTGGTACTGGAAGTGAGTGAAAGGGGAGGAAGAATAAAGTGCACTGGACAGAGGGAGAGTGGCTCAAACCAGGCAAGCGAGGCCAACCTGAAAGCTTTCTGCAGAATTGATATGAGGCTTTATAACCCCAAAATCATACTTCTCTGAAGAATACAAGAATTGTTATAACAATTGTTAGCAATCTAACTTTAATGAAATCTCCCTAAATGGAATCTTAATCATCATCACTCATTAAAAAAATCACTGCAGTTGATAAACTTCAGTATGAAGATTCTTAAACATATTGAGTAGTTTCACATGAGTTACAGCTAGTCTCCTGCAATCAAATTTTTTTTCTTTTTCCTATCCATTCCGATTCATTTCAGAACATTTATCTTTTCAGTTTTAATATTATTAGAGCTACAAAGTTGTATTTTATAAATACTTTGCAAAAATACTTAAATAATATAAATTTTAAATGTGGGGGGGTGAGAGAAGAATGGAGGAACTTTAGATTATGTAGAGGGAAATGAGAGGGGGAGGGGGTATGAAAAATGGTGGAATGAGACAGGCATCATTACCCTATGTACATGTATGATTAATAATAATAACATGAATGTACATTATGCACAACCATAGAAATGAAAATTTGTACCCCATATGTGTACAATGAATCAAAATGAAGTCTATAAAAATAAAAATAATAAAAAATGTGATAAAGCTCTATTTAAGTAGATCTTTGTCTTATTCATTATAGATCAGCCATTTATGTACTCAAGTGAAAATCATTTTATTGTTTTCATTAAGGTTTAATAGTTTTTTCTATCTATACCTGATTGCTTGTCCTAGGAGATCTTTTCCCATTGTACTATTGTGTTGCTATGGATGAAAAAAAATATGCTTAAATGTTAAAATATTTATGATTGAGTCTACCTGCATTATCAACTCATCACCACTTATTGGTAAGCAATCGCAATGCCTCTTGGCTAAAAATGCGATGCCAGAAGTGGTAAGGCTCACACTGACAGCCGGGACTGGGCTGCTGCTAGCTACTTCAGTACTCCTTGCCCTTGGCAAAGAACTTAGCCTGAGAACAATAAAACATATTGTTGTAAAACAATAAAATGTGCCCAGTTTGCCAGTTTGCATATTTCTGTGTGGTTGCCCATAATAGGGGTAGCTATGGGCAGAGCTTGCAGCTTTGCCAGCCTTGCTGGCTTTGAACAAAAGTGTTTTGTTCCAGGCCATCCTATTGGGTGGGTTCCTGTGGGTATTTTGAGGAATACCAAGGAAAGAGGTATTTGCTCTTTTGCTTTGTTGTGTTTTCTATTAACAACAAATCATGAATTAATTTATTCCCCCACAAAATCTAAACAAAGGAAAAAAGACTTTGGGAATCATCTCTGAAAGGAGCTGGCAGCCAGAAAGAGGAGAACATTGGCCACAGCAGTTAGCATATTTGTTTGACTGGGTTTACTTTTTATCATCCAGCCTGTGTTTGACTTAGCTCTTGTGTTTGGTGGCACAGAGCTCTATCTGTCCACACCTTGGTGGCCCTTCATCCCAGAGACTCAGTCCTGCAGCAAAGCACAAGCTTGTATTTACAGTAAAGGCCCCAAATACCTTGGCTGAGCTGTCAGAAAAAGTGAGCTGGTGCCAAGTGAGTTGCAACCACAAAATATTAGAAGGAACTTGTGATTCAGAGTGGGCTAATAAAATAATCATATTTGCCTGCTTTTGGAAAAAAATATGAGTTTTTTTAATTTGTATTTTTCTGCTTTCCTGAAAATATCACACTTCTGTCTTGTCTAAACTTTCACCAGGCATTACCTAGAAACTCATCATTGGCACTGAGCATTTTAAACCGTCAATATATTTTTGTCATTCTTGCCTCTGTGGGTAGATTCTGGAAATCCAATCATCCTTGCATCAGTTGGAGTTAGCATAGAGCCATGCAAGCAATATATGCTAGACAGCTATTTGTTAAATGGATGAATTTGCAAAACATACTAGCAATATAAAAACTTTTTGAAATAAGTGAAGGTGGAAAAGAATGAAAGAGAATCTTATGTACCAATAAAGAATCTTTTAGAAGTGGTATAGCATATGCAAATCAGGTAATTGGTGCATTTCATTAAAAAAAAAAAAAACTTTCATTAAAGTTTCATTCCTATTTATATCAGGTCATACATTCTTCCTTAATCATATTTTAGTTTTTCTCTGAACCATCAAAAATGTCCAACTCAGCCAGGTGCAGTGGCGCACGCCTGTAATCCTAGCAGCATGGAGGCTGAGGCAGGAGGATTGCAAGTTCAAAGCTAGCTTCAGCAATGGTGAGGCACTAAGCAACTCAGTGAAACCCTGTTTCTAAATGAAATACAAAACAGGGCTGGGATGTGGCTCAGTGGTTGAGTGCCCCTGAGTTCAATCTCTGGTACACCCCCACCAAAAAATGTCCAACTCTGTTTTAACAAAGATAGTTTTTTATTGTTTCTATCATTATAGAATAAAAATTTAATCTCAATAATAATAATAAGTAAATAATAAGTTTGAAAGAAAATAAATAGTAACGTTGGCACAGGTCTAACCATGTTCTAACTTAATTTTGTGTGCATTTTGTATTGCCTATAAATAAGTCAGCATACCAGGATGAAATAGTACAGTCAAATGGATTAAAACACAGATTGATGTCATTATGCTTACTGTAGGTGTAAGAAATATTTGATGATATAAAACAGGAGAAAATTACAGGGCTTTTTCACCTTCTTCTTCCCTCACTCCATTTCTTTCTTTTTTCCCCTTCCCTTCTTTCTTTTTTTCTTTCATACTGAGGGATTTATAGAGGAAGCATTAATCCAGAAGTTGTTTTCTTCCTATTAAAATTCATAAAATTTATGCCAGCATACAAAATCCTGCTTGAAATAAGAGTACGTGAAGAGATAATTTCCACTGCATTTGTCGAAGAATACACCATCTTCTCAGGTCCCAGATTTGCATAGATCTATGCAGTAGAAAATAGATAAGCAAACAACAATAAAAACCAACCTAGGGAAAGGCCATTGTTGAACACCGGCAATTACAGACTGAAGGATTGAGAGTGCTCTGTAATTAATACATTCAGGCAGACACAGGAAAATGCCCAGTTAAGATGAAACAATGAAGAACGTTGTCCAGTGTAAACCACATAAAAACTGCTCATATGTACACAGGCAGCAAAGGAGAAACAAGACAGGAGCAGCACCAAAATATTTTTCTAAAATATGTCTGCCTCAAGGTTTCAACTCACTGAGGGAAGATTGTCATCCAAGAACACTACTACAGTGTAGCTATATCTGAACAGGTAATTAAAATACAACTACTATTTGGTTGGCATATATTATGGGTTGAAAGTTTATGTCTCCCCAAAGTTCATATGTTGAAATGCTGACTTCCAGTGTGATGGTATTTGGAGGCAAGGCCTTTCAGGGATAATTAGAATAATTTATGAGGGTGGGGCACTCACTGTAGTGTTAATTTCCTGAAGGACATTCTGCTAAATGAAATAAGCCAAGCACAGAAAAGACAAATACTATACAATCTCACTTACATGCAGAACTTCATAAAGTTGATCTGGAAACAGAGGGTAGAAGAGTGGTTATCAGAGACTGGAGTGGGAAATGGGAGACGTTGGGCAAAGTCTGCAGTTGGACTGGAAGAGTAAGTTTTAGTGATTTATGTAACTACATCATGACTACACTTAATGTATTGCATGTCTTAAAATTGTTGAAAGAATAGACTTTACATGTTCTCACCAGCCACACACACACACACACAAAATAAGTTGGTGAGGTGATGGAATGGTTAGTTTGATTTATTCTTTTTATAATGTACAGGTATGAAAAGATCACACTGTATTTCATAATTAAAAAAATATTACTTGTCCATTTTTAATGAATAAGTAATGAGAAAACTGGAAGATACACACATGCACATGACAGGAGGAGGATGCATAGGTCTTTTTGTCCTCTGCCAAGGTAGCTGCACAGGACAGCAGGTAGACCCTCGCCAGACAGAGGCTTTGCAGACACCTTGATCTTGGACTCCCCGCCTACAAAACTGACGCATTTGTTGTTTTGTCTACCCTGCGGATGGTAATTGTAACAGCCTGAACTAAGACAATATATGGACTTAGACTTAATTGTATGATTAATTAACATTCCATAGTGTAAATTAAGTTGTTCTATTCAAAATTGTTATGAATTTTATAAATTCCGCAAACAAGAAAAACTGACACCTGTGTATACTGTTAAGAAAGGGCCCTGCTCCCATTGGGACCAAGAAGTCAAAGTGGGAAAGTCACCTTGGGTTGCGTGGCTGGTGGCTTTTTGCTATGTAGTGTCTCTATTCATCCTCCCAGAGACATTTCTCAAATCTTCCTCCTTCTCTGTTTCCTCTCCTTGTACTGCCTCCACTTAGGCCCTTTCCATCTTCCATTGTTACAATAAGATGCCAATTGATTCCATCTTGAAGACCTCTGGTGGCCTTCCATATTTTCACTTACTGTGGCAGCATCTTTTCTGTTCATGACCAAATCATCTCAGCAGTTCTACAGACATCCAGCCCTTCAGTGAGGAGGAAGAAGAATGTAAGCTTCATTGTTAGAAAGACATGAGTTCAAATGCTAGCTTTTCTCTTACTGTGAGATTGTTCTATAGTTTTCTTATCTGTGTAATGAAGATAATGTCTACTCTACAATTTAGTTTCAAAATTAAATTGGAAATGGATTATATAAAATTCTTAAATTGACATCAGACAGAAACTTCCAACTAAGCTGCTTCCTATTTGAGAAAGTTCCCTGCACCCTGCCTTTCTGTGACAAATTAGTCACCCATCACATTCACTATTAAAGTCCAATAACTAGTAAGAGAGGAAAAAGCAAAGACTAAGCTTCGTTCAAACATACTGGTTATCATTCCCTCTTAGAAAAACAAAGAAAACTTTATGTTGTAGGTCAACTCTTTGGAAAGAGAATTTAGGGAATATTAATCTTAGTCAATGAAGGATTTACCTTGGCTTTAAGAGGACTTGGAACCAACTACATAGATTAAAGAGAACACTAGTGAATTGTCAACTATGCATAGGAGGATAACATTCTATTGCCTAAAACACCTTGCAAGTTGAATATGGGGCACAGAGTGGGTTTTCTGAGAATATGACATCACCGTATTTCTATGAATTGTTTTAGAGACATTGCTATCTTCTTTCTTTTTTGTATCTCTGTCTATAAGAACAAAATTATCTCTGCTTTTCAAAGAGGAGGTAATGAAAAACATTAATAAATACTTTCAATGGGGATAATCATCAATGATCCCCTTTAAAGGGATGGCCAATTATATCTTTCCTTGTGATAGTATAATATTTTGAAATATTAGTAAGTTTTCCTCCAAAGTGCTCTTTTAATTTTTGACTTTATTGAAGTATTACTTCCTAGGCATTTATCTACTCAAGGAAAGAATAATACAACAAAAAGGGAAGTTTTCCTTGTCTACTGAGTTTTATGATTAAGGCCATAGAAATGGATAGGAGTCATGGACAAAGACACAATATGTTCTCTGGAATGTGTGATATAAGTGCAATACATCTCAGTAAGATTAGGCAAGGTATCTCAGCAGAGGAAAGAGAGAAAGGAAGAGGAGGTGGAAACATGATTTTGTTGATTCCTAAGAAATAAGTCTCCTGTGCTTTATCCAATCCCTGTCTGATTTTCCAGGTTGAGGAGTATAATCTGTGAGTGGGTTTGGGGAGATCTAATTACAGAGGAGTCTAATGTGTCATTTCCAGGTGACATATATGGCAATCCCCAGGCCATGAGTGACATGGTATATCTAAGCTCTTTATCACCTCATAGACTTCCCTTTGCCCATGATGTTCAGGACCAGTGATGTGACGGGGATGTGGAAATGGCATTGGGTAGCATCAGGGTTTAAGGGAAGCAGACAGTCCTTATGATTTCATGTCGGAGGAGTCACAAGCTGAGAGTTGAATCTGTGACCATCTTGGGGACCATCAACAAGAGGGGACATAGTAAGATTTTTTGTGGGCTGCAGAGGAACTGATGGAACTATTGTCATTTTTGAAGAGTATCCTCTCTCTATCTCTTCACTGTCTTGACACTATTTATTGAATACCAGATCAGGTATTAGGGATCAGGGTTGCATGTGTTGCTGTATTTGGGGTAAAAAATGGAACTGATCTCTGCCTACATTTTCACCATCTTCTCATCTCTCTTTCTCTCTCCTTCCCACCCTTCTTTCCTCGCTATCATAGCCCAGGAACACCAGTTCCATTTCTGACACTGCATCACAGCATTCCTGTTCTGGCTCAGGAATTCTGCTCTTGCTGCTTCCCAGGTCCTTTCCTGCTGAATCCCCCTACCTTTCAGGCTGCAGACCCAACTCCTCTTGGGAGGCTGCTTTCTTGAACCACCCAACTGAAGTAGCCCTTCCCAACCTCTCAATAACTTTTCCTGCTTCAAATTGTCCATAGTTCTTATTGCTGACTGAAATTATTCTGCATGTTTGGTTGTGTACCCCCAACTAGAACATGCACATTAGGAGATCAGGGCTGCAGTTATCTCCAGGGCTCTGAGCTGCATCTGCCTCATTTCTTCACAGGCTTACACAACATAAGGCCTCAAAACATTTATTAAGAGAATAGCCAGGTTTTGTGGTGCACACCTGTAATCCCAACTATTCAGGAGGCTGAGACAGGTGGATCACAAGTCCAAAGCCACTCTTAGCAACTTGGCAAGATCCTGCCTCAAAATAAAAAGTTAAAAAACAGGCTGGGAATGTGACTCATTCATAAGTCATGTGACTTAACTCATGGGTTAAGTGCTCCAGGTTCAAACTTTGGTTGAGAGAGAGAGAGGGAAAGAGAGAGAGAGAGAGAGAGAGAGAGAGAGAGAGAGAATATTAAGCTATAACTTACCATTATTACTCTGGCTAAAAAGGGGGAAATGAATAGGAGAAAAGATTGCTATCCAGTATCCATAGTCCTTGAACAAATCATTGCTGATATTAGAGGGAAATAAGGAAATATACTATCTTTCTTCAGAGAATTTTGAAGGATAAGAGAACTATATTCAGTTACTAACATAAAGAAGGATAAAATCACTATGATTTACTAGATCCGTGAATTGGCAGGAAAAAATTCCTAGTTGCATTTTAGGTAAGTAAAAGTGACATCCAAAGTCCAATAGTTTGAATTTTTGATATGCATTTCTAAATAATGGATAAAGATGTTCTAGTTCCTAGAACATACTAGACATGTGTCTTTTACTGCCTCCTGACCAGATTGGGTTAAATTCAGCCCAGCTGTTCCATTACAATGGGGCTACTTCTGTAGTTATGATTTCTACATTGTACCACCAAAGATTGTTTTCTCATCTGTGTGTTCTCTGGACACTCAGCTCTGTTTCTTATATGCCTTTGTTTTTCTAGAGTCAAACATGGGACCTAAACAAAAGAGATAACTGGCAATTATTTTTGTCTATTTCTTTGTGCAAGAGAAAGGGAAACTTCTATGCTAAGGGATTGTGGCTATTGCAGAGTTAAGATGTAAAGTAGATGGATATGGATCCTGCTTCAGAGAATGTACAAAACACAAACATAAACACAGGCTAAATCTTTTTGTCAGTCTCAGCAATAGCAATATGGATGAAGATAGTGTTCACTTACAACTGTCAGACAGCAACTCATAGTGTGGCAAAGAATCTAGAAGTGCGTGAGAAGACCTTCATTTGATTACAGAGGTGGGCATCATACTAGATGATACATTTCTAATTGATTGTGATTAACCAAAAGCATCACCTATTTTTACAAGAAATTTGAATTCAAAATGTGATATCTCTTACAACTAACTGTGATAATCTTATATTTTATTGGAAACTTACTCTTCTGAAATATTAAAATTGACATTATTATCTTTTGAAATATTAAAAAGAACTAAAACTTCAGTGAAAGATTTGACCTTCAAAAAATATCTTCCCAGAAATGAAAATTAAGCCTATAGTAAAAGATTCCCTTTAAACCTTCTCTGCTCCTTATATATCTTTTCAATATTTGCAAAGGCGCACTCTTTCTACTATTAGCCTGAGAGTAACACAGGACTTTTTAAAAATTTTATTTTTACAGACTGCATTTTGATTCATTGTACACAAATGGGGTACAAGTTTTCATTTCTATGGTTGTACACTGTGCAGATTCACACCATTAGTGGAATCATACATGTACATAGAGTAATGATGTCTGTCTCATTCCACCATCTTTGATACCCCTGGCCCCTCCCCCTTTCATTTCCCTCTATGTAATCTAAAGACTTTAATTGTAAATAATAGTTTGGATTCAATTAGTAATTCATACAGTAAGTTTTTATTAAGAATCTAGTATATATTTAGTACAGTTCTTTATTTTGAGAATAATAGCAATTTAATAGCAAAGATGAAAGCAGGTAATGCAAGTAAGCAGAGATATGACCAGGATGGTTTTAAGTAGGGAAAGCATACAGGAAACAAAGTGTTTGGGGAATGGGATACATCAGCTAGGGTGGTCAAAGAAGATCTCCCTGGCATGTTAATGCAGGAAGAGAATAGCTCATGTGGTTGAATAATGGGAAAATAGGAGAACAATCAACATATATATGATTTAAGAATAGCACCATGTGATAGTATGTTTATCATGAAAGAAGGTCAGCATAGGTCTCTGTAAGCAGGTCTTAGATAGCCTTGAGAAGAAGAATGAAATTCCTCCAAATATAATAAACTGTCAGGTGGGCCTGGAATTCTGTATGACCATGCCCTGTAAGGGGACACTCACTGTCAATAATGTAATGTTATATTTACTGGAATTTTTCAACTATGATATGTGGGTCATTAATTCACAGTCAATATTTTCATTCCTTAAGGAAACATCCTCTAGTTTGAACTGATTTTACTATTGAAAAATGAAGGCTAATACAAAGAATAAAACAAAAGCAACTGTAACTCTAAATAATGTAACTACTGTCTAGTATAAAAGGAAATCATGTGACTTTTTACAAATAGGAATTAATGAACCAATACTGAAGTATATATAGTCAACTATACAATAGTTCAAATAAAAAAACATATGGAACAAACTCATAATTCAAGAAATGTAAGATAAATTTCACATACAAAGTGAAAAGCAATTAAAGTAGAACAGTCTTATAAAATTAACCAACTTCAACTATAAATATGATCCTTCCAATTTCAAGTTCAATTTGTAACATCTTTGTTTCTAGCAATGTAATCAAACTTAATTTTAAGTGCCCTATAATATTTCTTATTTAATTGAATTAGGACCTGAAAAAGTGTATAGTGATGTGTAGGTAGTTGATCCTTGGAGAAGATTCCATTTGAAAGAATATGGATTTTGAGAAGGACAAATGGAAAGCCAACTACAGAATAACATCTAGGTGGACAGGAATTGTCTTTTTGTTTCATTTAAAATCCATTTGCTCCATGATAAGTGAAAAGTGAAAACCACCCAGAAAAACCACTCTGGATGCGGGAACTCATGCAAGAGATTTTATTAAGCGGACAGGCAGAGTGTGTGCCCACAGAGTGGGAGGGGAAGAGAGAGAGAGAGAGAAAGAGAGGGAGGGATTAAGGGAGGGAGAGAGAAAGAAGGAGAGTAAGAGAGAAAAAGAGAGAAGAGAGAGTGAGAGAAAGAGAGAGAGAGACAGAGAGAGAGAGTAAGAGGCGGATGGCCAGAGTGTCAGCTCTCAGGGCTGGGGGAGAGAGAGAGAAAATGGTCGGGGAGCTTCTCTTAAGTTATCGAATTTTGGGGGCTAATGATGATCAGGCCAATTGCTGATGAGGAGGTTTATGAGCTAACAATCTGGACTAATGACCGTGTGTGTGTGTGTGTGTGTGTGTGTGTGTGTGTTTGTGTGTGTGTGTGTGTAGAATACTGGTGGCAGAAAAATGGCCTGATGCCAACAATAAGTGCATGTAAAAAATATTTGGAGGTGAATCAAGAAATCAGTCTTTCAGAAAATGTCTATTGGTTCTTTCTTACAGGCAACGTACTATGCTACACACTGGGGATAGAAGTCAGTTTCTAAGAATCTTAAGCATCTAACTGGAGAGGAAAACACACATGTACACACATCACATGTACACACCTACACAATCACAACCTGAAGTGTAACACTGTGTAGTGAAATGAGGCACCAGCCCATGTATGGATATAGCATTTGGTTGGTTAAGGATGGATTCCTGTTGTCAAGGTGCTAATCTGCAAGGAGCATTCCTTTCCTGTGTACCACACTCTTTACTAAAACTGTAGTGGGTGAAGCCCATCTATGTCAGGGGCTGATCTTTTGGTGGAAAACTTAAGGTAAATACAACAAAAAAGATTAGAGTCTCATATTATGAAATTAAACGTATACGGTTTACCAAAGTATGCAGATCAGAAAAACAAAATACAATCAATGCGCATCATCTTGATGCCTTCTTACTTAAAAATTGGTGACATCCATAGCCAGCTGTGGTCAAGAGTTTTTTTTCTCCATCCCATTAATAGAACCCCTTTCTCTTGGATCTCTGATTTTAACTACTATTCCACAACATTTCTCTTCCTATGCTCTATCACACTACAGCACAGTGGCTTAGACCCCACATGATGGAGATATACAGCCTAGCCTAGCCTTGAATATGGCTCTTTACTTGCTTAATACTGGTGAGACCACACGCAGGGGCATAAACTTTTCTGGTCTTTAATATATCTTCTGTAAGATGAAGATGACATAGTGGGTTGAACAGTGGTCTCCAGAACAGTTAAATGTCCCAGTCACTAACTCATGATGGTGATCTTATATGGGAAAAGGGTTTTTGCAAGTGTAATTAATTTAAAGATCTTGAGATAGGATCATCTTAGATTATCCACATAGGGCCTAAATCCAATGACAAATGTCCTTATAAGAAGCAGAAGAGGAGACATAGAAGAGAGAAGGTGATAGGAAGACAGAGGCATAAACCAAAGAAGCCATGGAATATTGGCCAAAAAACATTGTTATATCATGTGCATATGTGACTACGTAACAATGAATCCCACCATTATGCATAATTATAATCCACTGATAAAATATGGGGGAAAAAAAGCTGTAGAATGTCAGTAGTCACTGGAAGCTGGAAAAGGCAGAGAATATTCCCCACTAGAGCCTCCAGCCCTTCTGGGAATACAGCCCTGCTGCAATGCTAATTTCTGACTTCTGGTCCCTGGAACTGTGAGATAAGAAATTTGTGTTGTTTTAAGATACTCAGTTTGTGGTAATTTGCTGTGGAAACTCTAGGAAGCTAATTACGAGACTCAAGTCAGAAATTCATTGTGAGAACATAAATCAGTTGTACAATACGTAACACAGAATCAACACAGGGCAAAGTTCAGCTGATACCGTTACCAGAACCATCACCTTCTGTCTTCAGTGCCTGGCACTCTTTCCACCAGCTCCTGAGACATCACTTGACTTCCTTTGGGGAAACTTCTGAGTTTTAATCTTGTATGAATGAGACATGGGAAACAAAATGAGTGGCACCCATTCTTCTAGGGGTCCTTAAGTGACTATTACCTTGGTCCATTATATCCAGAGATGTCCTATTTTTTTGACCACTTGTTCATTTAGAAGGTTGTACTGCAGCTTTTTTCCCTCTTTAATTAAATCAAGAACTTAAACAGTGATTGACATAGAGAATGAGCTAAATTAATTAGGAACTATTAAGAGCATTTCAGTTTTATTCCTAAGTAAGTTTAGTCTAAATTTTTCATTTCTTATTAGATGTTTCCACTTGATTATTTTGTGATGGTTTCCCTCTAAGTTTGTTTAAAAGAAAATCCTTTATATTTATATTCTTCAAAAGTTCCCTTTCAAAATTACATTATTTTGTCTTATATAATCAGATTCCCATTCTTAGTCATCTTTAACTTATCTCTTTTGGTCATGACTAATAGCCATCAATATTATTCAAAATTCCTCAGTGCGTGATTTTTTCCTCCCACTACTCAGCCTAGTTCTGATTCACAAACTTGCACTGAGATTTATAAACTGAGATAAATATTTAAACTTATAAACTGAGATAAATATTTAGTTGAAAGCAAGATTTTCTTTATTTAGGATTAGACTACTGAATGGACATTTTCCTACTCCCTTCTAAGATAGATCTCCGTGCTTACAGTCATAGCTGCATCCCCCCTCAATTACCCCAAGGCCATTTCTGCCCCAGAGTGCTCATCCTGTTCTTTTTATATGGTCCTCTTTGCATCCAAATTCCACCCATCTTTCCAGGTCCAGACCTGACAAGGTGCTTCATCCATTCTTGGTGAGAAAGCAGTAGGCATTCTTGATCTCTTTTCCACTGAACATTTTTATGTTTGAACATCTTCAGTATTACATAATTTAGATCTGAATTCTCTACTAGCTCCCTACTAAAAGCTACCATTTTACAAATCATGGTACTTTAAGGGTAAAGCAAACTTCTTGAGACTGGGTACCATGTCGTCCTTGTGGTCTCCTTAGGAGAATTCTAAGCAGACAGGAGATATCTCAGGTATAGATTTTTTAGGTTACAAACAAGAGAAACCAAACAAAGCATTCTTTTTAAAAGAAGGGGCATTTGTTGGTTTGCATAAATGTAAATACAGAGGTATAGCAAACCTCACAGTGGCTTTGACCTGACTCTCTAAGGATTTCAAGGTCTTGTGAGTCCTCTGTGAGTTGGCTTCAGTTTCAAGTGGGTTGCCTCATGGTAGCAAAGTGCTTTCACTGATTTTAGGCATTACGTCTACTGCAACATGCACTGTTCAAAAACTGAGAATAACTGAAGGGACATGATCACTGCACACCAATATCTGTGGCCAAGAATTGAAAGCACTGGTTGGTTGACTTGGATCAATACCTGTATCCTTGGAGTTGAATCAGGAAAGGCTTCCTCCAACCACATATATCTACATAAATCAGAATATGGAAAAGCACAGGGGGCCTAGATGGGTGCCCACTTTAACAGAAATTCTGAAAATAATGGCTGCTTAAACTGTATCATACCTGAAAAATTGGCTAGTGCCATCAGTTAATCCTCATATATAGTCATGAAATTCAACTCAGATTGTGCTATTTGCATCATTAACGGAAAGCCTACAGGACTAAAACCTTTCACATGTCAAATGAATTGCCTGACGAATATAGTTTCAAAATATTTGCTTCAACAGGAGTTTTAGAATGACTCACTACAAGAACACTTACTTGATAAAACCAATTAATTACTTTAGAGAATAACCCTACAAATATGTTGCACATTAAATTTCATGACTTGTAAGCTTTTATTAACTGCCACTTGCCATTTATTGAGAAGCAATTCCATGCATGGGACTGTTCCATAGTAATAGTCTACCAGAAACTCACCCTAAAGATTTAATAAATACCTTTTATTTTAAAAAGTATCACAAAAGAACATGAAAAATAATGGTCAAAATATGAGGCAAATTAGAAAAATAGTTTAAATTTTATGCCATTCTAGTATTTTCAAATTCCTGTGCCAATGGCCAATGTCTTATAAAAGCTTTACTAATAGATGCTGAGCTAAAAAAACAAACAAACAACTATTGTTAAGTGATAAATACAAGAAAAGTTTTCATGTTCAATTTTGGTTTTCTAATTTGTAATTTCTTCAACATATTACCTTATTAAAAATAGCCTGGCATGGTGGTGCACACCTGTAATTCCAGCGGGCTTGGGAGACTGAGGCGGGAGGATCACAAATTTGAGGCCAGCCTCATCAACTAGCAAGACCCTCAGCAATTTAGTGAGACCCTGACTCTAAATAAAAAGAGCTGGGGATGTGGCTCAGTATTTAAGCGCCCCTGGGTTCAATGCCAGATACAATATATGTGTGCGCACATGTGTGTGTGTGGTGTGTGTGTGTGTGTGTGTGTGTGTTGTCACAGATTAATATTGTATTTGGGGGTTATCTTTGCAAGTTACTATAGTATCAAGAAACATTTTGGATGGGAAGAGATATAAAACTCAGAAGCTTTTACTAGAAATGAACTTTTAAGAAAGTTGTCTCTCAGAAGCAATAAAGAACCTTTCTGAGGTAGTAGGATCATAAGTTCAAGGCCAGTCTCAGCAACTTAGTGAGAAACTGTCTCAAAAAAAAAAAGGCTGGGGATGTAGGCTAGGTGGTAAAGCACCCCAGTACAAAACAAAATAACCTCTCCCAAGAACACCTTTTAAAACCTTTTAAATGCAAAAAGTGAATCTCTACTTTATTCTTCAACTTCTATGCTGTTAGTTCCTTCTGTCTTCCCTGCACTGGAACTATACTAGATACACCAAATTTGATGAGTCTTAATTCTTGTTTCAACTCTTTTTTTTTTCTAGTCAAGTCCTGAGGAATGTGGGAGAGAAGACGAAAAGAGGTCAAGAACCCGTGAGCACACAGCACCTCTTTTTGGCAGAGTGTGTAATGAGACAGGATGTCCTGGAAGAAGCTCCAGTCCCTAAGGCATGGCGAAGCAATTGCCCCAAGAGTTCTTCTTCTGGATTGTAGAGGCAATTTGGACAACCAGTTCCTCTTTTAGAATTCAAAACCCCCAAGATTGATTAAGTACAATCAATGCACAACAAATATCAGCTGTAACCAAGGAATATGGAGGGCAATCTGAAAGTCCCAGAAAGCATTCAATGTACTAAGGTGCTTGGTTTTGGGTTGACCAGGTAGAGAAAAACACCAAGTAAGGAGACATCTTAAGAGAGGAAAAAGTAGCCGTAACCATGAGAAAGAAATTGGTATAGTCACCGAGTGACTAATCTCTTCAGTTAAAAAAATGGAAGGGCTCTGACTTTCACAGGGTACAACCCAAAATCTGCTGCAGCTGTGAATGAGGTTATTCTCATTGGGGCTACTTTCTGTAGATCTGGGTGTGGACAGTAAGTCCCTTGTCAACCTGATGCTATTTGTAACCTTTAAGGGACAGATTTCCCTGTAGATTGTTAGAACAAGAGGGACTCAGAGCCCAACACGCGATGTGGTGTACACCTGTAATCCCTGTGGCTGGGGAGACTGAGGCAGGAGAATTGCAAATTCAAAGCCAGCCACAGCAAAGGTGGGGCACTAAGCAACTCAGTGAGACCCTGTCTCTAAATAAAATACAAAATAGGGCTGGGGATGTAGCTCCATGGTTGAGTGCCCTAAATTCAATCCCTGGTACAAAAAAAAGAGGGACTCAGAAGCAGCTGTGCCCTCTTCTTCAGGTCTGATAGAAAACACTGGAGCAAGTCCTGTCTACCAGCCTGAATGCTGGGAAGCTCCTGGGGCTGGGAGGAGGAAAGAAAGCAGGAAGAGGGGGCTTTGAAACGTGTTTGTGGGAGGAATCAAGAATCTGGAATCCTGGTTGTGGTGGTAAAGATAACAAAGGAAAATGGAGACAATAACCGAATGTAAATAAGAGGTTGAAGCAAGAGAGCAATAGGGAGAGGCTGGCTCAAGAAGACAGAGAGCACTTCATGGGAGAGGGCTTTGTCTGAGTCCTACACGACAAGCCAAGAGGAGGGAAAGCAAAGGGAAATGAGAACAATAGGTTTCTGCAGATGGGTCTCAGCTCTGAGAGTGGGGGAGCTGTCTAGCCTCAGCCAGGGGTGGCGCTTCACACCTAACTGGAAAGGAAATGAAGCTTCTGAGAATCGAAACTGAAATTTCACAAATATGGAGCCAGCAGAGCTTAAAGTAGAAATATATTCTAATACTTAGCACATAGTAGCTAGAGATGCAGCCTCTGAAACTTGGAAAGCAGAAAAACATGGTCTTAATAGGAATCAAAAGGCTGGATACAGGAGTAAAATTTATTTTAGACTAGGTCCTGGATTTCTAAGTGGGTGAAAATAAAAGGCGCCTTCTGGGCAGGATTAGCATCAGAATAAGGTTTTTCAAAACTGCATATAAAAGGCATTTAAGGGATGACAGAATGAATATACTGACGCCTACTGTATGTCAAATACTGAATCTTCCCAACCATAGGGAGTAGGCAGGACACTCCCCTGATAGTTGCCAGTTTTCTAAAGGAGGAAAGAGAAATTGCAAGGTCACAGAGCACAGAGCTAACAAAGCAACTTAGGTGAGTTTCTTCGGAATGATGGGCACTTTTGTTCAAGTCCGTGCTATACTAGTTACTGGCCCTGTCATTGAACAAATTGCTTAACCTCTCTAGGCTTTGGTTTTGTGACCTCTAAAATAGGGAGCATGACACTATATTTGATTGTTATGAAGACGGAAAAGCAACTCATGCTAATGCATATAAAGAACTTAATTCTATGCCCAGTGAAGGGCAGGTAAGTGATCTAAAGAACAGGACGATGCAACTGTTGTTGCTTTAGCAATATTGTTCAAAAAGTGTCCTCAGACCAGGAACCAGAACTTCAGTGTCCTGCTGCAGGGCTCTTTCTACCAAACTACGCAGCTAAATATGAGACCTGGATTGGAAATTGCCTAGGGAGGCGATTGACAGATGAGAGAATGTTGGGCTCTGAAAAGAAATATGAGAAGTAGTTGTTTTGAAAGACATGGGAAGGTTTTCAAGGGGTCACAGTGACAGGAATAGTTCGATAAGTACCCAAAGTGTGATTTGCAGATTTAAATATTTCCAAATTACGAAGTGGGGTTGATCACTACTTATTTTCATGTATATGTTAAAAATCTGGCATATAATTGTAATAAATTATTTAACCTATTTCATGTTTGTGTTCACTAAGACAAGTGGGAACTTGTGTATGTGTGGAGTGTTGGTGGGAACACATGTAAATGCATCATAATTTTTACAAATAGACAATGCAATTTTTCCATTTGACACATTTTTAAGACCAAAGCAATCAAAAGATGATTACTATTTTAATGGAGCAGTTATTGCAAGGTAAATGGAGATTTCAACATCTGAACATCTGTGCTTATTAGACATAATACTCATTTTGCTTTCATACACTGGTGACCTCCATCATTCTTTGGGTTCTTCTTAGCTTTTTTCACAATCTTCATCTTTTCAAGTGTCCTGAATCCAAGCACCCCAAATTCATCTTTTTCATTATATCTGTAGTAAGATACAAAAGATGTAGGACAAGAAACCACTGACATCCCTGGCATTGGGGATTATATAAACCATAGTTAAAAACTCAAAGTCCAAACACTGAGATTCATTAGTGTGCACAATGCCATCCATGTTACGCTTTCCGGTGGAATTTGCTAAAGATGTTTAGGAAATGCTCATTAGATTGAGTTATGTTATAGTGTGTATGCACACACACACACACACACACACACACACACAAACACACCCCCATGTGTGTTAAAGCGAGTTAATGAGTAAAGGGAAACTTGATAAATTTTGGTTCCTGAAGAAATGCTAAGAATAAGTTTTATGATGTAAAATTAAGACCTATTTTTCTTACCAAAGGGAGAAAAGGGGCCCTTTTAATCGATAAGAGCCTGGGCCAAAAGGAGGACAGATGTTAAACAGTGGAAAATGCTATCTTTTCAAAAACTAGTGTCTCAAAAACTTGGAAACTTTGGGCCTGGGATTGTGGTTTATTGATAGAGTGCTCGCCTTGCACACATGAAGCACTGGGTTCAATCCTCAGCACCACATAAAAATAAATAAATAAAGGTAGTGTGTCCACCTACAACTAAAAAATAAAAATAAAAAAACTTAGAAACTTTGCAACCATGGCATATGAGTGATTTCCTCTTAAAAATAGATGACATTAAATATAAATAATCCATACATCAGAAGTCTTGCTCATTCTCCATACCAGAGGACAGTGTTAAGAAATGGCTATGCTGTGAAATATGAAGATTAGAAAGTCTCTCAGAATACACTGATTAAAAAACAAACAAACAAAAAGCAAATAAAAAAAACTCTTGATATATAAATTGTATTAGAAAGTGAGAGAAATGCCTGTAAGTCAAGGTTAAGGTGACAACAGGGATAAAGAGTTCAGTTAAGGACACAGAACCTCCTAAATTCCTACTTGTAGTGATCAGTTGATAGGACTAAACCTGACAGACTGAGGAAGAGAAATTGTGACTAATGAGGAAGTTCTTCAGAACCTTGTTCAAGAGCAAGAAAAAGGCCCTCGCAGGGAGGGGAAAATGTGGGTTCATGCCACATCAAAGCCTGCTGAAGCAGCACAGTTCAGGAAGTCAGGGTTTTGATGGGATGGATGGTGGGGGTGGTGCTTTCTGGTGGTATTTTCTGGTTTTTCCAAAGTTCACATTTTGGATTCTATGCACTTGCAAGTACCAATGGAGAATTTGGTTTTCAGTGGCAGATAAATGGGGAAAAGTGAAATGATGGACACAATGACTGATAAAGACAATGTTACTTCTAAAAAGAATGTAGAGAATATAAAAGGTGGATGTCAATGACATGGAAAAATATAGATTTTCAGTTTTCTGTTGGATCTTGTTTGTAAAAGCTCTATAAATCAAAGCTCACATGATGATGAGCTTATTCTGGTTTCTGGTTTGATGTCTCTTCTCTATGTCATAGCAGCAAATTCCTCCTTGTCCTGCAGGAGCTGCTCAGCCACTGTCTCCTTGCGAGGTCTTTCCTTCCTTGCAGGGCTCTCCACTGGGGTCTCTCTACCCCTCCCCTGCGGAAGCCCTGCCCCACACCTCTCCTGTGCCATCTTTTCCAATTCCCATGTTGGTTTCACATTCAATGGAGAACTTCTCTAGATAGGTAAGCAGGTGTTTCCCCCCCTTGTTAGTGTGTTTAATCCCAGCCCCTAGACTAGGATCTAACTATAGTTACTGGTTAATGCTTGTGAATTGAATGAATGATCATCAGAGAAATCAGTGTTGCCCTGAGCCCTAGACCACCCGCCTTATCCCCTCACTGTGCCCAGGTACTCTAGGCAAACTATTGCTTTATTCAGACATGACAGACCCCTCGGGAACATGACAGCTACCACCCAGGATCTCCAGCAGCCAAGTCAAGCAGTGAGCAGATCAAATTTTTAATATCCAACTATTTCTCCTGATCCATGACCTGTGTACTGCTCCCACCCCTGGCCTAAGCAACAACCATCTCTTCTCTTCTCTATTATCATAAGATTTCTCCCTACAACTATCCTTATTCCACTTTAGTTTATTTAGTTTAGTGTGACCCTTGGCACACTGGAGTTAGATCATTTTACCTTTCTACCCAAATCTGACAATGACTCAACGTTTTTGTTTTTTTTTCAGACAAATGCCAAATTCCCTCCCATGGACTCTGAGGCCCTGCGTGATGTGTTTCCCTTTCTGAAGGCTTCTCCTAATCTCCCACTCCCCACTCTGCTTCTACTTTTCTGAGTGATTTTTGTTCCTTAATCATACCAGGCATGCTCCAGCCTCAGGCCTTGGCTTAAGTTGTCTTCTCCTCCTGGAAACTTTTTCCTACATTTCATTTAAGAGAACCCGGAGTCTGCATGACATATGAAAGCAAAGATCTATATTCTGCCAGTGTTACGCACCCATTGATTATTTAAAGTTGTGCTAGACTTAGACCCAGACTGAAAGATCAGCCTTTATCTGGACATTATCAGTCTTGGGCAGAAAAAGGAAATATAGGAAAACCTAAAAGAACCTGGCTCTTAAAGTTTCTTAGAAATGGTACTTTAATTCACTCACATTTCTTTAGATAAAAACTGTGGTCAATTCTGATGTCAATTAGTCAGGAACTTAATCAAAAAGAGACACAAAATATGTTTTGCACAAGAATGTAGTCTATCATACTCCAAATATCACCTGGACCAACTCCTCCTACTTCAAGTGTTGCTGGACTCTCACCTACACAGCGAGGCCCACCATATTTGATGAGACCATCAGCCCCACAGCTTCCAGGAATTCTCATACCATTCATCATCTTCTAACTTTAAAGTATAGTTTTTATGTTAATTATGTTTTTTTTTTAAAAAATGTCTTCTGGCCTTGCTAGAATATAAACTCAATGAGGTGAAGGACTGGGACTTTTTTTCCCTGTTGCGTCTAAGGAATGACAGTACCTGGCAATATCCTGGACCAGAAGAAGGAATGGATCTGAATATGAATATGGCTGCTAAACTACTTGAGTGTTTGAGTTCATGTACTTTTCTGGGATGTGAGCATTTATGCTTCTGGCTGAAATTCTGAACAAAAGGTTACAGATATGGGATGATTGTGAGAAACACAGTCAATTTTATCTAGGTCAAAAGAGGTGAGGATTTTTCCTGATGGGATCCTGGATGCTGGTTTTTATGCACTCAGAATCATGAATATTCGAAGGTTCACAGTTGATTGATCAGAACCACATTTTCTAACTTCTAGTATTTACTGACTCCTTGTAGCTGAAATGACTCCAGCTGTTTCTCAAAAGGATCAAGTTGCTGATGTACCTGGCCATGAGACCTGGATGGAACCCAGTGAAGGAAGAATGACCACAAGGTGATGCACCTTCTTCACTGTGCCATGGATGCTCCGGGGGCCCTCTGGGGAGGCATTCCTCTTTCCCTGTGCCCCAGGCTTGCCTCTGGTAGAGTTCCATCTCTGAGGCTGTCTAACTTAGTGGGTACTGGGTTATGAAATTGATAGGCATGAGTTTAAATTCCAGCCCCACAAATTTATAGCTATGTAAACTTGGGAAAGTTTAACTTTTTGGAGCTTCAGTTTTTCATCTGTAAAATAGAAAAAACTTTCCAAATAAAGGACATCATTCCTTCAGAAAAAATAGGAGATGAGGAGTGAATATGTAAAGCTGTTAAGAGGGAATAAAGAAAACCTAGTAAATGTGTAAAGAAATAAATATTAAAAATTTAGTATTTATTAAAATCATGCATAGTTATTCAAGGTATATATTGTAGTATTAAAAGAATGAATATGGAAACAGAAATACACTGTTAAAGGTATCTGGGGAGGTAATGGGGTACAGTTCAGTGATAGAGCACTTGCCTAGCATGTGTGAGCCATGGGTTCCATCCCCAGCACTCCAAAAATAAAAATACAAAAAAGATATCTGTGGAAGTTTTTAGTGAGACTTTTTACTATTTGAATTATGTCAGAATAAGATTGAAAATTAAATTAAGAAATTGAAATAAAGCACATATTACTTCTGAAATCAGAAAAAAAAATCGGAGGTTGAAAAACAATGTAAGAGAATAAAACAAAAAAGAAGAAAAAGAAAAAATGAAACTATATAATAGAGAATTTTATTTACCAGGATTAGCAAATTTCCCTTATGTTTACTTGTGCCTGGCTCTTACTCCCACTCTCTAAGCTGCAGTGATGGGGACATTTTGGTGATACCACGTAGCGATGGAACGTCTTGGAAAGCAGAGCGAGAATACTGAATGTAACCAGCATAGAACTATTTCTTGATACAAAGTGATTCAACTTTAAGAAGGTAGATCCCAATAACCCAGAATCAAATTTTGCATGCAATTTCCTAGGAGTTGTAACCAATGAAATTGAGTATTCTTTGGAAAAGAAAAATTGTCTTATAAAGGGAAGAGCTCTTGGCAAGTCAAGAAACAAACATGGAAGAGAAGATGGCAGAGTGAAGCATAACATTCAACTGTAAAAGTAAAACTGAGAAGTTACAAAAAACAATGAAGGAAGCAGATACTTCAGAACAAAACATAGTAGGTGGAAGGGGTGGAGGTATGAAAAATGGTGGAATGAGACAGACATCGTTACCCTGTGTACATGTGTGATTAACAAGAATGGTCGGAATGTACATCACGCACAACCAGAGAGATGAAAATTTGTACCCCATATGTGTACAATGAACGTAAAAATAAAAAAAAATCTAAAAAATAAATAAATTAAACAATGTGAAATAATTAAAAAACAAAACAAAGCATATGCAAGAGTTGAAAATAAGCAGACTTCTAAGGTCCTTTAAAGAATTCCAGAAATAGAGCATGGAGAAAGTGAAAAGGTCTTGTGGAGAGCCACTGTTAAAACGAGCAGCTCTCTGAGGGAGGAGACAGCCTGCCTCACAACATGTTCTATACTAGACTCTGTTTTCTTTTAACTTTAATATTGACAGCAAATATTTGAGTTGGGTATTATCCATGCTGGCTTTTAAATGAGCAAACTGAGTCCTAGAGAGTTTTGACACTTGACAAGGGCTAACCCATGATGTGTGATGGAGCTGGGATCTCACCCTAGAGGTGTCTGACTCAAATATCTGCTTCACCTCCCAGGCAAGTGCACACAGTTGCTAACACATGGTCATTCCACAGATCTCTACAACTTTTTTTCACTTTTCATGAGTAAAATTCTGTGTCCACTGGATAGCAACTCCACTTTTTCCTCCTCTCCCAGGCCCCTGGCAAACACCATTCCACTTTCTGCTCCCAAATTTGATGACTGTAATTATCTCATAAGAGTGGAATCATGCAGCATTTCTCCTTCTGCATCTGGTTTATTTCCGGTTCATCCTTGTTGTAGCATGTGTCAGGATTTCCTTATTTTTCAAGGTTAAATGATATTCCATTGTGTCTATAGATCACATTTCCTTTAATCTCCCATCTGTCAGTGAACTCAGGTTGTTTCCACCTCTCGACTCCTGTGAATGATGCTACAATAGACAAAGGAGGAAAGATAATCTCTTTGATATATAGATTTAATGACTTTTGGATATATATCCAGAAGTATTATTGCTGAATCACATAGAAGCTCTATGTTTATTTCTTTGACAAGCATTTTTCAATAGCAGCTGCATGATTTTACATTCCTGCCAATGGCATACAAGTGTTCCAACTTCTCCACATCTGTGATAATACTTGTTATTTTTTGTTTTTATGGGGGGAGGTAATGACCATCTAGCAAGTGCAGGCTGATATCTCATTGTGTTTTGAATTTTTATTTACCTGATGGTTAGTGATTTTGAGTATCTTTTCACACACCTGGTAGCCAATTGTACATCTTCTTTGGAGAAATGTCTATTCAAATCTTTTGTTCATATTTTTAATATTGGTGATAGTATATTGAAGTTATTTATGCCTTATGTATTTTGGATATTAACCCCTTATCAGATCTAGAGTTTGAAAATATTTTTTCCCATTGTGCTAGTTGTCTCTTCACTCCATTGACTATTTTCCTTATTGTGCAGGAGATTTTTGTTTGATCTAGTACCACTTGTCGCTTTTGGTTTTGGTGTCATACTAAGAAATCCTTGCAAAACCAATGTTGTAAGACTTTTTCTTTTGTCATAGTTTTTTTTCTAGGAGTTTTAGAATTTGGGGTACTAGTAAGGCTTTAATTTTTGTGTGTCATGTAAGATAAGAATATTCACATTATTTTTTGCAGGTAGTTATCCAGTTTTCCCACCACCATTGGTGAAAGGGGTCATCTCATTTCTATTATATATTTTTGGCACCTTGTTGAAGATCATTAGACCATATAACATGATTTTATGCCAGTACCATATTGCTTTGACTTCTATAGCTTTGTAATGTGTTTTGAAGTTAGGAGTCCTCCAGGTTTATTCCTTTTTCTCAAGATTGTTTTGGCTATTTAGGGATGGCTTTATGGTTTCACATGAATTTTAGGATTGGTTTTTCAGTTTCTCAAAATATGCCATTGAGATTTTGATTGTGATTGCATTGAATCTGTAGACTACTTTGTTAATCACTGACATTTAGCAATATTAATCTTCCAAGCCAATGAATGAGGAATATATTTTCATTTATTTGTGTCTTCTTAATTGTTCAGCAATGTTGTGTATTTTTCAGCATATAATTGTTTGTTTTGCCTTCTTGGTTAAGTTTATTCCTAAATATTTTATTTCTCTTACACTACTATAAATAGAATCATTTCTCAATTCCTTTTTGGATTATTCATTGTTAGAGTATAGAAACACAATTGAGTTTTGTATAGTGATTTTGTATCTTGTAACTTTGCTCAATTTATTAATTCTGACAGTTTTATAAAATAGACTTTGGTATTTTCTATATTTAAGACCATGTCATGTGCAAACAGAGGCAATTTTATGTTTTCCTCTCTAGTTTGGATGTTTTATTTCTTTTTCTTGCCTAAAGATATAGCTAGGACTACTAGCACTGGGTTGAATAGAGGTGTTGAGAAGGGCATCTTGCCTGTACCTGACCTTGGAAGAAAAGCCTTCTGCTTTTCACCATTGAGTATGTTGGCGGCATGTTCCTTGAGATGGCTGAAAATGAAGATCAGTGAATATCAAGTGGCACTGCACATGAAGTTTTAGCACAGATGCTGTAAAGAATCAGGACTAAGTCTTTAATTTATAACAATAGTCAAAACCATCTTTTAAAATGTGCTGAAAATCCACAAGTTTAAAACGTTTGAAAGAGACATTGTAAAACACGGAAACATTTTGCTACTTTTCCCACAAAAAGAAAGTTAAAAGCTCAAAAAAAAAAAAAAAAAAAAGATAAGGTTTTATATTATCCCATATCTACAAGGCATGATGGTAAAAATAATATTGCTATTTTGATGATAGTATCATTTCTCCAGAAGTTTAATATTTTTTTTTTCTTTTGTACTGGGGATTGAACCTGGGGTCTCTTAACCACTGAGCCATATCCCCAGTCCTTTTTATTTTTTATTTTGAGACAGGATCTCTCTAAATTGCTTAGGTTTGAGGCTGGTCTCAAACTTGTGATCCTTCTGCCTCAGCATCTTGAGCCAGGTATGCATCGCCATGCCTGCTGGAAGTTAAAATATTTAAAAAGAAATTCTTGTGCTTACCCTTTAAATGTGCAAGAAATGCTCATAGCCAGGTGTTAGGGCATATTTCCGTGTTACTCTGTGCTAATTAGGGGTTGAACCAGATTTGTGGCTGCCATGCCACATTCCATGACTCAAGTCAGTGTTGGGTAAGACTGAGAAACAAAAGCTCAGAGGACTTAAAGTCCTCCTCCCTGTCCAGTTCTGGTAGACCAAGGGCCAGAGTCCACTTTTCCTGCTATGTAAGTTAAATTTTTGAATGCCCTATTGTTTATTTGATGAAGAAATTCCTATTTCCATCATATGTATTTTTACATTACAATACCTCAAAAGTAGTTTTATAACTTAGTTTTGGTCTTCACGTGTCTTTTTGGGAAATCAATGACCAGGAAATGTTTTCTAAGCTGTGTTTATAAAGTGTATTGGCTAAGCACATTAAAAACAGCCCATCCAAATGTTTTATTAGCTTCACTAATAACATTTTGGCTTTTCTTGCTCCTATTATCTGCTCAAACAAGCTAAAATATGTGGACACACAAGCATGCATTCATTAATTTAGTTATTTGTTCATTCAACAGATATTTATTGAGTGCCCACTATGTGTTATCTGTGATGCAGTGTTCTCAGATGTACTAGGAACTTAATGATAATGGTTAATTTTAATTTCATGTTTAATCTTGGCTGGGTGTTGTTTTTTTATTTATCCTTCACAATAAATCACTGAGGTAGGAACTATTTTTCTCATTTTCCTTAAAGAGAGAGCAAGTAATTATGTCAAAATATAGAATGTTAAATCTAAATGTCTTTGTCTCTAAGCCCTTGCTTTTTTTAATGGGTATTTATTGGTTGCTTTTTATTATGGTTTAGATATGTGGTGTCCCAATGAAAGCACATGTGTGAGAAAATGAAAGAAAGTTCAGAGGTGAAATGATTTGGGTTAGAAGAGCCTTAACATAATGAATGTATCAAGCCCCTGATCGGGATTAACTTGGTGGTGTCTGTAGGCAGGTCGGGTTTGGCTGGAGGAGGTGGGAGCCTGGGGTATGCCCTTGGGGTATATATTTTGTATCTGGCAAATGGAGTCTCTCTCTCTCCTTTCTCTCTCTCTCTCTCTGCTTCCTGGCACCCTGTCCCCATCTGCTCTCCTCCTCCACACCCTTCCACCATGGTGGTCTGCCTTACATAGATCTCCAAGGAATGCTGTCTATGGATTGAGACCTCTGAAACCAAGCCCCAAAGTAAATTTCCTCTTCCCATTATTCTTGACAGGTCTTTTGATCATAGCAGTGAAAAAACTAACTAAAACACTTTTCCAGCAATGCAGTGTTCCCATTCTTTTCTGGAATACAAAATAACTTCATCAGAGGTGAAGTTTTCTGTATTATCTTGAGAACTTGTGTAGTATCAGTAGTTTAAGATGAGGGTCTTATTGTTTCCTGCCCCCCATAATACAAATTGGCCCCTGCTAGCTGGATGAGTCTTAGTTTGTTAGTTTGCTGTACAGGTGATGGATGTGAGAATATTAGTTTTGGAGACTGGAGCTGGTACTGCACATAATTTTATTTCTTACAGAGGGGATTCATGGGGGTGAAGAGTATGGAGGAAAGAAGGAAAAGGAAGCCAGTATAGGAAAGGAAACTCCAGCAGGAAAGAAACCAGGTGACTGATCTCTGTGCTATTGAGTTGGCAAAGCCTGACTTCTTGAAGGAGTGCCTGGAGAGACTGGGGAGAGGCAGGTGTTAAAGGGAATTTTCAAGTGAAATGCCTCAGGCTAAGGAATGTGAAAAGTCCCTTTGACCCCATTGATATTTAGAGAAAGTAGTCTGCTTGGAGAGATACATCCTCTTGAGAAAACTACTGATGGCACAAGATTTGCCTCTAGGTTGTCACAGGTCAGAACAGAGACCCTTTGTGTGTGAGGTGGCTGCTGGACATCTCTTGGAATGACCAGTCTATAGAAGCTGCAAGGAAATTACACATACCTACTACCTGCACCCCCCTGCCCCATCTCCAAGCTGTGCATATTGTTTTGCATTGAGTTTTTTTTTTTTTTTTTTTGGAGGGGGTGGTGGTAGAGAAAGGGACAATGACCTGGGGTGAAAGGTGTAAGGTGATTGGGATAGAGAGAACTGGACCGAAACTGGGAGCTGTGGTCAAGTCTGCCAAGAAGGGGTAGAAGCAGAGATAAATTTGAATTCAATATAGTTTTGTTTGTGTTAAATTAGCAGCATCTCAATTTAGTCTTGGGTTCTGCATAGAATAATACCTGTGAGTATGGGTCAGGGAACTAATAATAGTTCAAGTGAAGAGATGGGTACAAACTGGATCAGTCTGCTGGTGTGAGCAAACCAGGCTGTATGCTCAATTTACATCTGCTGATTTCTGGTTCTCCCTTTAGTCTTCAAGGATATTTTCTTCCCAGTGCCCGGGCTTTATTCCATCCAAATCCCCTTTAAAAGGTAATGTTCTTGAGCAGCCATCCCTTCCTCTCTTCTTTGCACATCTAGCCAGTTATCATTTAGGTCAGCTCTACCTCTCATTACATCTCTGGCTGTCCTCTTATCTCCATTCCTGCTGTAGGTAAGGACCTATTCATCACCCACTTGAATTACTACAGTGGCTTCCTAACCAAAGTCTTGTTTCCAGTCTTGTGCCTCCCTTCTGATTCAGGGGGTGCTCTCTGATCCTTGCAGGTGTAATTGTCAGTGTGACTCTGCTGCTTAAAGCTACTCAATGGATCAAGCAAAGAAACTTCTAACCTCTCCAACAGCAGTTTGAGCCTTCTTCCTAAATGGGATCCCCTAGTTTCTACATCTGTCCGATATTCTCTGCATCTTTGGGTATTTGTGTGAGTTCTCTCTGCCATAACATCCCTCCTTTCCCTATTTCCCTGGGTTAATCCCTATTCAGCCTCTTTTCAGGTGCCTTTGTATTTCTGGCAGATCAATTGGAGATTCAGAGAAATGTGTGAAGTTCTACAATCTGTGAGATTCCTGTTGGTATGTTCATGAGGAGCCAGTCCCCTATCACAACAATAACTGCTCTTCATTATTTGCATTGTATCTGTTAAATAATAATTATCAATTATGTTGCTAATGGGCTAAGCATGGACTTAGGTCTTAGGAGAAAAAAGATGAGCAGAGGATAGCTTCTGCCCTTGTGGAAATCACAGTCCTGGGGATGACAAACAGGATGGAAAGTCATGCAAGATTCTGAGTGCTATGAAAGAGTTGCAGAATCATCTGGGAGGTGGGCAATGGCCACCTTCCTAGGGAGCCAGTTGAGACTTCACCAATTGACAAACTTTGAAGGACTAGTAGGGTTTGTGAGGCCAAAAGGGTATACAAAAAAACTCTTGGCCAAGGTAGCTAGCATACTGTGGTAAGAATGATCTTAATATTATAATTTCCTCTGCTAGATGAGCTGCTAACACTGCTGTTTTGACTTTCTCACTACTAACAAGGACTTAACTTGAGTTAATTAGAATGGTATTGGTTAATTCTCATTAGATACATATGCTTATTTCTTGACTGGGGTGGGGAGCACTTTTGTGTTGGTTTATGTTCATGACAGCTCACTCCTCTCCCTTTCTGTGTGGTCCTCTGCAAGTTTGAAAGACTTTTCACAAGTGATGCTCTATGTGGGTTTCAATCATCAAAGTCGCTGCTTTATTCAACCTTGCTGATTCTGGTAATATCACCATGAGAAGTTTAGCTTCTTGCATAGACTTAAATGTACATAACAGTTGATGATGGTGGTTTTATTTGGGATGTTTGGACATATTTACATTTGTGCTTAGGAAAGCATCTTTCTGAACTGTGACAGCAAACTGTGAATTCCACTAGGAAACAGGTCCTCAGAATATTGGCAAGGTTCTTGTGTTCATCAGAATCTCTATTTAAATATCTTTAGGGTCTGTCTGCAGAACACATATGTTCTTATTAATTGATCATACGCTGATAAAAATGGTAACAAGTTGACAGTTTTAACGCTTTTTCAATAAAGTGCTAGTATGATAAAATAGGCTCAGTGAAACTTCTGTTGGGTTCTACTTTACTGAAGATGAAGAAATAGTTTAGAGTTTACTTTAAAAATGAGATAATTTTGTATCAGTTCAGTTAAACTGGCTGCACAAGTAAGTCTGCCGTCCCTTACTTCACAACCTCCTTTTATAAGCATTCTATCTTTAAATCAACTTGTTCATCTTAGCTATGTTCCTAATAATAATACTTGCCCTCATTATTATGAATACTCATATATCCACTTATTATGAGTCCAGTCTAGTCCAGCAATGGTGCACCTAACCACTAAGCTGCACTACCTCTTTAATACCGGTCATAGTAAATGTGCTTTCTGTTCACAGGACCAATAGCAGGGGTTCAATTGATTTGAGGACATAGGGAACCCCAATACATTCGAAGTGTACCTCATTTTAAACTAGAATTGAAAACTTGCATTCCTGGAAATGGTAGGACTTGTCTGTTTCAGTAATGATCATGGCCGTGTTTTCACTACCAACCTTAAATATATCTCAGGATTCAACGACCTTGGTTGAATAAATGAACCCATCAATGGATGATTAATGTGCACAGGATGCCAGATCTCTCTGTTATTTAAGTCATTAGCCAGTGGCTACTTCAGGTCACATTTTGAAGAAAGGAAACTCACTAAGCCAGTGTCTTCTTGCTATGTCTATATTAGGCAGTCCCAAGAAAATGTGGAGATAGGAAAATAGATAATAGGAGAGTCCTGTAAATGGACCGTGACGTAACTTCAAATTGATAAAACAGAATCATTAGATTATAATGATCTCTGTCCTTATATTTTTTTATGTATAGTGTTTTACTTCCAGTAATTTTAATTTTTAATTTAGGGACATAAATTTGTAGGTCTTTTGAGAAACATTATTCTGACTCAACTTTAGAACTGAAGGATGCAGGACAAGGAGCTGAACTCAGGTCTTTGCTGGGGATGGAATGAGACCATCTCCACCCTACCTGCACCTAGGTAGCTCCCCTCACCAGAGAAAAGCCTGACAATAGGTCTCATTTGGACTTTAAAACCTTTGGCATTCCTATTACACTTAACTACCATAGTCATCTTCTTACTTCCTAAAATGACCATTTAACCCTTTCTCTTGTCTTGATAAATCTCCTAAAACTTGTTCATTCTCAGCTGATCATTTCTCTCATATTTAATTTGAAAACAGTAGTCATGAGGTAGGAACATACTCATCTTCCTCCTGTTAAATCGACTGAGCCACTTGTTATCAACCCTTGCCCACTGTGGCCGCCTTGTTGGAGGAGTGCCTGCTTGTATTCAAGGCCAGCTCTGCCACTGGGGATTTGAGTCCTGTGCTTCTTTCCCTCCCAGGCCCTCTGCTTCTGCAATACTTCCCTTCTCTAACCTTCATATCATTTTTTCTCCTAGAGTGGAATTTCAATAAGCATATGAATATGCTCTAACAGTTATTCCAATCAAAACCATGCCAGATACATTGCCCTCTAGCCATGGCACCATTTCTCTGATCATTTGTATAGTTCCATAGTTACCTACCTACGGTTGCTCTCTCACCACACATTCTCTCCTCAAACCCTTTGAGACTCTGAAAACTCACAGCTCTGCCCAGTTTTACTTGAACTCTCAGCAGCAAGATGGTGGATCGCCCTCTCTTAAAAGCACTATCTAATGGGCATTTCACCTGTTGCTTCCTGAAACATTGTCCTAAAACTCAGGGGCTGATGGATGAGTTTGTAGATCTTCTGGGTGGTTAATAGGTCTCCATGTTGCTTACTCGCTTTTATGGTTGGCTTCTGGTTATATAACTCTGCCCTTACCTCTTGGGGGTTTGTTGTTCTAGGATGTCCTCAGCTGGAATATTCCAAAAGTAGAAACTCTGTCTGGTCCACACTACTCACTGACTCAATCCATGGAGAAAATAATAGTGGTGACAACCTGGTGGCAATCCCTGTCTTTGTGTGCATGTGCTGATACAGAGAAAAAAAAGGTAACCTTTCTATTCCTCTACAGTTCTGTTTATTGCATGGCTTTGTTTTCAGGTGCAACGGAAGTAGGAAAGAACTTAATGGAGTGATTTTTTTTTTTTGTAGTTTCTGATTATGCAAAAGATTAAAACAGGGGTAGAGAAGAATTAAAAACATACTCCAATTATTTCATTTCTGTATGAAGACCTGTATGAACAGACAAAACCTTTTAAGATAAGTACATTGTACATAGAATTCAAACTTTTGGTGTGACTGAGGAAGTTCTCATGAATCAAGGAGTTGTCTCTGAAATACAGAACTTTTTCATATGTAAAATAGCACAACTTGGCAACTTCACCATCTGTGAGAATGTGAGAGTTCTGGGAAAATGACTCATTCAGTTATGCAATGATATGAAACCATATTTGAATATAAAAATAAGTGAGCTACAGAAAGTCTAGGATGCAGGAAGTAGTACATATTGCTGACAATAGAGTATTTGGAATGGATATGGGGTCTTTGAGAAAGTAACAGATATTGTAATAGTGAAGAAAAAGTAATGACTACAGCTCTTTGGAACTGGTTCCATCTAGCATGTCGAATTAAATAAGGAAGGGTCTATCGAGATCCTTAAGTTCAACACCATCTTGTAGATTAGAACACTAAACAGAATCTGAGGTCTGGGGATGTGCTGAGCTTGGGCACGGCAGGATCAGATGACAGTCTGTCGACACCCAATTGTCATTTTTTTTCCGGGGTTGACACCACTGTACATCTGAGAAAAATCCTATAATGACTTTAATATGTTTCTGAAGTGTTCTGGACCTAAAAAAATAATCCTATGTCCTGTTCAGGCTCAGGAATTTCTTAACTTGGATGTTCCAGATAATACATTCAAGCTTTCCTATCCAGAAAACTAATGTTTTAGTTATCATGATATAAGATGGAAAATTAAATCTTATGATGTATAGCAAACTATAAGGTCGTGTTTTTCAGAATTTTATTTTCATTTGATAACTTTTATCATGGGCTGTTTTACTCATGTTTTACAATATCTCAGGTTTGCAGGATAGAGTAGCTGAATTCTTAGAATCTGTGTTGAAGTGGAAATCCCCCATGACGGTTCTATTTTAGAGAGACAACTTAACTTGATGTGCACTCTCTACCACAAAAAACCAAACTGACCTAAGTGGTTTTCCTTGGTTTTAGGGAAAGTAGGGAAACAACTGGAATTACAATTTTTAAAATTTACATAATGTGACTGTAAAAGTGATTATGTATGAAATATTAACTATGTGGCAAAATAATAACACTTAAATGTACTAATTACCTTTTGTTTGTAATGGAATTAGAATTTGCCTGCATACAGTATTTGAAAATCAAAGATATTTTAGTATCCATGATTATAATGATGCCTTCATAGATACTTTCTGGGTGTGCAGTTGGATGGGAAGGGAAGGGAGTGGACACTGGAGTCACATTACCAGGGTAAAGCTCTGGGCTGCCACTGGTCTCCAAGCAATTCCAGGCAAGTTCCTTTGCTCCATGTCAATAGGAGTGAGATAAGTTATACACTGAACTAACAAAGCACTTAGCACTTCAGAATTTTGCTTAGTTATTACTGAGAGAATAAGCGAATGGTATATGAACTCATTATTCTGGGAGGCACTTGTCATTTATTTATTTTTTCTTTACAAAAGTACTTAAAACAGAATAATATCTGGTTGGTTGAAATTAAGTGAATAGAACAGTTACAGGACCCATTTCTCCTAAGATAATTGTATGATCCTTTGTCTTTTTGTTTCTCTCTCCTTTTTATGCAATTTTTTTTTTAACTACTGGTAACATTTTATGGTTTCCTCATTGGTTAATGAATTAAAATCCTTGACATGTTCATTTTGGATGTGTATAGCAGTCATAATTATACTCCCCTTTAAAAATTAAAAATTTAACTACCGCTCCTATGAACTTATCTGTTTTGACAAGGCATTTTTTTAAAAAGCAACATCCTGAAAGTCAGTTTTCCTTTCAATGTCAAAAATATATATTTTTATTTTTGACCTGTTCCAAGTTAAATGACAACACCATTTAATAATGATTACCAGGAAAGATAAAATGATCGCTTTATTTACTTTTTAAAAAATTCATAACCCATGTGTGAGTTCAGTCACATTGAATTTTATAGATGTCCAGGAAATAAGATTAACATTAAAAATTCCTGAATGCAAACATGAAGCTACCAGGAAGCATCCACACACCATTCCTTGAACAGCTTTAGGTACGTCAGTTGGTGGCTCTGTAGTTCATGTGGATTTCAGGCTTTATGTCATAGACCATGCTCAACAGCTGTTTAATCACACGCTCCATACACTTGTTGTAACTCCCATTCAGTTCCTGAATCTTTCCAAGTGCTTGTTCTTCAATCTCATAGGAGACGTTACTCTGAGAGCCCATTATCTACCGAAATAAAAGATGGAATCATCACACCATACATCATGCTAAAATTAGTTGTTTTATAAACATTAACCTATTTATTGATGATTGGTCTATGGTATATACACTATTTCTTCTTTTTCCAGATTATTTTCCCAGAGGACAAACAAGGTCACCCAGACCTTAAGCATGAAGGATGGACTTTGCTAAAATAAGGAGATAGCACAACAGGATATTTTTCACTTCTGACGACCACGTGGTACAAATCACATACCAGCTTACAGTCAGGATTCCATGCTCAGAAAGAAGTTTTTCATCATACTTTTCAAGTTTTAGTAGCAGTTTCCATTCTGATCTCATATCTCCCCTGTTGCTTACTTTCTGAATTACAAGTCTAGAAAATAAAATTGATAGGCACCTGTAAGCCTGCTGTTGCTGTTTTTTAAAGAGCAGGCTATTGGTTTTCTGTTGTTAAAATACATTATCTGACCTTACTTGATTCTTAGGAAGATATGCCCGTAATACATATCTCAAATGCTTTTATATGCCTATGGATACCTATGTAGATAATAGATACCACTATTGAGAATTTTTGTAAGAATTGAAATTCTGTCACATTGAGATGTGTTTGTTCATTTAGTTGAACTACCATTTTAGCCACTGTCGAATAGCCCTTTAATTGGCTATGAGTCTTATCACCTTCCACTATCTCCTCTATGCTCTTAGTTTCTTTATATAGTCATGAATTGTGATTGGACCAAATTATCATCTTGCAGGAAAAGTTAACATTTTAAAGGAAAATACTTTGAAAGTTATCCTTTGCTAAACAACCAACTCCTAATTCAACTCCTTGTGAACTGGAGCTGGTTTTGTTAAGATAAGACAGCTGGTTTTGCTTGTTTTCCTCTTCTGTTTTGGGGAAGATGTGCATCTGGTATGATCCAAGCAAATCCACTAAGCATGACTTCCACTTCAGGGTTGTTGGACTGTTCTAACATCTGGAATCCACATAATCTTTCTGGATCCTAAGCTAATCAAATGCAATTGAGACTATTGGGTTCCAGTTCTTTTCTGTTTATAATCCAGGAAACAAGGGTATCCCAGTTCAAAGCAAATAATTTTGAGAAGATGCAGCTTCTAAATCACTAAATAACTTTTACAAAATAATATTTTCACAATTGAGTATACAGGAAGCAGACACACATGGTCCAAATTCCCCTAAGGGGTTTAAAATAGAACTATTTATCATAATTCTACCAAATTCAAACTTTTTCCTTCTAAATTTAGTGATGTAATTGGGACCGTAATGAACTGAAAAACAATTTGTTCTCCTAAATCCAATGTCTTAAGTGGTAAATAATTAGAAGATAAACTATTGTGAAACTATGAGCTATGCTGAGTACTTATTTGTTAAGCAGAGTAGAATGATCATATCTCCAGATATTATAGAGAACTCATTACCTGTGTTGTGATATCCCTGAAGCCTGTTGACATTTGGGACACTATACACATTAGAAGTTGATAATTGTATAACACGTCACGATCAAAGGGTGCTACTTTAGGACTTTGCTTTATTTTTTAAAACTTCAACTTTGAGAGTGATGCACACAGACTTCCAAACCAATGACTGATACTGATGGTTAGATCTTTTGACACCCAATAACTTTCCTTAGAAATTATTTAAATGTTTCAATTTCAGGTATAGCAGAACATTAGGTCCCATTGTCTTAAAGCAAAACAGTCTGAACTCTCAATTTTTTATTACTTCGAGGAAACGAAATGCTCTTTCAGAAGTAAAAAGCATAAAAATTTTCAGGGTCCTCATGGGAATCATTATTTGGGCCTTTTGTTTGGATTTGTGGCCTTTTACTCATGTTAATAATCGATTTAATTTTCTGTAGTCCATATTTATTTTTAGGATTGCATTATCTCTTCAGGAGAAGATGGTATTTAGGTAGAAATGATAACCAAGGGATAAACATCACTGATAAAGTAGTACTCACATTGGAATAACCTGCTTGTGTTGATAAGTAAGAAGACTTGAAGAAACATGTATTAACAAAAGCTAGGAAGCGACAACCAAAAATGAAACATCAGGGTACAATACCCAGGGCAGGCATAAAACTGTTTTTTGGGTCTCCTCCCAGACCTCCTAATTGCCCTGGGTTAATGATGACGAGATTTAATGGGAATAGCAATATGCCTGACATATGGAGGTCATGCCAAGGAAAGATCCGCAGTAATGGTTTTACATTATGCTTGAAGTAGCAAGAGGCTTAAACCTGACGACTTTTCTATGTGAGCTTTTGATCAACTAGCTGTAAAATTGGCTTGGAGCTCTAATTATGAGAGCGATAAGGAATTTTAATTATTGTCTAAAGCCGCAGCAAATCTGGAACCAGATTTACATCTGATAGGATTCTTTGAGAGAAAGAGTATTTCAAGAGGTCTAATCCAAACATTTGCAGAAGTTGTGGTCAGATTTGTTATGATTTAGAAAACAGAAATAACTTTCATCTCAGAGATACCCTACATATGATAATCAAAGCTGGTTGTCATTAAGGATGATTGTTTTCTCAGGTTTTAATATGTCATGGTTACAACACAATCCAACAGGAAAGATAAGGCCACAGAGGAAATGTTTAGTTTTTCATTATTTCCACTAATGTTTGTTGCATGCCTACCAAGGGGGGCAGACACTGCCTAGGAAAACAACAGAGAACAAAACAACAAATCTGCTGTTTCGGGGCTTACGGTGAGAAGGAAAGACAGGCAGTAAGAAAAAAATGTAAATACTCCATATATCAGACAGCTATAAATACTATGAGGAAAAAGAATGGACTGGAATGGAGAATTGCTTCCTTTATATTTAAAAGAGAGACAATTTTAGATAAGGTGATCAGGAAAGGAAGCTAATGATCACCAATCAAGGAAAGATGAATGAGTCAAAAAGAGAATTACAGGGAGTAAGATGGGGTGTGCAAAGGTCCTGTAGCAGTGGTATGTTCTGTTTGACAAGTTCATTCTATATCTTAGCATACATTTTTTAAATTAATTTTACTAGTAAGTATTAAAAAAAACAAAAAATATGTTTTCTGAAGTTTTTTTTTCTTCTTAAACCTGTCAGTCAATAATCTATGGTAGCAATTGTAGTTTAACCAATCCCTTCAACTTGTATATTTGAGATTATGATTTTTTAACACATAGTAAACATTAGATAACAACTATTGATCCATCCATTATCTGACAAATTTAAAATGCCTTGAAAATGAAAAGGTAAACTTAGTAATTCTGTAGTGTTCAAGATCTAGTTTGGTGCTTAGCCTTGGGCGGATTGTACCTGCCAAATCACAGCATAGTTCTCCCAAGGTTCTTCCTTACACCTTATGAATATTAATATCTTATCCTCTGTGCTGCATAAATCAGTGCTGTCGGCCCTGCTTACCTGAGACTGTTTAAGTCGAAACTCTTTGTCTCTCTGCATTCTGTACTGGTCCACTTCCGCCATCGCCTCCTCCTTAGCTTGCTTCAGTCTCTTCCCTTTTCCTGGAAGTTAACAGTGGCACAGAAGGAATGCTATTTATTTTTGATATACATGGATTTCAAACCTGATTTTTTAAAAATGGATGAGTTTCTCCATTTTTTTAGACTTTTTTCCCCAGAATGTCAAATTTCATTGAACAACAACAATTGATATTGAAAATTTCTTATTTTTCTATTGGACTCTTTCGAACATGGCAATGACAACTTTCTTTCACACTTCCATGTTTAAATAAAATATCTGCCCGTTTACTCACAGCAGTAGCAGCCAGAGAACAGATTTTAGCTGTCACTTACTCTCAAAGACATCATTTGGTCAGATTTTCTGTCCTGATTTGCTGCCAGGAATCCTTCAGTCCACACCAACTGGATCCTATTTACCACTGGCAGATCTCCAAAATCACTACAAACATGCAACTCAGACTCTATCAAACTGACTTACAGTTTTTTCAGACATTTTATTGGGATTTTTTTCTTACCATTTGTTACTCTAGAATGTCTGATTAAACCCCACAGCACATCAAAGTAGATTTTTTTTTTTCCCTTGTAGTAGCTTTAGCTCTGAGGGGGACTTGAAAGTGGTTGTAAAACCAATTGTTTTTAATGGTTAGGAAATTTAGTTAAGTAGCCCCTTTTCTTTTATTAAGAGCTAAGGTGTAAGCCTTCAGCCAGCAGAGAACAGGGGAGATGAAAGTTTTTGACAAATACGATCAGCTAAGCACACATATTTTTGGACAACCAGTGTAAGTTTTGAGGGTTATAGACTAATAGTAATTGCTGCTCTGACCTCCCCCCCCCACACCTTCAGGGGGTTAGGTGCTAATGGTTTGTGATAATTAAAGATGTAAAGAGACGGAACTATATCAAAATTCTTATTTTCTCTCCATCTCCTATCTTTCCATTTCAGCAAAACGCCTTTCTTCTTTTGCCCATTTAGTATGGTTTATTTTCTGTGATAGTGTCTCGAGACTTTATCAACTATTTGTTACACTGTGTAGACTTTGAACTAGATCATGCATTCTCATGAAGTAGCATGGAAGAAAATCTTCATATCAACTTTTGTCTATCATCTGAGGATGTTATTTACATCTTTGTGGCATTTGAATGTAGTTGTTTCTAAATTTCCCTGCTAGGTTTAGGTTGCTTTGCTCATCACTGAGTATGTATTTGAAATAAGGATGTCCTGACTTGCAAATCGAAATGTTTCTTTTTAATGTCTACCATCCCTGAAGGAAACTGTTGAAACGTCATTTTGAATAGGTAATTAGCTCTTTCTTGACTGTCTTTAAAATCCTAGTCTGGTAGAAACGAATTTCTTCGGTGTTTGAGGCTTAGTGGGTGTTACATAATGCCTCTGCCTAGTTATTGAAGCCTCCTTTTGTGTATTCTGATTCCTTCATTCTCTACGGTTCTCACCATTTTGTGGCAACCAAACACACTATTCACAGAGATTCTGTGAACACAGTAGATGTATTTGTAAGGAAGATTGTTCCTTGGTCACCAGCTTACTTTCTAATCACAGGAGAAAAATACAAAATAGTAATGTATGAACATTTTCATAGCAATAATAGGTTTCCATACCTCTAAATATTTTCTAAACTAAATCACACATGCCATCATTATGATTAGTTGCATAATATCTAAAATGATTGGTTTCCAAGTCATAACTCTTCAGCACATAAGATTAATAAAAAAAAAAAAAATAGTAGGACAAATTCTGTGTGCCCTTCCCCTGAGCAGGATCCTGTATATTAGCTCCACTGCCTTGTGACAGGCTCAGAGTGTGTCTGTGATTCCCTGTCCATGGCACCAGTCACCTGCTGGCTCTCATTCAATTAAATAGGAAAGCCACAGGGAAATAGCTACTGCCACCACAGTTTTCTGGATGGACTCAGCAGCTGCCACCATGCAAGAGGCTGTGTGTACTACACCTGATTTAATCCAGTGGGAAGCCCAGAGCCTACAGCTTGGTTAGAGGTGAAGCAAATGCGTGTGTCAAATCCACTCATCTTAACCTCTGGCTTGCTTCTCCCTCTGTGTGGGAAAAAAGCCAAATTTTAAAATGCTACCTGTTTCCTCATAAGCATCAAAAACATGGTGACTATGGACCCAAAGAAGTTCACATTCTTAATATCAGTACACTGTGTTTCAAATACAGGGGTCATCCTATGAGATAGTCAGACTTTCTGTATGATAATTGAATATATGGTCCCAAATTCCTATAAAGACACACAGGATTATCAGGCAGAATGTCTTGGTGTTTGTTTTAGAAGGTGTGTTCATCTTATGCATCAGGATTTTAAATAATGCTAAAAACAATGCTGTAGCGTAGTGTAGGAAAGGATGGTTTTACTTTATTCTTCCATTATTCACTTCAAGTTTACTGACCACCTATTATATAAGCATACAGTTAATAACAGAGGATAAGTACACACTATATAGATGGCATACATTTTACATATTTTGGAAATGTATGCACGCTGCTCCAGCTTTGAAGAAGAAAATTATAAAATAAAATTGTAAAAAGTATACAAGATCAACTGTGAAAATGCTGAAACATAAACCTTTATTTGTTCTGTAGTAGTTAAAAATCACAATATTTGCAGAAGCACTACTCCTAAAATTCTAGAGAGTCTGTGCTTCTCCTCTACTCCAAAAGTCATGCTATGTCTTACGTTAACAGGGTAACTAAAAAATGTAAACAAATTGGCTTCGAAATGTACTGGGGAACTATAAGGAGGCTGTTGGAGGAGGTCAGGAGAAATCTCAGAAGAGACCACTGGACTGAGTAGATTTACCAGCCAGGAGAGCAAAGGGATGGATTGGGAAAGGCAAGAAGATTCTCTTTAAGACAGATTTGGGGACAGTTTAAATAGTTCAACTTTTAGACATTCACCTTATTTTATGCAGACAACTACAGTTAACAAGTTATGGTTGAGATAAATTCCAAAAGATATTTTTGTGAAGAAAAAATGGCAGGGCAGCATGGTGGGGAATAAGAGGTTTGATCTGATTTTCAGGTGTTTGGTGGAGAAAAAAGTTAAAAAATCAATTTTGGGCAAGTTAAAACTGAATGCCACGTAGATGACAGAGGGTAATGCTCAAAGATAGGATCTTTCTGCTTACAGAGAGGCTCTTCTCTTTCTGGTATTGGACAAGTGAACTGCATGTCGCAAGATGCAAGCCCTGAGACACAAAGAAAGCAACTTTATTTCTTGGATTGTGAAGCTGTTTTGGAATCTTTTCTGATGGGCAAAATGATATTTGGTTTATCATCTCAGAAGTGAGTCAGAATTATACACTGGGCACCATTAAAACAAGACATTAAAAGCTTTGTAACTTGGAGCATGTTACTTACAATTTGAGTCTGTTTTCTTATCTGTAAAACAGAGTTAATAATCTATTGCAATACGTTATATGGAAGATTAGAAAAAAATTGAAGTAGTTATTTAATGAGCTCTTAATCATTAGGAAAACAGGTCCAATTCTTGTTAAGAAGGAAAATAGTAAGAGAGGCCTGAGTTTGAGGAAAAGTCCCCAGGCCTTCCCCAGGGAAATTCTAGGAGAGGTAATCACAGTCCAGCAGGACAGACAAGTTTGGAATCCAGGAGGAAGGACTGCAATGGAGGTAGATTTGCATGTCAATCATCCAGCTTTGGGTTTGGGTTTGGGTATGTGTTAGTCATAGCAATGGTGTCTGGACAGAAATTAAGGGAGAGTAAAAAGAATGAGGAGAAAAGAGGGATAAGGTCTCAAACTGGGGGAATATCAACATTCAATAAAAGAAAGAGGATCCTCAGGAGAAGTCTGACAGTAGTAGGGTGACAGGAAGAGAAATCAAAAGTGAAGGGAATATCCCAAGAAGGCTGTAGCCAATGGCATCAAATGCTACAGAAATCTGAAATGGGACTTTTAGTCAATTTACATTACAGATCTCTAATAAGTGCTGCACAGTATTGTAGATGTATGGAAATCCCACAAAATTCCCGTTGTTATGGGATCTGCATTCTGAATGCAGTTCAGGAGAGAGAAATAGAAAACAGACAATGCATGCATAATATGATAGAGATGAGGGGTACTATGAAGAAGAAAGGAGCTTAAGGGATAGAGAAAATGGTGAGAGGTTCTAATTTAGACAGATCAGGTCCCTCATACAAAATGATATGCAAGCAGAGACCTGAAGGTAAAAGACAGATGGTCATGTAGGTAGGTGAAGGGGAAGCCTGTTCAAGGCAGAGGGAAGAGCAAATATGGAAGCCTAAGTCCAGAGGGTATTTGGCATGCTCAAGGAATTGTAAAAACACCACCTTTTGGCTGCAGCAAAGAGAACAGTATGCTTTAGTGTTAGGAGATGACCAAAGCAGTAGCAGTGAGGCCAGGTCAGGCACAACTCAGGGCATAACTTTGACATGCTAAATTTATGAAGGAATCTTAGCTAAGATGTGACATAATCTTTATCATGATTTCAAAGGAGTTTTTGACGGTGTAGAAGAGATTTAGGGCTAAGGGAGTGGTATGGAGGTAAGTTGTAGTGGAGTTGATAAGAATAGGTTATATATTCTTTGGAACTGGAGGAGTTGATCAATCAGTGTGAGACACAAAGATGAGTTAGTGATGACCTCAACATTTTATTTCAAGGTGGAGTCTAGGATAAAATTTTGTTGAGATGTCAAATATCTAGTAGTGATTTTGAAAAAGCTGATGTTCATCTGAATTTGGAGATCAGATAAACAGCTGTGACTGGAAAGAGCAAGTTTGGGTTCCTCAGCATGGATCCAGGAGATAAAGGTCAGAGGATTGGATGAGAGCACCTAGGGAATATTTGTGGATGTAGAGAACAGGTCCAAGTGGGCCCTGATGTTGGAGGCTGAGAAGATCCAGAAGTCAAACATGAGAGGAGTGTCCCGAAGTCAAATGGAGGAAAAATCTTAGAGATGAAGGAGGAATCTAATTGTGAATGAGATGCTGAATGCATCAGGTTTAGAAGCAGTTCATTTTGGCAAGAGGAGCTTCGGTAGAGTCGTAGGAATGGAAGTTCAGAGGAAAATGGAATAAAAAGATTATAGACAAAGGGAATGTAGGTGACTTCTTTGGGATTTTTTACCACCAAAGGGGGCAAAGAAAGTAAGATAAGGGCTCAATGTGTCAAATGAACTTGACAATTAGAAGATTTTGTGAATTTAATTGCCCCCCTCCCAAGAAAAAAAGATGTATCAGAGTCCTAATTTCTGGTACCTGTGAATAGAACCTTATTTGGGAATAAGGTCTATGAAGATCTGATCAAGTTAAGGTGAGGTCATACTGTATTAAAGTGGGTCCTAAGTTCAATGACTAGTGTCCTTGTAAAGAGGGTGAGATTTGGACACAAAGACTCAGGGACACACAGATACATAGGGAGGAAGGATATATGATTATGGGGGCAAAGAAGAGAATGCTAGAGCTACAAGCCCAGGAGGGCCCCCTAGGAGAGAGTCAAGCAGTGCTCTTTGAGCACATCCTGAAGGATTCAATCTTGCTGGAACCTTGCTTTGGGACTTTGGGACTCCAGTACAGTAAGACAATACCTTTCTGTTGTTTAAAGTGAACCACTTTTTGGTAATTTGTTACAGCAGCCCTAGAAAACAGATGCAAAAGAACAGTGAGGAGCAGAGATGATGATGTCAGGTAGGCAGTGAAGTCTAAGACTAGTACCCTCAAAGTAGAAAGGGTAGGTATCCCGATGAATGGGCCACCGCAAAAATATAGACAAACAGAACAGAGGCCATCTTGGTTTGCTATGAAGGCAAAGGATTGTTTGGGGATGTTTGGAGCTTTCTGTTATGAAATTCTCCTACTACTCGGGGAAAAACCTTCTTGACTTTTGGGAATCATTAGTATTAGAGCAAAACCAATCTGATTCAAAGAATGCCATTATTTTTCTCAACTATCACAGATACTGGAGAAAGAAAGAACTCACAAGAAAAAAATTTGAAAAGGAAGCCCACCTCTCCTTTAGTGATGGTGATTGCTTCTGAGTTTCTCTTCTGACTTTCATCTATTTCCCTTCAAATCTTCACTTTTCTTAACGTTTTCCTTTCCTTTTCTTTTACTTGTATTTTCCTTATTAAAATTACAATGAGTAGCTCCGTGTAGATCTTGAATTAAATATAACCAAATGCTGGTAGTACAGAAAAATGTTCTACAGTTTAATATCACCCACTCACAGAAATGAAAGTCCAATAAACTTACAAATACCCTGTTAAGCTATGGATTATAAAGAAAGAGGAAGTATTTATAGGTCTACGAAACATATTAGACAAGACCATGAAATTCTAATATAACAACTTTTATTTTACTACTTTATTAGAAGTCATGTCTTCATGAACCCAGAATATGCACTTGCAGAGTGAAGAATTTATTAAATCAAGGTGCTTGTTTAAATAATTTGGAATATCTGCAGGTTTGGAAGCAAAAGGTAACATGCTGATGTAAGGAAAAATTATTTATGGTTGTTATCCTATATGCCATATAAACTATTCTGTATTATTGTACTAGTTAATAATGTGTACCCTATAATGCGATTTATAATTTTTAGTTAAGCACAGACACTGTTTTCTATAGCTTCTACATGTGACAACTTGAGTGCTTATTTGTGAGAAGGGGTACAGTGCATGTTAGGAAGTGATTCATAAAATACAGGTTCTTCATGCGAACCTGTGTTTGAGTCTCATGCATTTGAGCAGAGTTTTCCAAGTTTGCAATGCATGCACCTCTCATAAAAGATCATTAACTAAAAGCAAAATTGTCGCACTTTTCAGAGAAACACAGCCTCTTTTCCTTGTGTGGATGGTGATACTGTGAATTTGTAATATAATTCTGATTGAAGGCTTGGTTCAATATTCAGTTCAATGGACCTCCAGGGCAGGCCTATGATGTTCTGTTGTAAAAATGTAACTTGTCTTATGAGCAACACACCTACTTTTATGTTTTGATTAATGAACAATTTATTGGGCAAGAAATGTTAACTCCTAGTGAGATTGCTTAAAGCAGTACAAACCTATTGTGACTCCATCTAAATGCAGTAAGGCTGTTTTACACATAAAAATATATATAAGAATTATATATAGTTAAAACTACATATAGTTTTAATATGTTAATAAATATGTTAGTCTGTATTCAGTGAATAGAAGCAAATATCTGAACCTTTCTAGTCAACTTATCAGAAGCAGTTGAGGTCTCCCCTGGAATAGGAAATATAGGCCCCAAACAAGGGTACAAAGGATGAAACTAGATTGCACTACTCTACTCTAGTGATGTTATTACTTATTGCAACATTCATATATATAATAAATGCTAAAAATGAAAATAGCTCCACACTACTTAGTTTGAACTCTAATTTACCATCTTGCCTTGGACATTTTTATTATCCTTTAAACATTTTGGTTGTTAGATAGATAATAGCTTCTATTTTTTTGTTTTAAAAAAGAAAGCTCAAGCTAAAAAATGCTAAATAACATATGTTAAGAAACAGGTTTTAAACTTAAAGCAACGTTTCTTCTGTGTTGCCTCCTATCCTGACTTTTCAAACCTGTCCACAGCCCTGCCCACCCCTTCTCAGGGTCTCTGTCTCTAGCTATTGAGGGCCTTGAGAGCAGGGACCTGCATATTCTGAATCTGCAGGCCTCATGGGCCTTGGGGAGAGATCCTGATACATCAGGACCACAGTACCTTATCTGTATTCCCTAAGGCAAAACATTTGCACTCCACATTGTATTGTGTAACAGCTTTACTGGGATCTGAGATAGTCTTCTATAATGAAATATATTAAAATTTTTTTTGCAGCATAATATGTAAATATTGCCACCTTGTCTTTCTTGGATTTTTTTCTAAAACAATTAACAATGAATTACTGTGGATTTTATTCTCTTCTCAATCACCTCCTTTCATTTTAAAGTATGTACTCACAAGTCCTACTCAAGCAGACTCCTGAGTTTCTGACTTTCAGATAAATGGATTTAAGACAGAGAAAGTGATGTAGACCTTCTACAGTTATATTAACTATTGTGCCTTATCAACCTTCATTCTGAATGTATTCTGCCTTGATGTACCAGATTTTCAAATTAATCTTTTTATAGAAAAAATAAAAAAACATATGGCTTTGTAAAAACAATGACTGCTTGTACCTCTCATGTCATTATGCCTTTTTTGCGGGGCGGGGGTGTACCAGGGACTGAACTCAGTGGCACTCAACCACTGAACCACATCCCAGCCCTATTTTGTATTTTATTTAGAGACAGGGTCTCACTGAGTTGCTTAGCGCCTCACGGTTGCTGAGGATGGCTTTGAACTCATGATCCTCCTGGCTTAGTCTCCCAAAGTGCTCCCAAAGTGTGCACCAGTGACCCTGGCCCTGCCTTTCTTATTTCAAGGGCCCCTTAGGTACTTATCTTCACTAGGGAGTCACTTAGGGAAGAATCTAGGGTTACTCATTAGTGCCTACACCAAAGTGGTATGGAACTAGAAGGTACCCCCAGTCAATTCTTATTGAATTAAATAAAAGAATGAAAATAACAACTATTGAAGCATGAGGGAAGTTATAACATACCAAGTACATGGGTAATATTCCCATTTTCCACAGCATGCTTGGGGCATCAATAGGATGGGTTTTTTTTTTTTTTTTTTTTTTTGGAACCAGGGATTGAACTCAGGGACACTCGGCCACTGAGTCACATCCCCCGCCCTATTTTGTATTTTACTTAGAGACAGGGTCTCACTGAGTTGCTAAGGGCCTCGCTAAGTTGCTGAGGCTGGCTTTGAACTCGCAATACTCCTGACTCAGCCTCCCAAGTCGCTTGGATTACAGGCGTGTGCCACCACGCCCTGCTAATAGGATGGGTTTTTTTTTTTTTTGCTTATTGATTCATTGAACACAAATGGAGTACAGCTATTGTTTCTCTGGTTGTACACAAAGTAGAATCACACCATCTGTGCATTCATACATGTACACAGGGCAATGATGTCTGTCACACATACTGTTATTATTCTTACCCCCCAACCTCAACCCCACCCCTCCCTTGCCTCTATGCTATCTATCCTTCCTCCATTCTTGCCACCTTCCCCCCACCCCCACATTATGCATCATCATTCGTTTATCAGAGAGACCATTCGGCCTTTGGATTTTTGGGATTGGCTGATCTCACTTAGCATAACAGTCTCCAACATCATCCATTTACCTACAAATGATAGGATGGGTTTTGTTGTGACCAAACACTGCTGTTGCTAATGGCTGTGTAAGAAAACTGTGTTCAGAGAAAATTGTGCTACATTCTGTATAAAAAGGCAAAAAGGACGCACTGTCATTCTTTGTAACTGAGTGCATGGGTTAATTCTTGAAAGTTAAAATGTTTTCCAAGATGTTTCAAAAGCCTGGGTTATTTATTACTACTGGTTGAATATTCATGAACAAAGTCATAGTATACTAAGGAAAAGTAACCATGTACTTAAAATTATTGGAAAATAAAATGAGCATTTTGTACAGAAGCAATGCAACAAGAATTTTTCAATATTGATATCTGAGAAAAGGTTGCCCAAGGACAGCATATGCATGAGAGGGACGAAAAAGTTTGGCTTTTATCTTCCGATGAAGTTGAAGCCACGTTGTCCTTAGTGGCTCCCACCTCCAAACAACTTGCATGATTAGCAACACTTGTCTGCTGAATTTGAAAAAGTTGAAAAAAAAAATGGTAAGAATCATTTGAATGGTACAATAATATTGATTACATTGGGCTCAGTATTGTCCTTTGGTTTCCTTCCCTGAGAGGAAGCAAAGAACATAATTATCACATCCTTATTTTAGTCTTTTCTTTTGGAAGTTTTAAATGTGTTTAAAAGAAGGTTGCATAAAAAGTAAGGGAAAATTTCTATAACTGTTTCAACCAGCAGGTCTGGAAACTGCTTTGTTTTCTGTAAAATTACTGCTCTTTTCAAAATCATTTGCATGGTTTGTTGTAGAAAAGGAAATTGGGCAAAGCATGTGTTCTTTATCTTCTTCCTTTCCTCTGCTCTCACCTCTACCTGGAGTCTTCTCCTTTTGTGGTGTTGGTGCCGACATTGCTGAGTGTTCAGGAAATGAATGTATCTCAATAAAGGGAACTTTATTGGCTTTCAACATGGCTGAAAGCACGAATGGAGCAGTGCCTGTCTCCTTCCCGACTTCCCCTCTTGCATTGTATGAACTATTCCACCAGCTCCCTCAATACAACTGAATAAACTTTTATCAGTCATAAAATAAGATTTTATTCTAATTTGGCCGCTACATTCATCAAAAGAGTCACAGAAGCAACAGTTTTAAGATATAACTTCTAGCTCACCAAACTTTGGCTCCAATGGCAGAGACAGGAAAAATAATTATGAAGATGATGAATGAGTCTACAAATTATTATAAACTAAAAAATGAAGTGATATGAAACAGAATAGTAGAAAAAAATACAGAGTTTGGCCTAAGGGAACTGAATTCAAGCTGTATATCTGTAAGTTGTTAGTTTTTTCATTATAAAAATGGATCCAATTTATATAGTGCATTGGTTAAGATCTTGACTGAGGAATCAGACCTCATCCAACCCTATCTCTACCACTTATCCTCTGTGTGACCTTGAGCAAATTGAATAATTCTCAAAGCATCACATTCCCCCTTTTGCAATTAAAGTTCATAGTGAGTAGTAGACAAAATAAATATTGAGCACGGTATCTCGCAGCTTATTTTCTGCTTTTTAAATATAACTATGGTCAAATCATAAATTCTGTTTCTGCATATATAAAATAGGAGTAACATTAACACTTTGTGGGAAAAAGTTGAAGTTTATTGAGGACATTCATGTTCAAATATGTAGATACATGACTACATAAAAGGATAGAAAATGAGAATAAAATGGACATATTTTAAAGTATTGGAAATTAGAAGGGCATGGTGGCTCATGCCTATAATCCCAGTAGCTTGGGAGATTGAGGATCATAAATTCAAAGCTAGCCTCAGCAATTTAGCAAGGCCCTGTCTCAAAATAAAAAATAAAAAGGGCTAGGGATGTAGCTCAGTGGTTAAGCGCCCCTGGGTTCAATCTCCAGTGCCAAAAATAAATAAACAACAATAATGAAATATTGGGAATCAAAAGCTATCAAGAGAGGGATGACAATGAATTACAAACTGCTATGATCCCAATTTCATGGAGATGAAAACTGATGCATAAAAAGGATAAACACTTTGCGTGTTTACTCTCTAGAGACTCAATACGGAAGACTCAATATGGAAGCTGTCAATCGTTTCACCATTGCGCAATATTGAGAAAACCAAGGTGTGGCAGCAGGAAGGAAGCTCTGGAATCAGGCATTAAGTGAAAATGCCATATCCTCAAAGTATGTCATTGTTTCCCCCTTAGCACATGACCTCTCAGAAGGATTTATATTAGGAAACTTCATCCCCACTATACAAACACAAGTTTTAATAAACAACCTGGGGTTTCACAGGGAGGATGGTAAACCAGGGTTTAAACTCAGGTGGGTCTGACTCGGAATCCCATGCTCTTCTCCCTGCTTCCCACTGCCTCATTTATTTTGTGACAAACCCCTCACTGGCAAGACTTACTCTTCTTGGCTTCCTCCAGCTTGTCCTTGGCCCTTTTCTCTGTCTGAAGGAGCTGGTGAATCCCCTGGGACTGGCTGGTCATGGCAGCTTGCTCCACGTCAGGACGCTTCTGTGAAGCCCAGGCAATGGCAGGTCCATTTATCTTTTGAGAAATCACCACATAACTTGGATTGTTGTGTCAACAGCAAACACACAGTTGTTTGCTCCAAAATGACCTCACTGGGCCAGATAGTTGGGCTCCAAGGAGAGCCCAAGGTGGAATTCAGAAAAACAAGTTAAGTCAATATGAGGAAGTTGAGAAATCACCGTTTCTGCCAGCTTCAGCTTGTCCATGTGAAATAGGCACTTTACATGAGCTATTGAGTGTACTTATAAAAAAATTAAGATGTCTTTTAAAATATTAGTTTCCCTAATCTTCCAAGAAACAGTGATTTGTTTACTGACTTTTTCTTTCAATTCACAAGATTTTTCTTTGTTTTTTTATCCATGCAGTATTAGTTTCAGGCATTTATGTTTCTAGTAATTTAATCTAGTAATTATCTGGTGAGGGAAAATTTTTCAACCTTTTGCCAGGAAGGAAGTTTCCTGGATTTGTGCATAGAAGGTGGACTAGGTAGGGATCTATTTTTTTTTTTTTTTTTTCCCCTTTCCCAGGCCTCAGGTGATAGGAATGAAAAGATTTTGTTTGGGTATTGTGCTGCTCTCTCATTTCAGGGAGATCTTAGTACTGTGACTAAATAAATAACAAGGAAAATTATAACTGTAGATTTTGAGGTTAAATTAAAACAATTTAAACATTCATTTTACATTGCTCACTGCTTTGTGTTGGGTACTGTCCTAAGGTGGAACAGTAAAATTCACATACTTGTTTTGATTTTATCCAACAGTAATTGGAAAAATGAAAATGTTGGTTACAGTGAAAAATCATACAGTAATAGTTACATGTTTCTAAAAATTCTGTTTGAAGTTAAGAGCTTCTGGTGAAAGTTTTTTTCCCTGAAATGACTGGAGTTCATGTATTAATGCTTTTATAAACCATACCTCTATTACTACATCTATAAGTTTCAGTTTTGATTACTTTCAATATGCTCATAGGTTTAAAGACAATTGTAAAACAATCTGAGGGCTAATCCTGAGTTCTTAATGATTATTTTTCCTAATCATTTTGAGCTGTCATATCTATACTGACATCCTTGCATTACCTTTAACAAATCTTTCGAAAAGGAGATTTTTTTTCTCCAAAATGATCACTTTTCTTTCTTTTGGTACTCATAGTTAATTATCTTGTAAAATACTTAATATTTATTGCATAATGGCAATAACTAATGCCTGGAATAAACACATTGATGAATGATCACTGCTCTTGGTTAAAATGTATTTCTACTGAATTTTAGCCTTTCTTGGATATTGGCACTATTAACTAACTGAATGATGGGAGATTATTAACTTTCCTATGAATTGGTAAGTGGAGAGTCTTACAAGAAACCTGTTTTAAGCTCGTACCAACAATATTCATTGAATATCTCCTCCTGTGAGAATTTTTCTGAATGAAGTCTCATATAGAATTACAGAGGAAGGGTTATTCATATGAAGTGCTCTTAGTAGAGGCGAATTATATAGGAAGGACAATGAATGTGGTTCTTCATGGAGTATAGGAAATGCATGTGATCAACAAGAGGATAAATGAACAAAACAGAATTTCTCAGAAGAAGAAATGCAAATGGTCAACAAATACTTGCAAAAATGATCAGCCTCCTCACCAATCAGGAAAATGCAAATCAAAACTTCACTGACAATCTGTCTCATTCCAGTCATCAAGAACACAAATAACAATAAATGCTGGCAAGGAGTGGGGACTGTGGATGACTACAACCACTCTGGAAAGCAGTATGGAGGTCCTCAGAAAATATGACCAAACTATCTCTCTCCTCACTATTTATCTAATAGAACTAAGGTCAAAATACTATAGTAATATGTGCATACCCATGTTTACAGCAGTGCAATTCACAGTAGCTAAGTTATGGAACCAGTCCAGGTGCATATGAATAGATGAATGGATAAAGAAACTGTAATGTATATACCCAATGGAATTTTATTCAGCCACTAAGAATAAAATTATGTTATTTTCAGGAAAATGAATGGAACTGGAGAACATTATGTTAAATGAAAACTGTCAGACTCAGAAAGTCAAAGGTCATAGGTTTTCTCTTTGTATGTGGAAGCCAGAGAGGAAAAAAGGGAGAAAAGGGTATTTCATGGAAATAGAAGGGAGACTGGTACAGTATGGATGGGGATTGGGGAAAAGAGGCAGAAGGAAAAGGGAGGTATTGGACAATGAAACTGACCAAATTGTTATGTGCATTAATGAACACTGCAGTGAATCCCACTATTTTGTGTAATTATATTACACCAAGAAAGGATTCATATGTCCTTAAAGCTTGAGGAGGTAGATATGATTCTCGTATAATTTTAAAAAACTACTTACCTAGGTTATCACCCAGCAAAGGTTTGCATTATCATTGATAAATTCATTACTGATCTAACCCTAAACCTTTGGTTTGTGCTTCATTTTATTCATTGACATCTATTTGCACTAATGATATAAATGTACATATATTTTAATCATCTGGGGGACATTTTACTTTCATATATTTACTTAGAATAAAAAATACATTTTATGTAAAATATAAAGGATGCTTAATATCACTTCCTGTCATTGCCAGAAGGACATATACATCAGTGACTCACTTTGAGACTAATTAAATCATAAGCAAACTTGAATAATTAAAACTCAGTAATACCCTAATTCAATTTTGGCCTAATAAAGTCATCAAATTTCAATCGGATTCTGTACTTAAGCTGTGATGATGATCATGTAACTAGTGATAAACCTAGATGTTCAATTGGAAAAAGGAAGTTTTCTAAACATCAGTGATTTGTAAGGAAACTAGCAATGAGGGAAGATTTTAATTATGTCTTCTTTAAGGTCTCACACATAATTTTAAATTTTCTCACAAGTTTTCTTTCTCTTCATTTATTTAATGTAAGAGTCTTATTCTAGCATAGGAATATAGATAACACATTGCACATTCCTTGTGAACAAAAGATGCAAGGTTGAATTTCTGCGAAATGTTCCTAGGGAGAAGTCTTCAGGCATAACTCAAAGTGGGGAGTGAGGATGGATTTCATCCTCTCCTGGCCCCAAAGGACTACCCTTTTAGTGAAAAGAGGGATAGAATAATCCACCAGAAGCAGAGAAAGATGGTGAGGAAATATCACATCTAAACCTGAGCTCTGGGAGGAAAAGCAAAAGTAACTACAAGCCTGCATTCTGTGGGTTTGATATTATATTACCAGAACATTCTGTGGAGATAAGATCATACCGAACCTGAGCTTATGATCTAAATGGCAAGACAAACGAGAAAGTTAAGTTGAGAGGAGGTGGGTCCTGGCTCAGAAATCTGCTCTTTATTAATCATGCAATGGATTATCATTACCATTGCAGTAACTGAGTTCTGTTCTTTTTTTTTTTTTTTAATAGAAGCTAATTCCAAATGTGACTTTTGAGTGTGTTCTTTAAAACGTTTAGTTATCAAGGAACTGACGAGAAAGCATTTCTTTTTCTACTCACTAATAAAATAAATATCAACTATGTGCCAGAAACTGGATAAGTACTTTGTAATTTATTTATTTACTTGTTTGTTTATTTTATAGTACTGTGAATTGTACCTGGAGAATCCTACACTGAGTTATACCCCCAGCCCCTTAAAATGTTTCTTTTGAGACAAGCTGGTCTTGAACTTGCAATCCTGCCTCGTCTTTCCATGGAGCTAGGATTGCAAGTGTGTACCACTGTGCCTGGCTAATACTTTGAGACTTATAATGTGTCTTTCCATATTGAACTCCTTTTAATCTTACAAATGCTATTACGCATCTCATATGATGCTCTGGACAAAGATTTTTTTTTATCATGTTTCATAATAATTTTATCAGTAAAGTAACTAAAACTCCCACAAAATAGCAAAGATTCCTGTTCAGGAAACCACAGCACAGAAAATCTGAGTGTCAGGCTCAAGGTCCAATAGTTCCTAAATGGAAGAATGAAACTGATTTCACAGACAATGGTTGTATTGCTACGCACCACTTGCTCTCTTCTCAGGAACAATTTCCTTCCCTATTTCTTTTTTCCCTGATGAAAAATGTAAAAAGAAAACAAAGATTACCATCTGGTATTTCACATAGTATAAAAGTATTAAAGGTATGGATGAATTGTAATTCTATAGGCTTGTATTAGTCAGCATTTTTATCTCTCTGACGAATACCTTAGATAATTGACTTATAAAGAGAAAATGTTTATTTTTGACTCACAAAGTTTTGTTTTATAGAGGTTTTAATCCATGATCAGTTGGTCCTATTGCTTTGGGCCTCTTGTGGCACATAATGGTTGGAGTATATGATAGATAAAACTGCTCTCCTTATGGCCAGGAAGTGGGCTAGGGGCAGAAACAAAGAGAGCAGAGTCCCACAGTCCTCTTCAAGGGAACACCTCCAACTACCTAAGACCTTCCTTTGAGTCCCACCTCTTTAAGATCTTTCAATAGCAGAGCTGGAAATCAAACTGTTAACACATGGATCTTTGGGAATCCAAATTACAGCAGTAATTTCCAGATCTAAACTATAGCAGTAATTAAATAATTGATAATAAAATATCAAAACAAAATAGTATTTAGCTTAACCTTAGTCTCTTAAACTACTAAAGATCACTCCTCAAGAATTATCATTTTAGCACATGTAATTCTTCCTATTCTGATTATTTACTTAAGACCGGATCTTAACTGTTTATTGTATTTTACTTCATCTTTTTCTATTACATCTGGAAATTAAACTAGATTATATTTTCTTTGATTGGAGTGGCATAAGTTATTTTTCATTTCTATGTCAATACAATGTTAATATTGATGATTTCCGTGTTCGTGTATAAGTAACACAAGTTATTGATAATATTGCTGTTTATTATTGCTATACATAAGGTTTATTATATGATGTTATTTTATTATTTTTTTCAATGATAAGCTGAGTATTTAGCTATATATTTTTAAATAAAAATCCCATGGAACAGAGAGATTTTCTTCAGCCAAGATAGAAAATGGATACATTCTTCACAGTAACTTTGCAAAAAGGAAGTGTAAGAATAAGTAGAGTTTAAATTTAGATCCCTGATCTTTGATTTCCTTTTGTAAATTCTTCTATATTTCATTTTATTGGTACAAAATTCAAGAAAGTCACTTATAATGATAAAAATCTTTAAAACAAAACCCATGCCTTGGGGAATTTCCAAGGATGAATATTAAAGGATTACAGTGAAATACTTCTTATTATTGCTTATCCCTAACTTGAAAACTTAACTTCGCATGTCTTGAATGTCTGTAATAATAAATTTAGCAAGCATTCAGCCTACATGTATTTTTTTCTTTGGTTTCTGTCTTGAAGTTTCATTTCTACTCAGACTTCCTCTAATTATCTATGTTGTCATTACCCGTATATATTTCAGCTCATCATATGATCCTTCCTCCTTTTTCTTGTGTTGGTTTAGCCCTTGAATCTGAATAGTAGTGAAAATTAGATTAATTCCTGTTTTCCTAAAGACCTGGAACTTCTAGGTATCTCCAAATTATGAGCTTCAATCTTTAAACAAAACTGTGAGACTTGTTCTGAGTGTTTCCACAGAGCATAGTATCCTTCCTTGCTTCAATTGTTCACTATAGCTTCGTGTATATATATTTAAAGCCATACATATTATAATTTTCTATTTTCTTATCTCCATGACTAGCTAAGGGGATGGTTGCTTATTGCTGCCTGGTATCCTCTGATTTTCTTCTCCCCTCTCCCCATCTTATTTATTCTCCAAAGTGCTCATTGTCTCTTCAATACCAGAAATGTGTCTCTATGCCCTTAACTCAAACTCTTCCCCCTGCCTGGAATACCTTCCTAACTCTCATTTGCCTCCAAATCAATCATTCCAAGTCCATTTTTCAATGTCTGCTTTGAAAGATGAAACTTTCCAGGTCCTCACAGTTCTCATCAGCCCCTTCTTTATCTTTTACATCTTAGAGCACCGTGCACACTCTCATAAGGCATTTCTTAAGCTTGGCTTGCCCATTTTTATTCATAAACTGTGAACTATATGAGCATCAAGATTGTACTGTATTTGTGGTTGTCTCTGGAAAACCGTCTTGCACACTGTGGGCAAAATATCATTTTCTAAAATTACATTGATTCTTTCAGATGGAGGAGTACAAAGAACTCCATTTTCTTTGAGAAACTTAGATGAGGATTCTGCTATATCTCTAGCTACCATTTTGGAAAACATGGCAGGAACATGAAAGGAACAAGCGTATGTTTAGTTAATATTCTGGAAAGAAGATAATACAGGTGAAAATATTTTAGTTAAATGTGGTAGATGTGTAGAGCTGGAAGAAAATACCCTTAACTATAGTGAAGTTATGAAAATTGTTTCCTACATAGATCCTGGCATTGTTGATTTTAAGGATTGGATTACATAGAACTTCTTTTTTTCTGGCTACTTGAGGAATTCATTGCTTCCATCACTTTTTTCTCAGTGCCTGCTAGTATGACACTAGCAGTTATGTATTAAAAAAAAAGTTGTAAATACTTACGCTCTGCCCGATTTTCCAATGATTATAAAGCTGACAGTCGTGCTCTTCAACTTGAAGTCTTATAGAAATAACTGTAAGGTAGACTATAAGGATTTAAAATAGTAATTTCAAACAAAGTAGAAGCATCGAACTGTGAGCTGTAAAAATGACAGAGGGACTCCTCTTCAACTGCAATATTTCCTCATTATTTCCATAAAGTGAGAGAACCGTCACTTTAGGTCCATAGTTTCACATCTTTTATAATAATCAATGGCTTCCCCACCTCTCAGGAAGCTTGACACTACATTTTGGGATATGAATTCTGTGATAAATCCGGATAGTTCTAGCATGGAAAGTTCAAAAAATTTTAAATAATTTCCTATAATCCTTCCTAATCTATGTTCTGTTATGTGCTGACACAAAAATTTCCACTGAGTTATTTGGGTATTTATTCAGGAGGATGTAAGATATAATCTTAAGTGGACTATTATTTTGAAATTTAGCTGAGTGCATATCTGTAATATCTTTAATTCCATCTACTCCCAGTTGAAGCACTTGTAAGGCTCCTTTCACATGCCTCTCAGGACACCAATACTCTTGACTTATTTTTACTTCTTTGGCTGTTCCCTTTCATTCCATCTTTCTAGTTTCTTCTCATCTTCTTTCTTCCCAACTCACATAAATTTTGGAATTTCCCAGGACTCCACTATGAGGGTGATCTCAGCCTGTTTTGTGGGCATAGATGTCATGTGTGTGCTGATGGCTCACAAATTAAATCTTTACATCTCACCTGTTCACTGAATATCGGGCTCATGTTCCCTTGGATATTTAAAGGTTTCTCAAAAACTTGATATGACCCAGTATGGATTCCTGAACCCCAACAAATGAGACTACTTCTCTCACATTTCCCCCCCTTTTAGAAAATAACAGCTTTTCATTCCACACATGATATGCATAAAGTCATTCTTTCTATGATCCTATATCCAGTCTCCAGAAAAATCCTGTTGACTCTCTTTTCAAAGCAAATTCAGTCTTCGACTTCTCACACCTGCTCACTACCACCCAGATCAAAGCTACGATCCTCTCTTGAGCAGATGATTTGCCATAGTCTTCTAACCACTCTTTGATTTCAGTTCTTATTCCACTTGAATCCATTTTCAAGATGGTAATGAGAATAACCCTCTTAAAACTGTCAGAATTATGTTACTTCTGTTCAAGGCCATGTAATGATCGCCCAGCCTCCTCTGGGTAAAGCCAGATCCTTACCAAGCATCGAAGGTCTCCACTCAAGTCACCATGCCCTCCTTCTCTTTCTCCAGCATACTGGGCCTCCTAATGCCTGTCAGGTGTCTGCAAAGAAACTTGCTTCCTCCTTTAAGAACTGACTGAGAGAGGGTTTCCCAACCATCCCATCCAAAATTGCAGACCCCTCTCCTCATGCCCCAGCAGGACACTCACTACTTAGTGTCGGGTCACACTGAAGCGGCTACAGGGGAGGAAGCAGATAAAAGACCCCTAGCAACCCACTGCGAGCACAAAGGGCCAGATGGCGCGCCAGAGGTGACCAATCAGGAGGATACCTGCTGACCCTGACGTCCACCTTGACCCACCTTTCCTGGGCAGGACCCCCCAGTCCCTTCCCCCTGTATAAAAACCCTGAGCAGCCGAAGCCATTTGCGACTTCTTCTGGCTCTCCCACCCCCCCGCTTTCACCCCGGAGGGCTGGGATCTCCCCCTGGAGCGCAATCTCTAATAAAGCCTATCACTTCCATCTGGCTCTGGTTTAGCCATTTACTGGCCTTATTTATATTTCCATGGCGGTGAGCTCGTAATTTGGTCTGAACCCACTCCGCCGAGTTGACACTTAGCTTCTCTATTTTACTCCATTGCCTTATCCCCATCTGACACATTATGTCCCTGATTTCTCTTATTTATCTGTCTCCTCCCACTAGAATAATACATCCCCTAAGGCGTGGGTTTTTTTTTGCCTGTTGAGCTCATTGTTTCATCTTTAACACTTTGCACAAAGTCCAATAAATGGTAGGGGCGTAATAAATACTGTTGGATGGACAAATGAATATAAGGCTACTCAGAGAGAGGAGCATGATCATGGCTATCCACCTGGTAATAAGTGGATGCTGGCATGTGAGAGGACTGGGCTGGCCTGTAGTCAGGCACATGTGGCATCCTGTTCCCTCAAACCCTCACCTTCCTGTCTGTCATCATCAAATGTGTCCTAAACCTTAATGAGGCATAAAAGAAAGAGGGAAGAAAAGGAGAAGAAGAACAGAAACTAGAGTAAAAAAGAGATAGAATTGTTAAGGAACTGGTTGAGTCAATGTTTCTCTTAGTGGGCGAAAACAATCTGTTAATACTTTTCTATATATATATCCTTTAAAAATTTTTATTAGATTTGAACTGTACTATAATTTATTCCAAAATTATTGGACAAGTCCTTCAGTAGGTATATCTTAATGGTCATGCCATCACTTTCCAGTATGATGATACATTGCCATTAATACACACAACACAAATATAATATCTGTAATTATGTTGCAGGAGTAATGGGTTGGAGTAGACAGCTTAGGTATGATTTCTAATTTGATCTGTGTTTTAGCAGTCTGCCCCGGCTTCTTCATCTATACAGTAGGGGATGAAACTACTACCAACATCACAGGGTTCTTGTGAGTCTCAATTAGTTAATATTTGTGAAGTACTTAGAGCATGTCCTGCACAAGTTACTATCACATTTTTTAAAATCACATAATCAAATGAAGACTGGCCTGTCAGCCTCCCTGCTCAAAATGTTCTTATAATTTTTCCATCTGCCCAAGAGAGCTCATTTCTCTCAGTCTGCAAATCTTTCTTTTCTATTTTTTAAAAATAAATCACATGCCTTATCTCAAGTAATAGTTCTGTTTCCATGACAAAACTCTATGACTAAAAGAAATTTCCCTTGGAATAGGGATTTGAAAAAATGCCTTATTTTGTGAACTACTGTAATATAAAAATGCCTATCTTTTGGCCTAATTTTGTTATTAAATCTTCTATAGATTTCTAATGATAAAAAATTGTGCTTTGCACTAGGTAGACCTTGTAACTCAATTCTGTTATTAAGCAAGAAATCCAACTATCAGACAGGCATAGCAAAAACAAGTTTAAAACAGTGGACAGTGTCAGAGAAAAGAAAGAAAACAAGAAATATTTTTGTCTTCCTGTTTAAAGTCTACTCTAATAAAAAGGCAGCTATCAGTGGAGTTCCTATATTCAAAGATTTGCTCTTTGCTTTAAAATTCCTTTTAAGAAAATATATAACAATGAAGAGCTGCTAGTTTGTATTACACAAACTGCAAGGTCATTAGCCACTTGTATTCCATTCACCATTGATTCCAAAAAACTGAACCTTTGGCAGTCCAGCCCTGCTCTGGTAGGACGTGGAGTTGCTCTGAGGTAGGACTCAAAGACCAAAAGACTGAAGTCAAACCCCTGTCACTGGCATACCAGGGGATCAGGGACGATTTCACAGCCATATCTGTGAAATGTTGTAGATGAAGGAGTACCTATGTCATGAGCACTGTGTTGGTCAGCTCTGTATCACTGTGACCAAAATACCCACAAGAACGACTTAGAGGAGGGAAAGTTTATTTTGGCTCATGGTTTTAGAAGTGTAGTCTATGATTGGCAGAGTGCACTGCTCTGGGCACAAGGTGAGGCACAACATCATGGCAGAAGAGAGTGATGGAGGGAAGCTGGTCACCTCATGGCCTGCCCTAGAAGAGTGCACCTGCCCCATACCTATCCCCTGCAGCCATTCCTCACCTGCCTATAGTTACAACCCAATCAGTCCATTCAAACTAGGGTGGGCTGATGACGTTACAGCTGTCACAATCCAATCATTTCATCTCTGAATATTCCGGTTTTGGAAAGACACCTCATATCCAAACCATAACAAGTGCAGTATGAAGATTAATTAGATCAAATATGCAAAATGTCTGTCATATGATAAATGCTCAATAAATGTTCACCATTATTATTAGACATTGGATAAAGCAGAGATAACACCAAAAATACCTTCAGGCATTTACATGGCATTAATTATTGCAGCAATTTTGTCCATTGCACAATATTACTATACAATATTTTTTCCTTTTGAGTCAACATCATATAGTCTAAAATCATGTGTTGATGTTGTATTTTGTAAAGCAGAAGATAATTCTTATTGGATCAGTGAAGATTGTTCCCTTTATACACCCCGTTTTTTGATATTGACTATGTAACTTCCTAATCAGTTCTGGGTAGGAGTCTGTGAGGAAGCAACAGCAAAGGTCTTAATCTCTTTCCTAAACAATGCCAATACAATTACAGACCCAGTCCTCAAGCTGCCAAGCCCCATGATCTCTTTAAACAACAAACAGAAACACTACATGGACCATGTAACCCGTCTGGATCTGCTTACCATAGTAGAGACTTTTTCTTGAAGATTTTGCTCAGGTGATCATTATTGTGTCATATCATGGTGAAATGAACCACATACATTGGATTCACATTGGGCTCGGCTATAGCCAGGAAGCCTCAAAAGTGTTGCATACGCCAACACAAGTTGGCTAAGCTTCTGCTTCTTCATGAGCAACACTTATACCTACCTTTTTCTCTTGTTGAGTATCAGAGAAAATAAATAAAAGATGCCTATTATAATAACAGGCACATAGAAAATTCCAAGTGGTAGTCATTTGTGTGAGTTGTTGGAGTGGCAGAAGTGGAGGAATCAACAGTGACAGTAGTCCAGAGGTCTTATTGTCCTGTGATTGACTTACAGCCATTGTAGGTTCTAAAGTCTACAGCTTGCCTAGGCAAGAAGGGAAAACACTTGAGGTCCAGTGAAGTTTGGTTGCCTTGAATTTGCTTATTAAAAAAACAACAACAACTTTGTATGATAATTCTATGAATCCTGAAGAAACCACCTACCTAGATTGAAGAAAGAAAAAACAGGAAAAGGTATTCTAGGTGTACCACCTTTTCTGGTTTTCAGATGACTCTTAGTACCTGCCAGTGAATGGCATGGGTTAGATATTTGGGAAGTATTCCTGCTGCCTGGAAGGTTTACTTCATTATGGTTTTCTGTTCATCCATAACCATAACTTATATCAATAGATCTGCTTGTTATTTTGAAGATTAAACAAGAAAATGGAGTAGAGACTCATCCAAAGTTAGATTTCATCCAAAGTTAGATTTCAACGTCAATATGGCAGATTTATGTTGAGATTTCACCCTTGATATTTTAGATGTAGCACTATATCATCAAGGGAAAATAAATCTCAGGAAAAATGCATTTTTTATTTGATATATTTTAGATCAACCTAGAGTTTACATGTTCCTGAAAATCAATATATTCTCTGTAGTACTTTTTGTGATACAGTGAGTTGAATTGAATGTCCATGAATTTTATAGTGCCACTGGAAACCATTGTGGTGGATGTAGCAACAGAGGGCACATACTCCTGTTTATTAAGAATAATAAACAGCACATGGCACAATAATAACATATGAATACAGCACTTGACACTTTGCAAAGAAATGTGGAATGTATTATCCATTTGACTATCACAAAATGCTGTGAACTAGGTGGGGCAAGCAACACTTTACTAGTTTTGTAGATAAAGACACTGAGACTCAGGAAATAGGTAATTTTCCAGAGTCATTTGGCTCTTAAAAGTTAAGTTAGGATCAAATTTGATATTTACTCTAATCTTAATATTCTTTCTACCCTACTACTATATTCTTACAAGATTTAAGGAACAAAATAGTTCATGAATTTGCATTGAAGATTGGGTATCTGCAGTTACTTCGGATTTTGTACATACACAGGGGTGGTTGGAGGCATGAAGTAACATCCAAAAGTTTCTGATATCTGATATCTGTCCTATTAGAAACTTCCCTTTGCCACTCCTATCAAAGTGGCGAAAGCATCCAGTAAGCCTGATATGGAATCTGGAAATGCAAAGGTGGTTCCTGGGTGTCAAAGCGATTGAGATATCCTAGTACCAAAACTATTAGTAAGGCATTCATGTGGCAGTCCCTGGTGGCACCATGCTTTTAGCTGTGGTAAAAGTTGTTCCTGGGTGACTTAGGCTATCACAAGATTAGGGAGGAGAGGGTGTTTCCCAGTTTGTCTTTATAGAGAACTGAGACTGTTTTACATGCCATTGGCCCATAACCTCCCATAACCTCCCTCCCTAGAAACTCTTGTTGAGGGGCAAGGAGGAGGCTATGTTCCTCTTTCTTTCCACCTCCCCGCTAGGCTACTCTATGAACTGTTTTGTCTTTCAGAACAGCTTATATGCTCCCTTTAACCTAGTTCCCCTTTTCTGGGTATATGAGTGAGGGAAAGAGTGAACACCCAGTTAGCTAACCATGATGACTCTCAAGAATATTCAGGACACCTCAACAAAAGGAGCTGAGTGCAGCTTTTTCCCTGGGATAGGTCCTGTCTATACGTACAGTTTCTGGGTTCCAAGACAACATCTCTCTTTGGCCAAAGAATAACTGACCACAGTGGATGCAAGACAGTATACCAGGAGAGTGTTCAAAGATACCAGAAAGCCTACACCAGCCACCTGAAGCTTCAGAAGGTCTTTGCTTTGGGAACTCACACAAAGAAGTTGCTATAGGTTTGATCTTAAAAGTCCCCCTGAGGCCCACATGCTCAAGTCTTGGTCACCAGCCTGTAGAGCTACTGGGGCTGGTGGAACCTTGAAAAAGTGGGGCCCAGTTGGAGAACATTAGGCCAAGGGGAGCATGCCCTTGAAAGGGATGTTGGTTCCCCAGTCACTCCTCTCTCTCTCTTTGCTTCCTGACCTCCACAAGGTGAAGTGTTTTTTTCCGGTGTGTGTTACCTGCTATGATGTTCTGCCTCTCTGCAGGCCCACAGGCAAATGGGGCCAACAAAGGCTCTGAAACTGTGAGCCCAAACTAAGTTTTCCTCTTTGTTCAAATCCAGGGCTGAGGAAGCCCCAGTGTATTGTTTACCTATCTCAAAGAAAGAACCAAGAGGACTCAACAGAGAGGGCTTGGACCTTCTTCACTCATGTATTCCTCAGCAGTGGCAGGTCAGGACAATATGGAGGGCACACTGTGCCCATAAGCAGGGGCAATTTACACAGATGGGATTTCTTTGAAGTCCTTCATATCTCACTGCCAGGAACAGCCAAGTCTTCCTAGGTACTCACTGGTGTTAAACCCCAACTGTCCTTTTAAGTTGTTTATCTCAACAACAATGGAAAGTTAACATAGATGGGTTAGTGGAAGTTCAGTCTGGAGAAAGGGAAACTTCACACCCAAATGGAAGAAAATGGATGATGGTGGGGAAAGGAGAGAGGGGGCCAGATGGTACAGAGTGGAACAGAGCAAATAGTGAGATGTGAGCAGCTAGGGCAGAGCTGGGCTCATCCACATGAGCCAGCTTCCAAGTCTTGTCAAAGGTAGGCAATATTGAATTCTCAGCTTGTGCTTCTGATGTAACTTCTAAAGTTGATGTAGACCTAAAATACTTGTGTTATTATTTAGACTTGAAGTATATTTATGTAATCTTAATCTTCCAATCTAACCAGCAAGATTCACCATTTTCAAGCCTGTGATTGATTACTATCAGGCATCAAAAACAAAACAAAATGAAACAAAGCAAAACAAAAATATCAAGTTCAGACTTAAAAGCTGAATCACATAACATGTAGCTGCTGGCCATGCCTGCAAATTGAGCTCCTGAGACATAGTGGACCAGTGCAAAATGAGGTGTTCGATAAATGTGAAAACACACTGAAATGTGAAAACAGAGCCTACATACATGAATATAAATACCTTTTTGAAATTAATTACTTGGTAAAATAATAGTGTTTGGATGCATTACATTAAATTAAATGCATGGGAATTAGTTTGATCTCTCTGTCTCTTTTTTTAATGTGACCATTTAAAAGTTTAAAACTATGTGTGTGGCTTATATTGTTTGGATTGGACAGTATTACACTTGAGCATAACTCTGCTACTTATTTACCATGTGTCCTTTGAGAAGTTACTTACATTTTCTATGATTCAATATTTTAAAAGCACTTAGAAAAATATTTAGGAAATAGAAAACTTAGTTATCATCATCTATCCATCACCTATACAACTAACCATTGCAACAATATGCGTATATTACGGTAGCAGCAGAGAGACACTCAAAAGCGTACGCTATCACCAAATGTTTTTATCAGAGTTTTTTTTTTCCTTTTCTTTCTTTTCTCCTTTTAGCAAAAACGTTTCAGTGAGCTCAGTTATAATCAGTGGTGGACCCTAAGAAAAGAGTTAAGTAGGGATAGTTCTGTGCTTTCAGCAAATTCTTATAGCTGCATGAATTTTCCCATGTATTTTGCTGACAGTTGGAATGATAATTTAATTATTTTTCAAGAGTTTCACATTTTTTTAGAAATAAGGATCTTTATTTTATGACTGCCAATGGCAGGAAATGCACAGTGCAGCGGCCAGCAGGCAGGGCAGGTATTTTGGTATAAACAGACAAATGCTGCTGGTTGTTTCCTGTAAATAGGAAGAAAATGTACTGAAATTAGCAATTTGTTTAATTGGAATCTGTATTCTAATTAAATATTTGCTTTGCTAGTCTCTTCTACGAACCTACTTTAATTTTCTTAGAAGTGAACCCATAATGTGGACTTTTACAAAGATAGGAAAATTAAAAAGCTGACATTAATTAAGACGAGAGTAAATTGTGGTATCAAGAATTTTACATGTGCATCAACAATTGCTTGTACGAATATAAAGCCATCCCACACAAACCTGGTGTACATAAACAGGAGTAGGATAGTTGGAAAGCTTCTCTTTTATGTGACATGAATCATTATTCCAATGTATTTTAAAAAAAAGCTTTTAATTTTTGGCTCCATAATTTAAAGGGAACGAGATGAGTAGCAAAAATTGATCAGTAAAAATGATCACGATATCGGAAAATGAAATATCTGAGAACAGGGGATTTAATTTTTTATTATTTTATTTGTGCCAATTAGTTATACATGGCAGTATATACATGACATTTTGACACAACACATATACATGGAGCATAACTTCTCATTCTTCTGGTTGTCCATGATGTAGAGTTATACAGGTCATAATCATGTATGCACATAAGGTAATAATGGATTATTCCCATGCCCTCTCTTCTCTCTTTATCTTCTCTGTCTAATCCAGAGTACCTCTATTCTTCCCTAGCCCTGCCCCCCTTATTGTGAATTAGCATCTGCATATCAGAGAAAACATTCCAGCTTTTGTTCTTTTAACTCAGAATTTTAAAACTGAAACAAAACCAGAAAGTTTTTAGTCTGGAATAGGGATGAATGACAGTTTACCAAAATTGGAAATGACAAATGAGACTGAGATAATGAGCGCAACATACAAATAAAGACATTATCATGTGATAATCTTGGTTGAATAGCTGCCTGAGAGTCCGCCAGCATTCTTTCAGCCTTGTGCTGTCTCAATTCACATCATATTGTTTGACATGTGTAGAGGAGCTGGGATACAGAGCTCCTCTCATCACAGGTCCACAATCTCTCTAAAATGATGCTCTACCTTCTACATAATAATTATCATTTTACATGCGGGTCTTGTTCTCTCTCTCAGTACAGGAACTCATGTCTCCTTTGTTTCTGTCATCCCAGAAGTGGAGTGTCCTTGGCATTCAGTAGTAGGTGCTTAATAAGTATTTGGTATCTAAATTTGTAAATAAACATAGGAGAGTTGGATTTTGTTGTCACCAGGGCCAAATATCAAGCAGTTCCTTAATAGTCCTTGATTTTAAGACTAAGAATAAGAAAGGATAATCGCACATAGCTATAGGAGTTTTAGACTTTGTTTCTTGCTTGGGCAATTTGTGGAACATCTCTGAGACTCATCTTCTTATCTTTAAAATGGAGAGTAAGGTACCTAAATTCTAGGGTGGTTGTAAGTTTTTAAATCAATGCAATTATGTGCAAAACGTAGCTTGGCTCAAGCATCACAATGTAGACAATAAGTATATTCATTTAGTCATTCAGTAAGTATTTATTACAACATGACAGGACAAGCACTGTTCTAAACATTGATAATGTAACAATGAACAGAGTCATTGACATGATTAGAACAGACGTAGTCTTTAGGTAAAACTACCTGCACGTGAATATCTGTTCCCCATAGCCAGGACAATTCCTGGAGCAACTATTCTGGACCAGAAAATACTCTAATGCAGAATATTGGCAATGCAGGTAACAATCCATTCATCTGCAACCTGGAGGATTCATGAGAAGAGTGTGGTCTCAAGACTGACTTGAGGAGCTGAGTCTATGGTCTAGAGCACTCACTCCCTGTTGGTCCTAAAGTTCCACTGTGGAAAAAGTCCATCACCTGATTCCAGAGAGCTTCTACACTCTGCCTCAACTTCCTAGTTTTAGATTCATCTAGGGAACTACTCAGAAAAATTTAACTTGGCCATTTCCACAATCTGCCATTGCTGTTTAGAATTTACATGTATGAAGGGAAGCTACCTATTTAACGAACAGAAAGACTGACTCACTATGGCACATGCATCAGTGATTTCTCTTTTGCAGGACTTTGTTACTTTGTAACTTGTGAGCCTATTACCAGTATGGACCTTCATTTCTTTTTAGGTGCTTTAACTGCAATCCCAACAGGGACAAGGAGACTACCATGGCACACTTTATTACTCAATCTGGAGAATTCAGTATGCCCAAATTCAAAAACAAAGACCTGAAAGAACCAAGGAGTTCTCTAAATTAGCAAGTCAGAAAAGCAGCAGGCCCAATGGCAAGATGGTCACATTCTTTATTTCTCTTTATATCCCTCCTTGATTTTTTATTCATATGAATCTATCTGGAGGGCTATTTCTGAAAATATCTTCTTCTGGAAGAGATTTTGCTTTCTTCATTTAGGGAAAAGAAGAGCTATAGAAAGAATGGTCACAGAGAAGACAGAGGTTAAAACATCATAAAAAATACAATCAAAAGCAGATACTTCATTTTTAGCTCAATTAGAAAATGTTTTAAGTTTAATAACTTTGAAAGCTAGATGAAGTCTGAAATAAATGGTAGAAATAATATTATTTTATGAGGGTATTTGTGTCTATGGATTAATGATTTCTTTGGATGTGTAAAACAGGATTCCATGGGCCCAGAAACCTCTGAACATTAGCAGAATGAAGCTTTTTCCTTTCATCCTCATAATTCAATTATCTTTCCCCTCCTCTCCTGCCATTGCCTGGACTCTGTTCTCTTTCTTTCATCTGAGGTTCAATTTGACCCTATGAAGGATCCTAGTGGTCTTGGCTGGGCAGGGAGTGAAAAGGATCTTATTATTCTTCCTTATGGAAAGAAATCATTTTGATCTTAGGTACAAGTGGATGCTTGGATCAGCCTTCAAGTTGGCCTTAGTGCATCCCCAAGAAATGCTAGTGTAAGTGGTATGCTTAACCACATGTTAATAATCTTTATCTGAAAACTTGGGGAGGACTGTATATCTCTCTCAATGTTTGGTCTTGGTCTTGTTCCCTTGAACTTAGATTGCAAATGTGTTAATACTATGGTTAACCTCTAACAGATGAAAAGAAAATCACTCAGAAATGGAAGGCCCAGAGGGAAGGAAGTAAACTACCACCCATTATTGCAAGTCACTGTGCTGGGAACTGGGTATACATAATGTCTTTTACCCTTCAAAACAACAGTATTGAGTAATTATAATTCCACTTTTAGTTAAAGGAACTAGCATTATTCAAATAAATTCAACTTTTTTTTTTTTTTTTTATGGTGCTGGGGATTGAACCCAGGACCTGTGCATGCAAGGCAAGCACTCTACCAACTGAGCTGTATCCCCAGCCACAACTAAATTCAACTTTCAAAGATCATAGAGCCTTTTAAAAAGCGGTACTGGAGAAATTCTATCGCAGGTCTGTGTGATCCAGGGCAAAAATCATCCATTTATTCTGACACCTTCCCTGCTAGTAGACCTCCCTCTGCTGCTAAGTTTCCTTAAAGATCTCAAGCACTTTTGAACTCATATAGGCTACATTTGCCACCTAAAATGATGCAAGGAATGACAAAAATAAAAGCTAAACAGTTTAGGAAAGCAAATCCAAAATCAGGGCAGAGAACATTTTGTGCACCCTAGGGGATCCCATCCAGTTGAGTGTAAGGTTTCCTCTGCCTAAGCTGAAACTGAAACTGGGGATCCACAGCTTAAATAAAACAATCTTACTTTTCCAGGGACAGACATGGGACTAAGGGAAAAATTTTGCTTTTGGGTGTGGGGCAGAATAAATCATCCCAAAAGGAACAAGACTCACAGAGCTAGGAGCAGAGGAGGGAAAGATCAAAAACAGTCCATACAAAAGATTGAGCGATCTACATATTGTACCTGTTACTATTTCTTTTAACTGAACTGAAAATGAATATTTCCAAGTGACCCAATCTCATATGTTGCACGGTGGTAGATACATAGTAGAAATTGTGGATTGTAGGAGTTGCTAGAGACATCTAAGAGGGAAAGTCTATGGAATTCAGGAGAATGGTTTTTGGGAGAAACATGCAACTGCTGGGCAGTGGTATTGATAAATTATTGAGAAATTTAACTGAAATTTAGCCAAGGGATCTTTTGTCACCCTTTTGCCAAATCCCATCTCCAGAACTGGGTTGGGAATATATTTATCGCTATTAAGTGTTTAACTGGAAACGAAGGTGGGACTAGAAAATGAAAGTAGAAGGAGGAAACTGGAATTGCACAATGGGGAAATTCATTGGTTTCCATTAGCCTCCCCAGGACACTAGCCTGGGCCAAAGCTTACCATGTGACAACAAAAGGCACAGGCGAAACTATTCATAGTCAAGGAGACACATTCAGAGATACATTGGGTGTGGCTGCCATGTTAATGGTATTATAGGGCTTCCTGTCATCTTAAGAAAAAGGAAGTGTAGAAGTGAGTGTAAGTGTGTGTCTGTGTGTGTGTGTGTGTGCGCGTGCATGTGCTTTCTGATTTGTGAGTGTCTCACTGCATGAGTTTCCATGTGTGTTTCTGGGTGAGACATAAGGGGGTGGAGGATGGGTGGAGGGTGGGACGGGAAGGAAGTACAGTCAGTGTGACCAGTCAGCCCACCTTGAAGTCCATTTGTGATGCTTCTGTGGTGCCGAGTTTCACTCTCCATTTCTTCAGGTCTGGGAATGATTGTCTTTAATTACCTGTTTGGTTTTACTCCCATATTTCTGGGCTACCACATCTGTTTTTAATTTTCCCTCAATTACAAAAGCAATATATATTCAATGAAGAAAATTTGGAAAATATAGAAGACAGGGAAAATAAAATATAACCGCCTCATAATTCTGTCACCCTGCAATAACCACTGTTAATATTTTGTTGCGTATCCTTCCAAGTATTCAGTTTAACAAAATTGGAATGATACTCTGTATATGGCTTTATAACATGCTCTCAGCCCTCTGACTTTTGTCTGTTTTTGTGTGCCAAACCCACATATGTTCCTCATCCTTTAGTGTCTCACTCAGGCCATTCCCCATCTTTCTGTTGTCCTGCCATCCATTGACATTATGCATATTTTCTCTTGGTGCCTTCCACCATGTTTTTCCTTGGAGTACTCCATCCATTTCCATAAATTCACTTCTTTGTTTATACATTCAAATGCCTTTTTGTGATCACATAGCAAAACCTACGCCCCTAAAATATCTAACAACAATTCTATTGTCTGTTAAGCATCAATGGAGATAAACACCTAACAACGCTGACTCCTCAAAATGCTATTCCTCAAGCATGGTGTCCTGACAAATAGAGTGTGATGATACTTCTTGGTTTCTTAGTCTTCCCTCTACCCCCCAAATCTTTTTCTTTAGCTATTGTTATGGCTTCTCCTTAAGCTCAGGTAGTTTCACAAATGTCTTCACTAAACTCAGCACAAACCTCTGTCATTGACTTCAATGCACTGTGTTGAACTGACTGAATCACTTCTGTCTTTTCTTTCAGTCTGTAAGGTCCTTGAAGAGAAGAATCTTATCTACTGGAGCCTCGTCACAGAATATATGTTCAATAAATGTAAATGAAAGAATAGGTAAATGAAAGCACGTCTACATTCCCATTCTTTTCCAGTTGCTAAAGGGTTTTTACCTACCTATATTACCATATGTGATCTTTAAAAAAAAAAATCTCTGTGATATTGTTTTGGTGACATTATTTTCCTCATTTGAAAGACCAAGATTTTGAGCAGGATGACAAAGTTCACACTGCTAACAAAGGGAGTAACCAGAAGCTTGGTGTTACTTTTGTTTTACATTTCTCACACTTCCCCACCAAAGTAGCACCAAAAACATAAGAAATTGTCTAACCTGAAGGCTATGGGATGCTGCATTTCTAGTAAATATCCCCAATTTTTTTTATCTTAAAACTTTCTTTAAACTTGTATAAATTTAGTGTATTCCTCTATTACATATAATGTTTGCTGTAGTATAATCTTTTATATATATTTTATGAGTTAATTTAATTCAAAGTGCTTGACTCATTCCTCCCTTAAGTAAAATTGCCACTCCAAAAAATGCCTGGAATTATGCAGCAGTGTCTTCCTAGACAATGCATACAGTAATGTCTCTAGAGGTCTGTATAAATCCAATTTGAAAAACAATGTGCCTTACCATACTGCCTTTCCTAGTTGTGGGTTAAAGGCGGGACTTGATTACATTTCTATTTGCATATTAGTGAGTAAAATGAGAAACAGCAATTCAATTAAGCAACATTTTTTCCCAATGCAAATTTACTGAGAAATATTTCATCTCCAAGACTTATCAGAAATGTATTATATCTGGACATGTTTTAAAGACATTTTATAGCTCAGATGGAAAGAAACTTCTCCTGACTCCCCTGGATGTATAACCACACTCCACTTGCCCCTCATCTGAACAACTAATGGACCTCCTGTGGATGACTATGAAATTTATTGCAAATATTTGGAAGATATAATGTTCCCCAGAGAGAAAAAAATTAATAAATGCTTGTACATCTGGAATGAGAAAAAGTAACTAGGGAAGACAAAGTTTCATGTTACCTGACTCCTAGATACACCTGCTCAACCTTGCAAACGTCTGAGTCATAATAAAAGGATAAAAGTGCAATATGAGAACTATCAATGCATATTTTGATTGTTCAACCAAGGGATTTTCATTTTGCATAGCGGAATGAGACAGGAAATCTTCTGTTATTTGTGGCAAATTATTTATAGGGGATAGAATTCTCAAAAATCTGGCTTTCTGCTTTATAAAATCTGCAAATGCAATGATCAGACATAAATGCTATACTTCCTATTGCTACTCATAATGGGATTCTTGATAAATACATTCTTCCACCACTAAAAAGTATCTAAACAACCTACTTGGATTTGTTTGTTGGAAAAAAATTGTAAAATAGGAAGAGTGTTGTATTTTTGTGAGGATATAAAAAACAAGTGTGTGGCATGAATGTGAGCCCTACAGGTACAGTTCAGAGATGACATACTTGACAACATCCTTTTAATAGTCATCTTAGTTTTATTTATTTATTTTCTTGTTTCTTGGATTTTGTTGTTAAAAACTGGATTCCCCCTAGCTGGAGACATCGCACACATTGCAAGATTGCTAAGGTGTAGAGAATTCCAATGACAATTTTAATCCATGAGCCAAATGTTCAAAAATGAATAAATCATGACTGGATCTCCACCTCTTTTAAGCTTATGATGCACGCATGGGGACATTAAGCACTTTAAGAACTGATTTCTTATCAGAATGGTCCTCAAGAACAAAACCATATTCTAAGAGGTCTGATCTTAGCATCTCTCTGGTTGTAGTGTGCTTTCGAAATACTGATGATAGCAAAATATACAAATACACAGATTCCAGAGAGGAAAAAGCATTTGTTCCCTTCCTGTAATATCAGCTCCCTTATACCACCCTGCTATGGTGGCTGCAAGCCAATTCCTGTGGCAAGACATCTAAAAACAACTGTGTGGCTCCATATTGATTGGCAACACGCAATTTGGCTCCATGAAGTCTGCAGAATGAATCAGGAACTAATGCTGTTACCTGCCTGAGTTCAATGTATCTTTGTTTGCTTACCACAGGAAAAACAATTTAATAACAGTCGGTTTACAGTCTGATTATAGTGGGCTGTGAGGTTCAGTTCCCCATGCACTGGCAAAACTCAGCCAACAGATTTGGTAGTTTTATTTATTTTTTATAAAGTTACCTTTTAATGGCCCACTTGTGAGTGAATCCAGAATTTCATAGTCTGTGCTACTGACCTCTGATAGAGCCAGAAGTCCTAGATTTTACCAAGAATTTCTGGTTATGTCTTGAAGATAGCAAAAAATATATTGCAAAAAATGTAATATATTAGCTATTTGGTTTGTATAAAAATTTTGATGTTGATTTTTTAAGTGAACCTATCAACTGAACACAAATAAAGTTAACAGACAACCAACAATTGTGCAGATTCTATTGGAAAAAATACTAATGTTCACTTGTAAGATCTGTAAGAAAGTATTACTTATTTAACTTACTTGAAAAGCATGTATGGAATTTACTTGGAATAAGTTGTGTTATTAAAGATTATTATAAGATAGGTCATGATAATTGAAAACATCAATTTATAAATTATCTTTGGATATTTTGCTTTTCATATTGCTTCCACTTATTGTTTATGATTATATTCTATCAAATTTGGGATGTGACTTTCTTTTTGTTAGGGCGATGATACAGGAAGAGATTAGCAGTTTTTTTTCCAGGGAGTTTGAAAAAATGAGTATTATTTTAAATCGTTTTATTTTTTAAATTTTGAAATGTTTTTATCCTACTCAAAAGAAACATTTCCCATTTCTGACTCAGTGAGAAGCCAATAATGGCATTTGTAGGAGGGTTTAGGAACATTTACTGCAGCTTAATAAAAATGCAAAATAGAAGTAAGACATAAAACATAGAGACCTGTCTAACACATCCTTCTTCAGTCTCCAAGTGTTTCATTTCCCAGGCTCTGGTCCACCCTTCTCCCTGTGCCCCTTAAAATCGCCTTGAGTTATTTGGATGTCTGCCATGTTCTCTTTCACACTAGCAAGCAGCATTTATACATTAACACCAACTTCCAGGGCTCCTTACATTCTTCTTCTTATTATTTTTTGTCTCTTAAATAACTTTTCATGCTTTAAAAGAAAGAGAGAGAGAAAAAGAGTTGAGAGATATGATTATCTTCTTTTTCTCCTTCTCCCATTTTCCTCCACCCCCAGGAGAAAAATGCGTTCAGATACTTAAAAGCAATATGCATGGTTAACCCAAATGTGATTCTGATTTTCCTGCATTGATTTGGAAAAATGACATAGTTTCTTAGGACCTTTTTTCATTTGGGATGCAAGGAGAAAAGTTTTTAATGTTTTACCATGAAACATATAATGCTTGTTGTGATTTGTTTTAAAAAATTAAATCAATGAAGATCCATTTTAATTTACTTTAGAAAGAATAGTATTGCATAGATGTTGAATTTTTATATATATTTTAATATATCTATTGAAATGAGCACTTAACCTTTTTCTTTTCTTACATTAGTAAGGTGAGTTAATTTGGCCTTAAAATATAAATTTATTTTTGAAATAAACATCCCTAGTAGTGGCCTCTTTTTTTTAAAATTCATAATGTTAGTTATTTTTACCTTTTAAAAATTGTTATTTAACATAGGTTAATCACTTTTGTAAATTTTTTAAAAAAACAACATTTAAATTTGTTAATTTATTCTACAATACAGTTGTTTTCTTTCCTTTTAGTTCACTTTTACTTTGTATTAATTTTTTTATTCTGCCTTTTGGGGATTTAATTTGCTTCCGTGTTTTCAAAAAATGTCTTAAAAAGGATTCTTAGATCAATGAACATCTTTCATTATAATTTTCAGCTTTTCTTCTTTTGCAATATATTCATGAATGCTATAAATTTTCCTCAAAGTATGGCTTTAGCTGCTTTTCAATGTTTAGATATGCACTTTTAATTCTCATTGACAGCATTGCCATTTCAATTAATTATTTGACTTATGGGGTTATATCTATCTTTAGACACATACACACATGTATGTGTACATATATGTGATCACTGAATTTTTATCTGCATTATATTACTAGTGAATTTTAAATTTCTTTTTTTTAAATTAATTTATTTTGATTCATTGTACACAAATGGATCACAGCTGTTGTTTCTCTGGTTGTTTGCAAAGTAGAGTCACACCATCCGTGCAATCATACATGTACACAGGGCAATGATGTCTGTCTCATTCTGTTATTATTCTTACCCCCCGCAACCCTACCCCACCCCTCCCTTCCCTCTATGCTATCTATCCTTCCTCCATTCTTGCCTCCCTTCCACCCCACATTATGCATCATCATCCATTTATCAGAGAGATCATTTGACCTTTGGTTTTTTGGGATTGGCTAATCTCACTCAGCACGACCATCTCCAACTTCATCCATTTACCTGCAAATGCCATAATTTTATTCTTCTTTACGGCTGAGTAATATTCCATTGTGTATATATACCACAGTTTCTTTATCCATTCATCTATTGAAGGGCATCTAGGTTGATTCCACAATCTAGCTATTGTGAATTGAGCAGTTATGAACATTGATGTGACTGCATCACTGTAGTATGCTGATTTTAAGTCCTTTGGGTATAGGCCAAGGAGTGGGATAACTGGGCCAAATGGTGGTTCCATTCCAAGTTTTCTAAGGAATCTCCACACCACTTTCCAGAGTGGTGGCTGCACTAACTTGCACTCCCACCAGCAATGTATGAGTGTACCCTTTTGCCCACATCCTTACCAACATCTGTTGTTGCCTGTATTCTTGATAAAAAACATTCTAATCGGGGTAAGATGAAATCTTAAGGTGGTTTTGATTTGCATTTCTCTTATTTCTAGGGATGTTGAACATTTTTTCATTATATCTGTTGATTGCTTGTAGATCTTCTTCTGTAAAGTGTCTGTTCATTTCCTTGGCCCATTTATTGATTGGGTTAGATTAAATTTCTGAAGAAAGGTAAACATCTCTTTCTAAGATGTTTATCTTCAGAAATTTCAAATCTTCATCTGGTCTGCTTTACAATTTTTTTCTTTATAATTTGTCTTTTATTTCATGTTTCAGAATATTATTCCTGAGCTTAACATCCTAAAGATATTCTTAGACATCTCACTTTTAAAATTTTTAAGATAATGAAAGAACATACTAACTAAATAAGGTACTAGGACAGCATGTAAACCAAGACTTCTCTAAGCAAACTGATATATATTATTAACCTGCCTCGAATACACTTTTTCTATTTTTGTACCTTTTCTTATTTTTCTAAATTGATTGAAATCTTCCTAATAACAATAATAACATGATTATGTGTTAGAAACTATGCTAATGGCTTTAGAGTCACTTTTTTTTAAAATTCTCAAAACAATTCTATGAAAGAAGTATTATTATATTTCCTGATTTAAAAATGAGGAAAATGTCTTGCCCAAAGTAAGGGATCTGGTAAGCAACAGAAGCAGTATTTGAATTTGGGCAGCCTTATTTTAGAAACTGATTCTTATTATGCAATGCTAAGTTCATAAATGGCACCCAAGTAACTGTAGCAATTATTCTTTTTAAAAGGATTTCTCTTGGTTCTCCTCTTTTTCTTTTATCTGATTTTCCTGGTTTCCATTCCTTTGATTTTTGACTTCGACTGTAACTTTTTGTACAGGCCTTTTGGATTGACAGCTCTATTTTAATGATCTCTCTAGTTTTGATTTAGTACTAGTTTTTTTTTTTTTTTTTTTTTTTTGTTTTTCGTGGTGCTGGGGATTGAACCCAGGGCCTCGTGCTTGCGAGGCAATCACTCTACCAACTGAGCTATATCTCCAGCCCCTTAGTACTAGCTTTTTATTACTAGTTAATGTTTGGTTCCCAATACATGGGTGTTCCTTGGGTTTTCACTCTATCCAATGCTCAGGCCTGAATCTATTGCTTGCCTAACATGGGATGATGTTAAATGATAAATGGTTCTCATAAAACTCTAAGAGCAACTTGCAACACATCCAATGCCTCTTCTAAATACCATTTGTATGCATATATCCTTTCTTTCTTTCTTTCTTTCTTTCTTTCTTTCTCTCTCTCTTTCTTTCTTTTTCTTCATTCCTCCTTTCTTTTTATTCTCTTTCATTTGATAGTTATTTATCATTATTGAATTGGCTTGTTCGTAGCATAGGGTATATGAATATAAATAAGGTATGTGCATTACCATGTAGAGCCCATATTTCAACTGAGTAGACAGATTGTAGAACACATTGATGATAACCAGTGTGACTGCATTACGCAAAACATTTGATATTCGGCATGAAAGATTCATATAAGAGACAATGGTAAGAACTGAAGCTTTAAAATATTTTTCAGATAGATGAAGAGAAGATGCCAAGGAGCTAAGGCTTAAATTATAATGCCATGTCTCTGTATTTTCTTTTAAAACATAATAAAATAAAAGCCTGAGAGAAAGAACTTGGATGATCCTGAAAGAGGATCCTGTGGTCTCAAAAAGAAAAAAAGAAAGAAGGCACAGAAAACAGTATGTTCATGATTGTTGTTAAAATCTTTCATTGAGTGGTAATCCCAGTGGCTCAGGAGGCTGAGGCAGGAGGATCCCAGGTTCCAAGCTAGCCTTGGCAATTAAGCCAGGCTCTAAGCAACTTAGCCAGAACTTGTCTCAAAAAAGAAAAAGGGGTGGGATGGGCGCGGGGCTGGCAATGTGCCTCAGTGGTTATGGGTTCAATATCCAGTACCAAAAAAATTTTTTTTCACTTGGGTTTCTACTTTCTTTATTTTCTCCTTCCTTTTCTTCTTCGTATTTCTCCAGGTGGTTTTGGTAACCACAAAGCTGGTGACAATTTATCAGTAACTCATTTATCAAGTACACCATACCATAGAAGCCCATAGTCAAGTCTGAAAGTGTAAGAAGCCACAACATACCCAGCAAGATCTGTGATCATTCAGGCCCAGAGCCCACAACATCTGCACAAAGTTGTCCGTGCAGAGTAACTCAACAAGCCATTTTAAATATTTTCCCTCCCCTTCTCTTTGTAGTTCTTGTTAAACTACCAAAACATTAATACATTAAACTCAATTACTTTAGTTAGAGTGAAAAAAAGATTAGTATGTGGGATGTTTTTGTATGCATTCATCTTTTCTATTGCATTTCTCTTCCATAAAAAATGGTATCACCCAATCAGATTGCTGAAACGTTTTCTGTGGTTACATTTAGTTTGTCCATAAATATGGTGAGGTCAAACTATTGAGTTTTTTTTTAATGTATTGTAAAGTTGTCTGTCTTTCTTAAGTTAAAGAAGACTTCACTTTTACTATTGAGACTGAACTGTTACTTCTCAAAAAGATCATATTTGTGTATATTACTGACCTTTACCTGACTTCACATAGCCACTTTGAAGAACCTCAAATTATCCATATTCCATTCTTTGCTACATCCACTATTTTCTGAATGTGTTGGTTAACTATTTCTAAACACAAAATAAAATGATTGTTTTAAAAAATTTGATTGATTGACAAGTACATTAATATGAAAAAGGAGGCAAATTGATTAAAAAGAAAAAGGGTGCAAGGTTACAATGAAAATATACTAAATTATAAATTAAAAACTATTTTAAGAGATCTTAGGAATTAATATCAAACTTAGAGTTATATGTAATTGTTATTGGTGCTTAAGAAGAAATAGATTTCATGTATACTAGAAAAGCTTAACTTTGATACCAACAATGCTACTGAACTACACATTAAAAGAAAAGATAAAGAATCATCTATTTCCCACTAATTTGGCCTGTGTTTTCTAATTGAACTTTGTTTCCAAGAATAGGAGACTGCTCATCCCTCCAAAAGAAGAAGTAGTTTTATTTGGAATAACAGAATTGCTCAAAATAATAAACTCAGAATGACAAAAAACCAAGCAAACCAACAACAGTTTATTTGAAGTAAGTCCTCAACTCTGTTTAATAATAATCCCAATACATAATTGCAAAGACCATTAAGAACACATTTCAGCGCATAGTTATCAGTAGAAATTAAGTATTCACCTCTGATTTTTCAGTATTTACTTATAAATTATGTAATTTTTAATTAAACACATTATTAAATAATTCACAAGATTAAAAAATAAGGGGTAATGTAAATATGAAGCAAATTTAATTTTTAATATACTTCATTGATGAATGAAACAGAACATTTGAACTTCTCTGAAATAGTAATATGCAAAGGAAAATACTAAAATAATTTTACTTTTAAAAATTAGATAAAACATTTTCTTATACAAAAAGTTATGGAAATGCTTGGTTCTCAAAAAAAATTTGTACTAGAACAAATCATACTTGTTTCTAGTGGTTGCCAGAACTGAAAAAATACAAGGCACATTAATATATAGATCCAAAAGAAGAAATACATTATTAGCTGTGCTTGTTAAATTATGGGTCCAAATTTTATTCACCAATGAAGCAATTTAGAATGTCTTTTATTAAGAACACAGGCAACAACAGGTGTTGGCGAGGATGTGGGGAAAAGGGTACACTCATACATTGCTGGTGGGAGTGCAAGTTGGTGCAGCCACTCTGGAAAGCAGTGTGGAGGTTCCTTAGAAAACTTGGATCCACCATTTGACCCAGCTATCCCACTCCTTGACCTTTACCCAAAGGACTTAAAATCAGATTACTACAGTGATGCAACCACATCAATGTTCATAGCTGCTCAATTTACAATAGCTAGATTGTGGAACAACCTAGATGTTCTTCAATAGATGAATGGATAAAGAAACTGTGGTATATATACACAATGGAATATAAAGAAGAATAAAATTATGGCATTTGTAGGTAAATGGATGATGTTGGAGACTATTATACTAAGTGAGATCAGCCAATCCCAAAAATCCAAAGGCCGAATGGTCTCTCTGGTAAGTGAATGATGATGCATAATGTGGGGTGGAATGATGGCAAGAATGGAGAAAGGATAGAGAGCATAGAGGGAAGGGAGGAGTGGGGTTGAGGTTGGGGGGTAAGAATAATAACAGTATGTGTGACAGACATCATTGCCCTGTATGAATGCACAGATGGGGTGACTCTACTTTGTGTACAACCAGAAAAACAATTGCTGTGCTCCATTTGTGTTCAATTAATCAAAAAATTAAATAAAAAAATAAAAAAAAATCAATGAAAAAAAATTTATTCATTAATTTCTTGCTGGCTGTTCCCCCTGCTTGTGGTTGTTGCACAGTAATTGAAAGATGATTGAATTCAACCTTGAACAAATTTCATGGGAAAATTTATGCTTAGAAATCATGCTGATAGGTTCTTTGGCATTATTGCTTTTAGTTTTTTTCTTTTCTTTTTCTTTCTTTCTTTTTTTTTTTTTTTTTGGTGGTACTGGGGATTGTACTCAGGTCCTTGTGTGTGCTAGGCTAGTGCTCCACTGCAGAGCTATATTCTCAGCCCTTTTTATTTTATTTTGAGACAGGGTCTTCCTAAGTTGCCCAATGTGATTTCAAACTCCGGATCCTTCTGACTCAGCCTCTGAGTAGCTAGGATTAGGCGAATGTAATACCTCACTAAGCTAGAAAATACTGCCTATAAGTATTTAAAGAGGTCAGGTCCTTTGTGGAAAAATAAAAGCACAGGAATGGGAAATATTTTCATTCTTTTAAAAATTAAATTAAATTTTTTTTAAATTTGAATATAGGTATCCATACTATTAGGATTCATTTTGACATAATTATACAAGAATGGGATACAATTTGCTCTAATTCAATCTTCAGTATTTCCCCTTTCAGTCCCTTCCCCCCATTCCTTTCCATTACTACAGTGTTCTTCCTGCTATTTATTTATAGTTTCCTTTTTAAATTAGTGCATTATAGAAATTCACTTTGATATAATCATATGTGTACAGAGGAGAGTCTTTTCAATTTCATTCCACTGTTCCTCCCATTTCACATCCCTTCTATCTCACTCTCAATCCCCTTCTTCTACTTCACTGATCTATATTCTATTTTCACAGGACTCCTCCTCCACCTTTCCCTGTCTTATTTTGATCTAAAACATTCAAACCTTGACTTTCTGAGTCTGGCTTATTTCACTTAGCATGATGTTCTCCAGTTCTATCCATTTACCAACAAATGTCATAATTTCATCTTTTTATTTTGTTTGTTTCTTTGGGATTGTTAGCAGTGCTGGGAATTAAACCCAGGTCTTCCAACATGCTAGGCAAGAGCTCTACCACTGAGCTACAACCCAAGCCCTCATTTTTCTTAATAGGTGGGTAAAATGCCAAAATGTGGTGGCATATACACCACATTTTCTTTATCCATTCATCTGTTGACAGCCATCTCTGCTAGTTCCATGACTTGGATCGTGAATTAACGCAGCTGTAAACATGGATGTGACTATATCACTATACTATGCTGATTTTAATGCTTTTGGATAAATCTGGGTGGGATAGTTTGGTCGTATGGTGGCTCCATTCCTAGGTTTTTGAGGAAGCTCCATAGTGCTCTATAGAGTGATTGTACTAATTTGCAGTCCCAACAACAATGAATGCCTTTCACATATATTACCTTCAGCAATTGTTATTATTTGCATTCTTAATAATTCCCATTCTGACTAGAGTGAGATGAAATCTCACTGTAGTTTCCATTTGCATTTCCCTGATTATGTGAGATGTTGGACATTTTTTTCAGATATTTGTTGGCCATTTGTATTTCTTCTTTTGAGGAGTGTCTGTTTAGTTCATTTGCCAATAGATAAATGGGGTTATTTAATTATTTTGGTGTTGTCTTTTGAGTTCTTTATATATTCTTGATATTAATCCCCTCTGAAGAGTAGGTGGCAAATATCTTCTCCTTTCTGTAGATCCTCTCTTCATGCTTTTGTTTCCTTTGCTGTGGAGAAGCTTTATAATTTGATGCTATCACGCTTTGGCATCAGGGTGACACTGGCTTCATAGAATGAACTTGGCAGTGTTACCTCCTTTTCTGTTTCATGGAATAATTTGAGAAGATTGGTATTATTTCATCTTTAAAGTCTGGTAAAACTTGGGTGAAAATCCATCTGGTCCTTATAGACTTTTCTTTGTTGGAAGGCTTTAATTGCTGCTTTGATTTAATTGCCTGATATTTGTCTGTGTAAGTTTTCTATATCCTCCTGGTTCAATTTAGGTAGACCATATATACTTAGAAATTTTTCCATGTATTCAAAATTTTCTAGTTAATTGAAGTATAATTTTTCAAAATACTTTCTAATGGTCCCCTGGATTTTAGAAGTTTCTGTGATGATAACTTTTTTCAATTTTTTTCCTCAATTTTATTAATTTCATCCCTGATCTTAATTATTTTCTGTCTTCTACTAATTTATTCATTCACTCTTCTTTTTCTAGGTCCTTGAGGCATAACATTAGATTATTTATTTTTTAATATAGGAACTCAGTGCTATGAACTTTTCTCTTAACATTGCCTTCATATTTCCCAGAGATTTTCATATGTTGTATCTCTCTTCTCGTTTGAGTCTAAGAATATTTTATTTCTCCCTATATTTCTTCTGTGATCTCTTAGTCATTCAAAAGTGTATTATTTAATCTCCAAGTGCTATAATGTTTTCTGTTTTTTATCTTGTCATTAATTTCTAATTCATTCCATTATGACCGAATAGGATGCAAGGAATTATATCTGTTTTTTGTGTTCATTAATCTTTGCTTTGTGCCCTAAAATATTATCTATTTTAGACAAAGTTCTAAAGAAACAAAGTGAATTCACTTGTCCACAGGTCTATTGATGTCTGTTAGGTCCATTTGATTAATAGTATTTTTATTTCTGAAGACTATATATGTAGTTTATGTCTGGATAAAACTTATATGGTGGTAATAGAGGGGTGTTGACATCACCCAGTATTGTTGTATTGTGATTTATTTGATTCTTTACATTGAAAAGGAATGTTTTATGTATGTAGGTATACCATTTTGGGGGTATAAATATTTACAATCATTATATTTTGTTGTTGGATGATTCCCTCAATCAGTATGAAGTAACCTTCTTTGTCTCTTCCAGTTACTTCTGGCTTAAAGTCTACTTTGTCTGATATGAGAGTAGCTACCACTTTTTGCTTTCAGTTTCCATATGCATCATACATCTTTTTCTATCCTTTCACCTTCAGTCTCTGGATGTCTTTGCCTGAGAGTCTCTTGTAAACAATGTATGATTGGGTGTTGTTTTTTAATTTAATCTGCCAATCTATGTCTTTTGGATAGTTTAGATCATTTATTCAATATTGTTATAGAGATATGATTTTTATTTCCTGGTATTTTGATTTATCTCTACTCCTTAATTCAGACTTGATGCTTCCTTAATTGTTTATTTGTCTAGTGGAATTCATATCTATGTAGGCTTTCATTTTTATTGTTCCTTACTTCTGCATGAAATATTTCATTGAGTATGTTTTATAGTGAAGTCTTAGTGGCTATGAATTCTTTTAATTTCTGCTTATCATGGAAAACTTGTTTTTCAACTTCAATTCTGAAGGATAACTTTTCTGGAGATAGTAATCTTGGTTGGCACATGTTTTCTTTCAGGGCTTGGTATATATTATTCTGTTCTCCTGGTTTAGGATCTGGGTTTGAGAAATCATTTGAAATCCAAATTTGGCTTGACTCTAAATGTGACCTGCCATTTTTCTCTTGCAACTTTTAACACTCTTGTTTCTCTTACCTCTGTCACTCTGAGCATGCTTCTCTACTGAGTCTCTCAGGCTAACTCCTAATAGACTTCAGGATCTCATTAAAACCCCTTGGCATGGCTCCAGGTCCATAAACTAATCTAGGTATTTCTGCATTCACTTAGAACTAAATTTTTACCACTTTAATACTTAATAATAGCATTTTCACCTTCTTTCTATCCTTCTCTTCACAGTCATTGTCATTCCATTATTTATAGAAAAATGATTAGCACTCAGAAGATATTCAATTGATATTTATTGAACTAATTGATGGAAGTCTTTATTTTTATGGCAGCAAATGGAGATGCATAAATGCAAACTTATATCCAAGATACTGATGTGTTTTTAATCATTAATTTCCTAATCAATTAGGAGTTTATTTTCCTATGAAGATTTTTTTGGCATCAGAAATAAAGAAGTAGTCAAAATTAAGTTTCTCTTTAATGATAAACTTTTCCACCAATTTTATAAACAATGTTGATTGTATGTCTTCTGACCATTTCCTTTTGGTGATTACTTACATATCATGTACAAGGGCCCTAATTTACTCTCCAAAATTATTATTATATTATATCCATATTATTATTTCTAACAGACCATGAGTTATTTTAGCCACACAGTCTGGACCACCAGCTGGAGGTCATCAGTTACTCCTGTCCTTCCACAGGCCCAATGGATTTAAAAGGGAAAGACCAGGAAATCAACAGGCAAGTGAAGATTTCCTTCTGCTCCATATTTAAAAAAAGCACATTTCCCAACACTTTTAAACTAGTTTATATTCCAGCTTTAAATAGAATAGACTATTGCCCAATCAGAAGAAATATCCATTGAAGAAAGAAAACATTTATCCGAGTAGTAAATCTCTATTAAGAATAACCATTATTGCTTACTATATGCCAGATGTTCTATGCATATGAAAATTAAAATGTTTATCAGTATGCTCCTACTATCCATATTTTTTCGAGAGTTTTAAGCATGAAGGGGTGCTGTATTTTATCAAACACTTTCTCAGCATCTATTGAAATAATCATATGATTCTTAACCTGAAGTCTATTGATGTGATAAATTACATTTATTGATTTCTGGACATGGAACCAACCTTTCATCCTGGGATAAACCCCACTTGATCATAGTGCACTATCTTTTTAATATGTTTTTGTATGCGATTTGCCAGAATTTTGTTAAGAATTTTTGTATCTATGTTCATCAGTGGTATTGGTGTAAAGTTTTCTTTCCTTGATGCATCTTTGTCTGGTTTTGGTATCAGAGTGATACTAGTTTTATAGAATGAGTTTGGAAGGGTTCCCTCCTTTTCTATTTCCAGGAATAATTTGAGGAGTATTGGTATTAGTTCTTCTTTAAAAGTCTTACAGAATTCAGCTGAGAATCCATCTGCTCCTAGGCTTTTTTTGGCTGCTATTCTTTTGATGGCTTCTTTTATTTCAGTGCTTGAAATTGATCTTGTTTAAGTTGTGTATGTCTTCTTGATTCAGTTTGGGAGGATCATATGTCTCTAAAAATTTGTCAATGTGTTCAATATTTTCTATTTTGTATTAGAAGCTTTTCAAAATAGTTTCTAATTGTGTTATGTATTTCAATGGTGTCTGTCATGATCTTTCCTTTTTCATCATGAATTCTAGTAATTTGAGTTTTCTCTCTCCTCTTCCTTAGTCTGGCTGGAGGTTTATCAATTTTGTTTACTTTTCCAAAAAACCAACTTTATGTTTTGTCAGTTTTTTGAATTGTTTTTCTCGTTTCAATTTCATTGATTTCAGCTGTGCTTTAATAATTTCCTGTCTTCTCTATTTTTGGTGTTGATCTGTTCTTCTTTTTCTAGGGCTTTGAGATGTAATATTAGGTCATTTAGTTGTTGACTTTTTATTTTTTTAATGTATGAGCTTAATGCAATGAACTTTCCTTATCGTACTGCTTTCAGAGTGTCCCAGAGATTTTGATATGTTGTGTCATTCTTGTTTACCTCTAAGAATTTTTATTTCTTCCCTGATGTCTTCTGTTATCATTGCATCATTCAATAACATATTATTTAGTCTCCAGGTGTAGGAATAGTTTTTGTTTTTTATTTTATCATTGATTTCTAATTGCATTCCATTATGGTCTGATAGAATACAAGGTAGAATCTCTCCAACTCCTTGTTTTTTTTTTGTTGTTGTTATTGTTTTTTGTATTTACTAATGGCTTCTTTGTATGGCCAACATCATTCTAAGTGGAGAAAAACTGAAAGCTTTCCCTATAAAAACTGGAACAAGGCAGGGCTGCCCTCTTTCACTACTTCTGTTCAACATCATCCTTGAAGCACTAGCCGGAGTAATTAGAAAGACCAAAGAAATTAAAGGGACAGGAATATGAAAAGACAAACTCAAGCTGTCACTACTTGCCAATAACATAATTCTATATTATAGAATCTAAAAAACTCCACCAGAAAATTTCTACAACTAATAAATGAATCAGCAAAGTAGCAGGATATAAAATCAATATGCATAAATCTAGTACATTTCTAAGTGATGAATCCTATGAAAGAGAAATTAGGAAAAATACTCCATTCACAATAGCACTAAAAAAATAAAATACTTGGGAATCAATCTAACAAAAGAGGTGAAAGAACTCTACAATGAGAACTACAGAACACTAAAGAAAGAAGTTAATGAAAACCTTAGAAAATGGAAAGATCTCCCATATCCTTGGATAGGCAGAACTAATATTGTCAAAATGGTCATTCTACTAAAGGTACTGTACAGATTCATTGCAATTCCAATCAAAATCCCAATGACGTTCCTCATAGAAATGGAGAAAGCATCATGAACTTATCAGGAAGAATAAGAGACCTCAAATAGTGAAAGCAATCCTGAGCAGAAAGAGTGAAGCAGGAGGTATCACAATGCCAGACCTTAAACGATACTACAGAGCAATAGTAACAAAAACAGCATGGTACTGGCATCAAAATAGACAGGCAGACCAATGGTACAGAATAGAAGACACAGAGACAAACCCACATAAATACAGTTACCTCATATGAGACAAAGGAGCCAAAAACATACAATGGAGAAAAGATAGCCTGATCAACAAATGGTGCTGGGAAAACTGGAAATCCATATGTAGTAAAATGAAATTAAACTTTTATCTCTCACCCTGCACAAAACTCAACTCAAAATGGATCAAGGACTTAGGAATTAGGCCAGAGACTCTACACCAAGTAGAAGACAAAGTGGGACTGAATTTTCATCATGTTGGCTTAGGATCAGACTTCCTTAATGAGACTTCCAAAGCACAAGAAATTAAAGCAAGAATCAATAAATGGGATGGATTCAAACTAAAAAGCTTTTTCTCAGCAAAGAATACAATCAATCAAGTGAAAAGAGAGCCTACAGTGTGGGAGAAAATCTTTTCCACACATACTTCAGATAGAGCGCTAATTCCAAAATTTATATAGAATTTACAATACACCAAAAATACAAAGAACCGAATCAATAAATGGGCCCAAGGATCTGGACTGACACTTTACAGAAGATATACAGACAATTAATAAATATATGAAAAAGTGGTCAACATCTCTAGTAAATATAGAAATGCAAATTAAAACAACTCTAAGATTTCATCTCACTCTAATTATAATGGCTATTATCAAGAACACAAACAATAATAGATGTTGGCATGGCTGTGGAGAAAAAGGCACACTTTTATATTGCTGGTGGAGTTGCAAATTTGTACAGCCCTCTGGAAAGCAGTATGAAGAGTCCTCAGAAAACTTGGAATGGACCCACCTTTTGACCCCATTATCCCACTCCTCAGTTTAAACCCAAAGGACTTAAAATTAGCATACTACACTGATGCAGCCACATCAATGTTTATAGCAGCTCATTTTGCAATAGCTGGACTGTGGAACCAACCTAGATGCCCTTCAACAGATGAGTGGATAAAGAAACTTTGGTATATATATACAATGGAATATTATTCAGCCATGAAGAAGAATAATTTTATGGCATTTGTAGATAAATGGATGGAATTGGAGAATATCATGCTAAGTGAGATAAGCCACTTCCAAAAACCCAAAGGCTGAATGTTTTTCTTGATAAGTGGATGATGATACATAATGAGGGTGGGGGGGTGAGAGAAGAATGGAGGAACTTTAGACTATGTAAAGGGAAAGGAGAGGGAGGAGGGGGAAGGAGTAGGAAAGATGGTGGGATGAGACAGACATCATTACTCTATGTGTATGGTTACACAAATGGTATGAATCTACATTGTGCACAACAAAAAGTTGTACCCCATTTGTGTACAATGAATCAAAATATAGTCTATAAAAATGATAAAATAGAAACAAGAAAATTAAAAAAATGTTTATGTTTGTGCCTTACTGATCAGAAAAGGAGGCTTAGAAGGCTTATGCTATAGTTTGTAGACAGTGGGGACAGAATTCAAACTCAGGTGCTCTGATTCCAGAATCTTCATAAGTGACCACTATATTGTAGTTCTTCAATAAAGCACTCCTTTTCTTTGATATGACTTCAAGATAGGTGGAAAATACAATGAAGCTAAATGGTGTAGCATTTTAGTTTTAAAATAAAATGCTGCAGGTTGTTTGCAATGACCTATATGAAGTTAGAAGAACAGTAGCTACATCTGCAACTGAGGGGGCCTATCTAAACAGTCAAGTAACTTCAGTTTCTTGTTGGAAGCCAGGGTGTCTTCACTGTTGTACAAGTTTGAACTCCCAAGGAAAAGGTACCTGATGGTTGTTTTTTAATTTTCTTAATTTTTCTATTCTCATCTATTGATAGGATAGCATGCTTTGTCTTAGATTAAAACAACAGCAACCACAATGACAACGACTTTGCAAGTTTCCTTAAATCAAGTATGATATCATCTCAAGAAAAGAAATAAGGTGCTACTCATTCAACATGCAAGGAAATCACATATAGTGCAAAGACATTTAGTGTATTCCATTTTATACTATGATTGAAACTTATGATGGACACTGAGATTCATCAAGGCAAAGCATCTTATTCAAAGCATCTTATTCAAGGTTATATGACAAAATCAGAACTAGAACCAAAAACCTATTCTGTTTCTGTTATAGTATTTAATAGCCAGGTTTTACATTTTATAGTTGCACATTCTTTGACTCTTATGACTCTGGATATTAAAAGAATTATTATGAACAAAATAAAAGTAGAGTGTGTGATAATCTGTTGCAAGCATATGAGATTGCAATACTCTTTATCTCTTAAAGTCTTCAACAATTATATACATAGCACAACACCTATGTGGCAATACCAAACTCTTGATAGTTCAAGCCACTTCTTACCTTTCTGAAGCCAGCAAGTCAGTCCAGTTCTCTTTCTGATCATGACCTTGGTAATTATTTTAATGAGGAATTTGGATGCTATATGACAGCAAAGTCCTTAATTTTCCTTCTCTGCAGCTCAAAATGTCTCTGGTCCTTACTCTTTCTTTCTTCTTTCCAGTTTCCATAAAATGCAAATTCTTTGGTATTATCTAAGACATCTTTCAAAACCTGAATTTTAAACAGTTCATCTTGTCTTGTTTTTCTTTCCCATCACCTGATCTTCATTGGCTCCTTCCTTTGTACTGAAAACATGCTCAGGAATTTCCTAACTCTGGAACTCTGTCTTTGACTTACCTAGAACTATTAGTCTTGTTCTTTTTCTATGCATCTCTAAATTTCTTGAATAGCTATCTGAATTAACTGCCTACGTGTCCTACCCACATATTCATAGCTGTGAATGTCCTACTTCCTCAAGTCTGCGGTACATTGTTCTCTCAAAGTACGACATATACTCATTATGTTAAGTCCAGGCCCTTTCTTATACACTGCTTTCCCACGGCTGTGGCATTTAATAATACTATTTTTTCTTGAAAATATTTCCTCTTTTATCTTTTATGACCCTGCCATTTACTACAATCCTCCCACCTTTGTATTATTTCTCAATTTTCTTATCTGGTTCCTCTTCCATCTCTTGCCTTATAAGCTCAGATATTACCCCAAGGTTCTGTAGTCAGTTTTTCTCTGCTTCTGAATTACAGCTTTGAGTCATACCATTCCTTTCTATAGCTTCAGTTATAAGAGAAGTTGTTGGTTTTCTGAGCCATAGATCTCTTTGAGAAGCCAACCAAATATTAACAGAATATACCAGCTAACATTTATTGAGAGCTTACTACATGGTCTGTTAAATTCTTACAGTAAATCCATGAGGTTGAATAAGAAAACTTGCAAAGATATATACCTCCTGCTGTGGTTTAGATGAATATATCCAGTGGTTCACATGTACACAGTTGGTTCCTAGGGTGGTAGTATTTTGAGGTACCATAGTCCTTTAAAAGGTGAAATCTTATATGAGATCCTTAGGTCATTAGGGCATGCCCTCCAAGGGATTATTGGATTATTGGACCTCAGTTTCTCTTTACATCTCCTCATTTCAGCCCCCTTCCACCTCCTGGCTCAAGATCTGAACACTTGCTTCACCACAGACTCCCACCATTACTATTTTCTGCCCTCATTAGGGACCAAATCAGTGGGCTGCTTTATCTTGACTTCAAACCTTCAAAATTCGAACTGAATAAACCTTTTCTCTTTATAAGTTAATTGCCTCATGTATTTTATCATTGTAACACAAATCTGACTAATTTACTTAAGTTAATATAGCAACAGGAACATGACTGACTTTTTAAGGAATACTGCAGAGGTCAGCGATGTTTGAGACACTTGAAAGGGCTGAGAAAATAAGACTGAAATGAGAAACAAATGCTTAAATAATGTGAGCTTCCTAGGAAGGAAGGGCTTTTGATTTTATTCTAAGTGTGATGAGAAGCTATTTTAGTATTCATAGCAATGTTGTGTATGTAAAATGGAAAGATTCGACATTTTAAAGGATAACACTAGAAAGAGTGTAGAAAATTGAAAGGGGTCAAGAGTGGAAGCAGGTTTTGACAAGGGTATTAACATTGGAGGTGGCAATAAATGATCCAATTCTAGGATCTTTTAAAGGAAGTTTTGGTAATATTTGATGGTTGTATTTGGATGAATATGAAGGAGAGAAGGGGATGATGATTACTCCTGAGTTTGTGAAGTTATTTACTAGCATGGGTAACAGTGGACAAGAGAGTTTTGATGAAGAGAAATAAACTATTCTGAGTTTTAGATGTGAGTGGAAGTGTCAGGTGTGCAGTTCAGTATTTAAATCTGGAGTTAGAGAAGAGATAAGCAATATTCTGGAGTCATCAGCATTCATATGGAGTTGTGTGGAGATTACTAGGATCTGTGAGCCTAAAGAAGTCCAAAGACCAATTCTGGTTCATTTAAACTTTAGAGACTAGAAGATTTAAAAATCAATCAGCAAGAGAAAAAGATGGAATAGCCACTGAGATGGGATAAAAATCAGAAAAGTATGGTTTCCTGGAAGCCAACCACAAAATTATTTCAAAATATAAGAAGGGAATAATCATGTTTAATGTTACTAAGAGACAAAGTAAAATAAGAATGAGTATTGAAATTGGGTTATTCAATGGTATATATGGAACCCAAATAATACTGAAAATTTACTAGAATGAAAAGATACAGTTTAGTAAAGAATTCAATCTACTTTTAAACCCATTAAAAATACTTCAGTCTATCTTGTGATTCAAAGCAACTGGAATAAACTTCAAAATAAAATAATTAAAGACTATTGTTCTGTATTTTTTTTAACTTAGGATATTATTTTGTAATTTAAATACTGCAATGGAATTTCAAAAGTAATGTCTATTAAAAATCTGATAAACTGCTGGGCACAGCCTCAGCAATGGAGACCCACTAAGCAATTCATTGAGACCATGTCTCTAAATAAAATACAAAATAGGGCTGGGACTGTGCCTCAGTGGTCAAGTGCCCCTGAGTTCAATCCTTAGTACCCCAAAACAAAAACAAAACCTGATAAATTAAGCCAATATTGCTTATGCATGATTCTGCATGTTGGTTTAATTTTTAATTTAAAAATGTCTCCCTCAAGCCCTTATGCTTTTTCTATCTGGGTTGACTGTATTCTACATAATACATCTCTTATTGATTTAATTATCTAAATGCCATTCTGGGGATGAGATTTAAGTAATCCTTGAGTAATACAATTTCTAAATGAGGCAAACTTTATCAGACTTGTTGACAGACTTGGAGAGGAAGTCATATGAGAGTTTTCAAGGGTTCAGAATAGGGTGGCTTCTACCAAAGTAGCATCTTGGTTGTTAGGGACACTTTTCCCCCTGGTTTTTTCATATTATTTCAGTATATTCCCCTTAACCAATGAAGAACTGAGGTATTGCAGCTCCCCCGCCCCCCGCCGTAGGCTTACGATGACCCTATAAGATTCCAATACCTTTCTTTTGAGGGGAAGACAGATATCAACAGCACCCAAAACAAAAAATATGCCACCCTACCCAAAATCCCCCTATAGAGATGCTAACAATTTGCAGTGAACAAATAGGACAAGATCAATTATTCTCTACAGTATAGCCATTAGGTTTGCAATGAGCTCATCTTTAGCATGAGAAAAGGGAGAAAGAGAATCCAAGGGAATCAGTAAATAGAAGAAAAATAGAGTGAGAAGGAAAAAAAAGAAGAAATAGAAAGTTAAAAATTTTTTTAAAAAGGAAAAAAAAAATCAATGATTCACAGCCATCCACTACTCAAACCTCCCAGTCCTCAGTATCTCTATGCAAGTGCAGTACCTGTCAATGGGTCCCCAGTTTCCTGTAGGTGTCTCAGGAAGCAGGCTTCCCTTTTCAGTGATGATATCCATGCTCTCAGGGGTAATTCAGAATGTTTGCACCAGCCTCCAAAGAAGTTGGGGAGCTGAAGTGCAGACACTGAATCCTCACAGGGCGTGGATGCCTAGTCCACATGGGGCACATGGCAGTAAAAATGACAGAAAAGGAGTATAGAATCTACATGTTTAAAATGATCTGTAAAGCAAAAGATGAGATAAGAGAGCAAATGTAGGAAATGATCACTCCAATAAACAGTTAAAAGAAGAAATGCAGGAAGCAAGAACTTCAATAAAGAGATAGAGATTTTGAAAAAAAAAAAACAAAACAGAAATACATGAAATGAAAGAAACAATAAACCAAATTAAAAACTCAATATAGAGCATCACCAACAGAATGGATCTTGTGGAAGACAGAGTCTCAGACAATGAAGACAAAATATTTCATCCTGAAAATAAAGTTGACCAAACTGAGAAGATAGTAAGACATCATGAATGGAACCTCCAAGAATTATGGGACAATATAAAAAGACCAAATTTAAGAATTATTGGAATTGAGGAAGGCACAGAGATGCAAACCAAAGGAATGAACAATCTGCTCAATGAAATAATATCAGAAAATTTTCCAAACCTGAAGAATGGAATGAAAAATCAAATACAAGAGGCTTACAGGACACTGATTGCACAGAATCATAACATATCCACACTGAGGGACATTATAATGAAAATACATCACGTACAAAATAAAGATAGGATTTTAAAGGTTGCGAGAGAAAAGTGTCAGGTTACATATAAGGGGAAACCAATATGGATATTGGCAGATTTCTCAGTCCAGACCCTAAAAGCAAGAAGGGCCTGGAACAATATATTTCAAGATCTGAAAGAATATGGATGCCAACCAAGAACCTTTTTTTTCCATGCCAGAGATTTTACTAGGAGGGATGGAGTGTCCACTCCCAGGGCTGGAAGGAAGACAAGAAGGAGAGAAGATGGCATGGAAGCCTCTTTTGAATGGTTTCATTTTCGCAGGCTGATGACGTTCTAGTCAATGCCTGCCAAAGATGTTTACAGGCGAACGACCAAAGGCTGCTAAGAATAGTTACGGGAGGACAAGCTGGGAGAGGGTAGGAACAGCTGCAGCGAAATGGCATGGGCGGTAAATAATTGCAGCCTCATCTTATGTTCCCCCGTTTTTGTTTTTATAAGAAGATCCCATTGGGCGCAGGGGCGAAGGTCCATCTTCAGTCTTGAAGGTGAAGCAGTTGATTGACTGGTTGGTGAACTTGTGTGTGTCCACCAGCTCTGGAAATTGTGTATCTGGTCTTGTCTGTAGGTAATTTAGTAGGCCTGGCCCTTAGGGATCAAACAGGCTCTGGAGACACTGATATTCCAATCTCCTAGGGGTGGTTCTCCAACTTCCCAGACTCTGACAACCTCCATTTCTCAATTTGACCAGATTTCCTATTCTAAACTAACTGTGTAACCCAATTCTGGCTTAATTCCCCCCTTTTGTTTAGGAACTCCTTTACTGCTTGCTGTAAGGAAAGGGGGGCGATGACTGCTCTGGCTGCTTGGAGCTGTAAGGGGGTGGAGTGGGGCAAGCAGTTTGGAGTTCCTTTTTAGAAATCTGGTCAATGGAGGGGTCCTTTTTAGAAATCTGGTCAATGGAACATAGAAGTCTGCTTGGGGAAGGACAGCCAACCAAGAATCTTATACTCAGCAAAACTAGTCTTCAGATTTGATGGTGAAATAAAATCTTTCCATGATAAACAAAGCTAAAAGAATTTACAAATAGAAAGCCTGCACTCAGACCATTCTCAGCAAAATATTTCATGAGGAGCAAGTGAAAAACAACAATACAAGTCAGCAAAGGGAGGACCTACCCTAAAGGAAAGCCAATCAAAGTAGAAACCAAGTCAAGGTAAAAACCAAAAATAAACCAAAATGACCAGGAATACAAATCATATCACAATAACAATCCTGAATGCTAATGGCCTAAACTCATTAATCAAAAGACAGACACATTGGCATGATTGGATTAAAAAGAAAGATCCAACAATATTTTGCCTTCAACAGACTCATCTCATAAAAAAAGACATCCACAGACCAAAGGTGAAAGGATGGTGAAAAACATACCATGCACTTGGACTCTGTAAAAGAGCAGGGGTTTCCATCTTCATATCAAATAAAGTGGACTTGAAACCTAACTTAGTCAGAAGGGATAAAGTAGGATGTTTCATACCGATTCAGGGAGAATTTTAAATGTTTATGCCCCAAACAATGGAGCATATATGTACATCAAACAAACCCTCCTCAATTTTAAGAATCAAATAGACCAAAACACAATAATAGTGGGTGACTTTAACATGCCACTCTCACCACTGAATAGATCACCCAAACAAAAACTGAACAAAGAAACTATAGAACTAAATAATAGAATCAATGATATGGACTTAATAGACATGTCTAAAGTATTTCATCCATCATCAAGTGAATATACTTTCTTCTCAGCAGCTAATGGATCCTTCTCCAAAATAGACCATATATACTATGCCACAAAGAAGCTATTACTAAATACAAAAAATAGAGATACTACCTTGTATTCTATCAGACCTTAATGGAATGCAATTAGAAATCAATGACAAAATTAAAAAACAAAAACTACTCCTATACCTGGAGACTAAATAATATGTTATTGAATGATGCAATGATAACAAAAGACATCAGGGAGGAAATAAAAAAATTCTTAGAGGCAAATAAGAACAATGACACAACATATAAAAATCTCTGGGAAACTCTGAAAGCAGTACTAAGAGGAAAGTTCATTGCATTGAGCTCATACATTAAAAAAATAAAAAGTCAACAACTAAATGACCTAATATTACATCTCAAAGCCCTAGAAAAAGAAGAACAGATCAACACCCAAAGTAGTAGAAGACAGGAAATAATTAAAATCAGAGCTGAAATCAATGAAATTAAAACATTAGAAACAATTCAAAAAATTGACAAAACAAAAAGTTGGTTGTTTGAAAAAGTAAACAAAATTGATAAACCTTCAGCCAGACTAACGAAGAGAAGGAGAGAGAAAACTCAAATTACTAGAATTCGTGATGACAAAGGAAAGATCATGACAGACACCACTGAAATACATAACATAATTAGAAGCTACTTTGAAAATCTGTACTCCAACAAAATAGAAAATATCAAACACATTGACAAATTTTTAGAGACATATGATCCTCCCAAACTGAATCAGGAAGACATACACAACTTAAACAGATCAATCTCAAGCACTGAAATAGATAAAGCCATCAAAAGTCAACCAACCAAGAAAAGTCCAGGACCAGATGAATTCTCAGCTGAGACCTTTAAAGAAGGTCTTTAAAGAAGAGCTAATACCAATACTCCTCAAAGTATTCCATGAAATAGAAAAGGAGGGAACCCTTCCAAACTCATTCTATGAAGCTAGTATCACTCTGATACCAAAACCAGACAAAGACACATCAAAGAAAGAAAACTTTAAGCCAATATCACTGATGAATATAGATGCAAAAATCCTTAACAAAATTTTGGAAACCTGCATACAAAAACATATAAAAAAGATAGTGCACCATGATCAAGTGGGGTTTATCCCAGAGATTCAAGGTTGGTTCAACATTCGGAA
>JAJEJO010000085.1:1110062-1128410 GCA_020662805.1 Glaucomys volans
CAGCCAACCAAGAATCTTATACTCAGCAAAACTAGTCTTCAGATTTGATGGTGAAATAAAATCTTTCCATGATAAACAAAGCTAAAAGAATTTACAAATAGAAAGCCTGCACTCAGACCATTCTCAGCAAAATATTTCATGAGGAGCAAGTGAAAAACAACAATACAAGTCAGCAAAGGGAGGACCTACCCTAAAGGAAAGCCAATCAAAGTAGAAACCAAGTCAAGGTAAAAACCAAAAATAAACCAAAATGACCAGGAATACAAATCATATCACAATAACATCCCTGATGCTAATGGCCTAAACTCATTAATCAAAAGACAGACACATTGGCATGATTGGATTAAAGAGAAAGATCCAACAATATTTTGCCTTCAACAGACTCATCTCATAAAAAAAGACATCCACAGACCAAAGGTGAAAGGATGGTGAAAAACATACCATGCACTTGGACTCTGTAAAAGAGCAGGGGTTTCCATCTTCATATCAAATAAAGTGGACTTGAAACCTAACTTAGTCAGAAGGGATAAAGTAGGATGTTTCATACCGATTCAGGGAGAATTTTAAATGTTTATGCCCCCCAAAATGGAGCATATATGTACATCAAACAAACCCTCCTCAATTTTAAGAATCAAATAGACCAAAACACAATAATAGTGGGTGACTTTAACATGCCACTCTCACCACTGAATAGATCACCCAAACAAAAACTGAACAAAGAAACTATAGAACTAAATAATAGAATCAATGATATGGACTTAATAGACATGTCTAAAGTATTTCATCCATCATCAAGTGAATATACTTTCTTCTCAGCAGGTAATGGATCCTTCTCCAAAATAGACCATATATACTATGCCACAAAGAAGCTATTACTAACTACAAAAAATAGAGATACTACCTTGTATTCTATCAGACCTTAATGGAATGCAATTAGAAATCAATGACAAAATTAAAAAACAAAAACTACTCCTATACCTGGAGACTAAATAATATGTTATTGAATGATGCAATGATAACAGAAGACATCAGGGAGGAAATAAAAAAATTCTTAGAGGTAAATAAGATCAATGACACAACATATCAAAATCTCTGGGAAACTCTGAAAGCAGTACTAAGAGGAAAGTTCATTGCATTGAGCTCATACATTAAAAAAATAAACAGTCAACAACTAAATGACCTAATATTACATCTCAAAGCCCTAGAAAAAGAAGAACAGATCAACACCCAAAGTAGTAGAAGACAGGAAATAATTAAAATCAGAGCTGAAATCAATGAAATTAAAACATTAGAAACAATTCAAAAAATTGACAAAACAAAAAGTTAGTTGTTTGAAAAAGTAAACAAAATTGATAAACCTTCAGCCAGACTAATGAAGAGGAGAGAGAAAACTCAAATTACTAGAATTCGTGATGACAAAGGAAAGATCATGACAGACACCACTGAAATACATAACATAATTAGAAGCTACTTTGAAAATCTGTACTCCAACAAAATAGAAAATATCAAACACATTGACAAATTTTTAGAGACATATGATCCTCCCAAACTGAATCAGGAAGACATACACAACTTAAACAGATCAATCTCAAGCACTGAAATAGATAAAGCCATCAAAAGTCAACCAACCAAGAAAAGTCCAGGACCAGATGAATTCTCAGCTGAGACCTTTAAAGAAGGTCTTTAAAGAAGAGCTAATACCAATACTCCTCAAAGTATTCCATGAAATAGAAAAGGAGGGAACCCTTCCAAACTCATTCTATGAAGCTAGTATCACTCTGATACCAAAACCAGACAAAGACACATCAAAGAAAGAAAACTTTAAGCCAATATCACTGATGAATATAGATGCAAAAATCCTTAACAAAATTTTGGAAACCTGCATACAAAAACATATAAAAAAGATAGTGCACCATGATCAAGTGGGGTTTATCCCAGAGATTCAAGGTTGGTTCAACATTCGGAACTCAATAAACATAATTCATCACATCAATAGAATTAAAGTTAAGAAGCATATGATTATTTCCATAAATGCTGAGAAAGCATTTGATAAAATACCGCACCCCTTCATGCTTAAAACACTTGAAAAAATAGGGATAGTTGGAACATACCTCAACATTGTAAAGGCTATCTATGCTAAGCCCACTGCCAACATCATTCTTACTGGAGAAAAACTGAAAGAATTCCCTCTAAAAACTGGAACAAGACAGGGATGCCCTCTTTCACTACTTCTGTTCAACATTGTCCTTGAAGTACTAGCCAGAGCAATTAGACAGGCCAAAGAAATTAAAGGGACAGGAATACAAAAAAAATAAACTCAAGCTGTCACTATTTGCCAGTGACATTCTATATTTAGAGGATCCAAAAAACTCCACTAGAAAACTTCTAGAACTAATAAATGAATTCTGCAAAGTAGCAGGATATAAAATCAATATGCATAAATTGAATGTGTTTTTTTTCATAAATGATGAACCCTCTGGAAGAGAATTTAGGGAAAAAACTCTATTCACAATAGCCTCAAAAAAATAAAATACTTGGGAATCAATCTAACAAAAGAGGTGAAAGAACTCTACAATGAAAACTACAGAACACTAAAGAAAGAAATTAATGAAAACCTTAGAAGATGGAAATATTTCCCATATTCTTGGATAGGTAGAATTAATATTGTCAAAATGGCCATACTACCAAAGGTGCTGTACAGATTCAATGCAATTCCAATTAAAATTCCAATGACATTCCTCGTAGATATAGGGAAGGCAATGATGAACTTCATCTGGACAATAAGTGACCTCGAATAGTGAAAGCAATCCTGAGCAGAAAGAATGAAGCAGCAGGTATCACAATGCCAGACCTTAAACTGTACTTCAGAGCAATAGTAACAAAAACGGCATGGTACTGGCATCAAAATAGACAGGCAGACCAATGGTACAGAATAGAAGACACAGAGATAAACCCACAAAAATACAGTTACCTCATATGAGACAAAAGAGCCAAAAACATACAATGGAGAAAAGATAGCCTGATCAACAAATGGTGCTGGGAAAACTGGAAATATATGTAGTAAAAGCAAATTAAACTAAACTTCTATCTCTCACCCTGCACAAAACTCAACTCAAAATGGATCAAGGATTTAGGAGTTAGATCAGAGATATTGCACCAAATAGAAGACAAAGTAGGACTGAATTTTCAACATGTTGGCTTAGGATCAGACTTCCTTAGCAAGACTTCCAAAGCACAAAATATCAAAGCAAGATTCAATAAATGGGATGGACTCAAACTGAAAAGCCTTTTCTCAGCAAAGGATGCAATCAATAATGGGTAAAGAGAGCTTACAGAGTGGGAGAAAATCTTTTTCACACACACTTCAGATAGAGCACTAATCTTCAAAATTTATAAAGAACTTATAAAACTTTACACCAAAAATACAAAGAACCCAGTCAATAAATGGGCCAAAGATCTGGACAGACACTTTACAAAAGAAGATGTACAGGTGATCAATAAATATATGAAAAAGTGTTCAACATCTCTAGTAATTAGAGAAATGCAAATTAAAACAAATCTAAGATTTCATCTCACTCCAATTATAATGGCTATTATCAAGAACAAAAACAATAATACATGCTGGCTTGGATGTTGGGAAACTTTTACATTGTTGGTGGAGTTGCAAATTGGTACAGCCACTCTGGAAAGCAGTGTGGAGATTCCTCAGAAAACTTGGAATGGACCCACCTTTTGACCCAGTTATCCCACTCCTTGGTTTATACCCAAAGGATTTAAAATTAGCATACTACAGTAATGCAGCCACATCAATGTTTATAGCAGCGGAATTCACAATAGCTTGACTGTGGAATCAACCTAGATGCCCTTCAACAGATGAGTGGATAAAGACTGTGGTATATATACAGAATGGAATATTATTCAGCCATAAAGAACAGTAATATTATGGCATTTGCAGATAAATGGATGGAATTGGAGAATATCATGCTAAGTGAAATAAGCCAAGCCCCAAAAACCAAAGGCGGAATATTTTCCCTGATAAGTGGATGATAATACATAATGGGAGTTGGGAGTGAGAGAAGAATGGAGGAACTTCAATTTCGAGGAGGTAAATGAGAGAAGGAGGAGGTGGGGGTATGAAAAATGGTGAAATGAGACGGCATCATTACTGTGTGTACATGTATGATTACATGAATGGTATGAATATACATCATGCACAACCATGGGAAAAAAGTTGTACCCCATTTGTGTACAATGAGTCAAAATGAAGTCTGTAAAAAATAAAAAGAAATAAATAGATAAATTTTAAAAAATAGGTGGAAGTCAGTGTTCAATACAAAGGTGCCACTCTGGTCCCTGGGCCCAGGGTCCTATCAGTGGGTCCTTCATCCTGGAGCAGCTCTTCCGCAGAGGCACAAGAGGTAGCAGGCCCACTTGGTTGTCTTTCTCTCCAAACTTAAAAAGAAAATGTTCCAATGATCTGACTGAAAAGTGAGTAAAGGAAGGAAATGGAAAAAAATATATATATACATGTATATATAGAGTCATAAATATAGTCATATATATAGTCATATATAGTCATATATATGTATATATATAAACTTTTCAACCATAAGATTTCATGCTTTTTAAGTCAATAGTACTGAAATGTGCTATGAGCCAGTGTTTAAAGGATATTTACAGAACTCCTCTAGATGAGAGTGAAGGTCATAAGCAGGGAGAACCTCTCCCCTACTTTAACAGTATAATTCTTAGTATTTTTTAATGCTGCCTTCCATTTTATCAAAACATGAAAACAAGTGTCTAAAACACATCCCTTCTAAATCTTGGTCCATTGTAGTTCTTTAGAGACCAGCTATATATCCATCTGCCTCCAAGATCAGATTGCAGGACAAGGTAATATTGTGAATAGTGCCAGTCCTAGTTCTTAATGCTGCCACCTAGGGTCATGCAATACCTGCACTCACATTTTAATAGGTCAAGAAGTATGTTGGCAAAACTATTCAGGTTTGAGTGGAAAACATCACAATCATATCCTTAAACCAGATGGTGATTCTCAGAGTTCTTGGCTGGGTTATTAGGACATGGTCAGAAACACAGCTGTCAATATCTGCTGCTGTAACAGCTTCAGGGCTAATGACCCACGAGCAGAAACATAGGTTAGGAACCATTCTGAGGATGGCAGATCCCAAGGTGAGACTTAGCTCCACTGAAGCAGAACAGCCTACAGAGGCTGTTCTCCTTACAGCCTACAGAAGCTGTTCTGCCTACAGCTTCTCCAGAGAATAGAGAACAGGGACCTGAAGCTTCCCATGCTCATTTCCTCGTTCAAATGCTACTCCCAACAGACATAGAATGTCCAGGACTTTATTACCCGCTCATATTCAGGTTCAATTCAAGACCTTGAAGAACTTAAAACTAAATAGATTCTAATGCTTTTAAAGGATTTCAGTTTATTATAAAAATAGACATTTTATTTGACTACATATTTTATCACTATAGAAACTATATATGAAAATGGTTAATTCAATATCTATTAACACTCCCATAGTAAGATTTCCATGATTGTTGTTCCAGAGGTAGAAAGGTTAGCATTTATTGAATATTTTCTTTCTACTCGACATTTGATACACATTGTAATATTTGATTTCTTACATCAATCCTGTGGATTTTTTGTGAGGAGTTTCATGCTCAGAGACAGCTTAACTACCGTTCACCATAATCTAGGTTCTATGGATGTTATGTTTTGTGTGGATTATCTCATTTAGTTCTCACAGAAACTGAAGTAGTGTGATAATTATTCACAGATGAGGAAACAGACGCAAAAATATTAGACAGCTTTATCAAAAGTCACAATGTTGAAATATAGAAGAATGAATTTTTAGATTAAATTTGTCCATTTCTCATCCTATTGCATTACATAGAGCTACTTGTTAATTAATAAAATATTCTAAACTAAGAATAACTTGGAAATTCAGTTTATCCTAACATCAAATATCAGTTGTGACTTTGGTTAAGTTGGATTCCCCCAATTATAGCCATGACTTTCCCACTTGACATTTATTTTCCGCCTTAAATTGCCACTTGGATACTCTGTCCTCTACCAGCAAGTATTAGTTTATAATAGAAAATCCAATATTTATGACTTTCTTAACAAGAAATTTTTAGTGATTTCAGTTTTGATTCATCCAAAACTTTGGGTTGATGTTTTGTAATCTGTATGACTTATTAATGCTCCCACCCAAAGTGAGCATCACTTCAATTTCATTTGCATAATGTGATTATCTGGCCAAGGAAACAAAAACAGAGTTGGCTAACTAAAACCACCCTAATTCTTAAATAACCTGTGAATGAATTAATGTCCCTGTAAAATGGTCTTGTAGAGAAGTGGGTTTGTTTTCTCTTGCCCTTCCTCATTCTATGTGTGAGTATGTGTCAATAAATCCTCACTAGAAGTATCTTGAACTTGAACTTTCCTGTCTCCAGAACTGCAAGGAAATAAATTTATGTTCTTTGGTCATGAACAGGAAGTAAAAAGGAGATCTAAGGTAGAACAAAGGAAAGGAAGAACCAGTGGGGGAGAGGGAGGTACAGATAAAAGGAGAGGGAGGTGGTAGAGGGCAGAACGAGAAGTGGGTAGAGAGAGAGAGATGGAGAAAAACAGGGAGGAGAGGTAACCCACCTGACTCTCTTCTTTCATCAGGTTTGAAACATCTTTTCTTGAAGTTCGTAGAGGACAAGCATGCTTTCAGGTACTTACTACCAGTAATGGTCCATCTACAATTCCCTAGCTCCAAGAGAATCTAACTTTTTTCAAAATTTCTTTTGGGTGGTGTAAAGGGAGAGGAGTTGGAATCATCTTTGGGCAGCTTCCCCTCAGATACCTCCACATGCTTTCCACTCCACCTTGAATGACACCAGTGTGGCTTATTAGTTCCTCCCTGGAAATCACCTCATCACTCACATTCGATATCATAGCTATCCTTCAATTAACATTCAAAATATTATATCATACAGTTTATAGAGAAGTCCTTCTGGTTTTGGTATTTTCTTCTGGTTCCTAAGTTAAAGTGCTAGTATATTCACTTTTAATTTCAGTACAAAATCCCTTCTGATTTTGAACATTTCCACCTTCAAATTTTACCCTCACTGTTTTAATTAGCTTTTGCATCTCTGTGACCAAAACACCTGACAAGAATAACTTAGAGAAGAAAAAGTTTATTTGGGGTTCACAGTTTCAGAGGTTTGATGAAACAGACTGACTGAAACAGTCAGTCACAGATGACTGACTCCATTGCTCTGGGCCCAAGGTGAGGCAGAACATCATGGCAGAAGGGTGTGGTGGAGGAGAGCAGTTCCGGACATGGCAACAAGGAAGGGGAGAGAGAGAGAGAGAGAGAGAGAGAGCAAGAGAGGGAGCACTTTGCTCATCAGGGACAAAACAGAAATCCCCAAGGCACACCTCCAGTGACCTACATCTTCCAGCCATACCAAATCTGTCTATAGTTACTGCTCAATGAACCCATGTCAGTGGGTTAATGCACTGATTAGATTAAGGCTCTCATGACCCAATCATTTCATCTCTAAACTTTCTTGCATTTTCTCACAAATGAGCTTTAGGGACACACCTCATATCTAAACCATAACACTCACCATATTCAGTATCCTATGTCCTATCAATTTTACCTCAAAATTGTATTTGGAGCTTGTCCATTTTCCTTCAGCTCATTCTCACCAACCATATTTCAAAGCATCTTCGTTTCTTGTTTTAAACATTGCATATAGCATCCTAGCTGATTTTCTTACTCCTATCTTTACTTCTCAATAATACTTGCATTAATATAATGAAAAGTAGTTAAAAGAGATCTTTTTAAAAATGTTAAGTCAAATGAAAAATTTAAAAAATATCAAAAGAATAAAAACAGAAATCAGACCTTGTCTCTCCTTGCTTAAAACATTTTATGTTCTTCCTATTGTACAACTCCCAGGCTCTTTAACCACACCCCAGAACACTGAGAACTGCTGGCAGAGAGGGACTGTGCCTATTTTGTTAGCATCATACTTATGGTTAGTAGGACAAGGCCTCTTAGATAAATGTGTGTGTGTGTGTGTGTGTGTGTGTGTGTGTGTCAGATGAAAGAATGAATGATAGAATTGTAAGTTATCAATATGAGAGTTTCTAAAAAAATTTCTAGTAGGAACTCTGAATACATTCTTCCTTTTCAGGAAAAACATATCCCAAATACCCCTGTGAAATATCATTTGGATAATGTGGTTATCTAGCCAAGGAGACAAGAGAGTTGAGAACTAAAGTCACATTAACAAATAATATATATGGATATATAAAATGTATTATTTAGATTCATAGGATATTTTCAATTCCGCAATTTTACAGGATCTTCCCCTTTCAAATATCAGAATTTTGTTTTAAAATATTAGCTGTTTTCACAATTTCTCCATTTTGGAGTGATACTTGAATGCTTTTTTAAATATTTGACTATGTAAAACTAATAAAATAACTCCTCAGGAAAAGAAACCTCTATATGAAATAATATATCTGGTTTGTTAAATGGTTTCGCCTAAGCATAAAAATATACCTACTATCAAGAAACACTATATGACATTTTAGAAATAATATTTTCTGTATTAGTTTTTATTTACTCTCACTAGAGTATTAACAGAAATTTTATTCTCAAGCATTTAATGGGATCTTCTTTCTTGTTCCAGTCTTGTACGATGGCTTTCTTTTGGTGTTTTTCTGTTCATCTTCTCTACTTACTCTAATCTATAACCCATGGTAGCCAAAATAATGCACATAGATGGTTACTTTCCTCAGAACTGGTGCCCTAATTTGAGACAATCTCTTGTCTCCACACTTACTTCTCGGTCAGTCATTTAAAATACAATGTCTTCTAAACCTTGAACACTGTTGATCCCCGATATTTCTGTTCACGTTTGACAATAACACCATCACTTCAGTTGCTGTTGTCAGTTATAAATGCCTGCAAGTAAACTGGTCTTCCTTTTAAAATCTGCCCCGTGAAAGAGATTTTGCAAAGATTAACATACATTTCTGATGTCGTCTAAAATAATCTCCCTAAAATTATTGAGAAACTCTTCATCCTACTTTATTGCAACTATTACATGACAAAATTCATGGTCCATACTCTATTCCTGCTCATAATAACAGGAAGAATAACTAAAATCTATATAGTTTTTGTGTACTTGGATCTTAATATTTAATATTTGTACTCTATTATATAATTACAAAAGCATCCTGTAAATCGCAAAGCTATTACATATGAAATGCGGCATTTTTGAATGCCACTATTTCTTTTGATTCTTTATTTTTTTTTCAATTTTTATAATTATTCCACTTGTTACATATACATACTCCGCCAGAGTTTTACTTATAGAAAATTATAGGAAATAACCCTTATTTAAAGTTTACATGTCAAGGATAATGCTTATAGAGTTTAATAGAGAAGCTTGATTTTATTTACTTGCTGGAATTAAGTCATAAATTACTCAGTTACATTGATATTAACATCAATTTATAAAATCACAATGCATTCAACTAAAAGTATTAACAACAAATATACCTCATACATTAATGATTTAAAGACCACATTAATTGATTTAATTAAGAAGAATCGTTAATGTTATCATGTGTCAGTTGTTGCACTTCCTTACTGAAAAATCTGAAGTCACTTGGTTCCCTATTATTCAATCAAAAATGAATGATTAACAACAGGTTCACCTTATCTCATGGCTCAGTTTTTCCCTGAACTGTGCAACACAGATGTTCTGGATCCGATCAGAGCAAAATGGGAGGGCCACATAAAACCAGTATGTAACTGCCAAAGAGAATTGTCATATTTTTCTTGACTATGAAAAAGTATCTTGACTGAAAATTTATTGCTCATACTATTTGCAGAAAATGAAAATCTATGGCTTCGTACTATGGCTTCTCTCCATCTCATATGTACCATATATTTGGTTAAATATATATTTAAAAAAATTAAGTCCCAAGAGTTTTTCTTTTTGGAAAGAGACAAACAATCTGATTTTGAAGCTGTAATTATTTCTAGTAGTCAATTTGCAACACTCCAGAGGTTCCCGCATGTAATCAAATGACAAATACTTTGCACAACATTAAATCAGTGGTTCCCAATCAGGGGTAATTTTACTCCCAAGGGACATTTGGCAATGTCTGGAGACATTTTGGTTGTCACAGCTGGGGACAGAGAGGGCTGCTAATGAGCATCCGGGTAAATGCTAGAGGTACTACTGAACAGAGCCCAGTACAGACTCTATAGCAAAGACTCACCCAACCAAAATGTCAATAAGGGAACTTACATGAGATTGAACAAAATCCACCATTGTGTGCCATCAGAATGTGAAGTTTCTATGTCAAGACTTAATTTTATGAGTAATTCTTTTCCTTTTTTGGGTGTATCTAAAATTTCAGTTGTCAATAACCAGATTAAAAGCTACTCAGAGTGACCAAGTCTGATAAATAAGAAAATAATTTGGTGGAGGTGGCAGAGTAGGGGTGATTTGTGGTGACTTTGGTAGTGCACAAACACAAAGCACCCCTATGAACTGGCTTTTGAAGACGGAAAAAAAAAACTGTGTATCAAGCAGAGTGTATGCAGCTCATTAGTTACCTAACTGGACTCTCTGTTCTTTACAAGAGAAACTTCCTCTGGGGTTGGAATGGGGGTAGGGCACCCTCAAGGGATGGGAGGGGGTGGGCAGTTTTCAAGTCTGAGAAATACAAATCTTTGAGGTGACTAAATTAAAAACATGCTATGAAGCTATAAACTCACTACTGAATCTGTGGCCTCAGGTCAGAATCCCTGCAGGAGAGCCGTTTCCTCAATGCCTGTGCTTGTTAACTTTTTCTGTAAGGAGCAGCCCAGAGCTAAGTCAGCTCTGAGCAGGACTCTGCAAGGCCACATCAAAAATGACAACAGGCGGGCCGGTGTGATGAGGCACCGGTGGGAGGTTCACCCTGGGTGAGGATTCTGTCATGGCACACCCCGGGAAAATAGCAAGGACAAATGTAAATGTTCTGTTTCATTGAAAATCACTTTGGATTACACAAAGCCTATTCTTTTTTACTTGAAAAGCTACCAATTTCTGTATTCATATGTGTAAAAGATGGAGATTTTTCCACGGAACAACTCAGTGACAATTCCCATGCATCTTTTCTCCACACTGGGTAGATGGTGCATTTAGCAGCAGTCCATCCTCCTCTGTCCTCAGAGCATAGCACCTCCCTTCATTTTTTCATAGCTGTTTCACAACTATGGAAAAAAAAGGAGAAATGTCATAATTACCCTATGCAATTGAAAAGGGTTTTAAACCAATGCTAGGTAGTAGATATTGCTGACTTCCATTGTTTTTTTTTTTTAAACTAACTAATTTATTGATTTTTCTGGTGCTATGGATTGAACTCAGGGCTTCATGCATGTCAAGCATGCACCCTACCTCTGAGCCCCAGCTCTGAATTAAAAAAAAATCCTAATGCCCAATGCAGGGTTTCATCTGGGAGCAATTTTACCTCCAGGAGGACATTATCCAGGTCTGGAGATATTTTTAATTGTCTAAACTGTCAAAGGGTTAACACCATCTAGTAAGTAGGAGTCAGGGATGCTGCTGAATATCTTTAATGCCCAGGATAGGACCCCACAACACAGAATTATCTGACAATAAACGTCAATAGTGGCAAGACTAAGAACCTTGGCCTAATACAATGTCAGGAGCATAAATGATGCTCAGTGTTTATTATTTTTGAGTTTTTAACATGCAAACATTCTGTCTACTTATGGAACCTCAGTAATAAAACTGAGAGTGAAAAGATTTTGATTCAAATTTTCTAGGCCTTGTGAAGGTAAAATATGTTGTAGATCTTAAATAAAAAATTAGTTAAGAATAATTTCAAATATAGCCACACTCTGACACACCTCTTCAAACACACCACCCTGTCCAAAACGGAAAATTGGTTTAATTTTAATAAAGCATGAACAATAAGCAGAGCTCTAGAATATCTACCTCAATATACAAACAAAATGACAGTTTTAATTGTGATGTCAGCAATGTCATAGTAAGTCTCTTTGTTACATACTTCCTATGTTGAATTTAAAAGCCTAAAATGTTTCAAATAAGCAAGCTGTTACAATTTTGAGATGCTTATGAAAATAAATGAACTCTACAAAAATAAAAGTTAACATAAACATTTAAGTGAATAGCACACTATTTTTTGTTGTTTCCTAGTTGCTTTCTTTTTAATTATCTGCCTGTGTTTTCTTATTCCAAACCTGAATACGGAAAAGCAAAGGGCTTGAGTTGAAAATTATTTAAGAAAGCATGTATTCTAAATCATTTTGACTACAGTTTCCTTTACCGTTTTCTTGGGCTAAATTAAGGGTCTTGATCCTATAAAACATAAAACTCAGCTGCATGGTTGGATTCATTATGAATTATGTAAGCTCCCCGTTGTTGTTATTGCTTAGGTTGTCAGCATTCATTATGTGACAGTGTTCAAAATACCTACGTGGTGTAATCCATCATACTTTTGGCACGTTCTTACCTGTAAGTATTTATATTTTCTTTTATATTTGGAAGTGCTATAATAAACAAAGCACACATTTTTCCCCCTCAAATTTAGCAAGCTCCCAAATAACAGCTTCTGTTAAGCTGTACAAATAGTCTTTGTGCCAGGGGGAGATGTACTTAGCCACTTTCAGATTTCTGTAGGTAGAAGCACATTACTTAATGGGATATATGAAATCCTCCATTCTGTCAAATCTGCATATGCCATGCTGTATAAAATACCCGACAGTGCAGGCTTTGAAAATTTAAACGTATCTTAAATAGTGTTTTATCAACAGACTTTGTATTTGAAGCCCTTCAAGATGCATTGTTTTATTAAATGAATGCAAGACCAGTCTATGAGCTATGCTAATTGGCTGCCTCTCCTTGTCACTGGGTGTAAATTGTAAACCATCTCCATACCAAGTGATCATATACTCTTAAAGACTTGGGCCATTCTAATTAAGCCAGATTAATTGAAAACAGAATTGCAAAATTTTTATTTCAGACACTGCTTAGATGCAATGTCCCCAGAAATGTGATTCAACTTCTAGATCTAAATGATGATAATTAGCCATTAGTCACAAGCCTTTGAAGAAGCTAAAACTGGGTTTCAACTTTTTCCTGTGCAAACCAAAAGGTTTGGATGAAACTGTCCACTTATTTCATTGATAATATTCCTGAGAAAATTCCGTCTTTTAAAATGAGTATTTGGAAGGGTTTTTATTTTTTTAAATTTGGTGGAGCTATTCCTATATTTGCTGTCATTATATTTCAAAGTATACTGGGTGTCTAAAAGATAATCTCAATGCAATGATAAAATCCTTCTTAAAAATCACTATTTAAAATTGTAGGGCTTTTTTATATTCTTTGAGATCAAGAGAGCATTTTATATGCCCATATAAACATTATTTGCATTCATTTACGGAAAGGAAAATTGCGTTGATTTCTTTACCAATAAAATGTAAGCGCCTAATTCATCAGTCTTTGATATTCAAACTTCAGCAGCTAAAATAATCCCATAACTAAATGTGAATAATGGTAAACCTCTTATGTTTTTGATTAAGAATTCTATGACCATTATTTTATACTAATTATGAATTGTGTGATATTGTGAAATGCAACACTACTTCCTGAGAATCTCTGTATGTTATTGTATCACAAACACAAATTAAAAACTGAAAAGCACACAAAACCAGAAACAAAATAAAAAAAAAGAGGAAAGAAGTTCAGAAGGGTCCAGTTGGTTAGAAAGAGCTCCTATTACATAAAATGGTGAAATATATTTGAATCATGAAGGTTCTTCTTATCTAGAGAAGGCCATAAAAAATGAGAATATGTTGACTTGGTTTTTTGAGGTTATATACATCACGTCCAGATGTATCCAACCCTAGGAGATCTGACCCCATCTTCGTCCATGTGGAATTACAGGTGGCAGACCATGGTAGATCAAATATCCTTTTCAACTGGAGTCTAGAAGTAATGGAATGGAAGGTATCTTTTTCCTTGTTAACTATTCCTTCCTCTTCCATAGGACAGGTATTTTGTGAAAGGCAAGAGGATTCTCAGAGGGAATTCTCTGACGGAGGAAAGATAGTTCTAGCCAACTTCAATAACCCTATAGGCCTCATAGGTCAAGTCTCTTTTTAAATACTTTTTAAAGAGGAGAGGGATGGGGCCTTCAGAAGAAAGTCCAGGTCATATGCTCTCACATTAAAGTCTGTGTACTCCCAAATCTATCCTTTGTGTTATGATCTGGATATAAGGTATCCCTAATAAGCTCATGCAATAACAACATTGGAGTGTTCAGAGGTGAAATGATTGAATTATAAGAGTCATAACCTAGTCAGTGGATTAACCCATGTGTTGGAATAATAATTTGAAAGAAACAATATTACCAGGTAGTAACTGTAGGCAGATGGGACATGGCTGGAGGAAGTGGGTCTCCAGGGGCATACCCTTGCATATTATATCTTGTCCCTAGTTCCTTCCTCTCTCTGCTTTCTGATTATCATGAGATCAGCGGCTTTCTTCCCCAACACCTTCTACCATGAGGTTCTGCCTCACCTCTGACCCAAAACAATGGATCAACAAACTAGGGACTGAATCTCTGAGATTGCAAACTCTAAAGTAAGCTTTCCTTCTCTAAGTTATTCATGTCAGGTATTTTGATCACAATGAGGAAAAGCTGACTAACTCACCTTGTCAGTCCCAGTCTAAATTCTACACACTCTTCTATTTTTCTCTGATGGTAAAGCCCTTAGGAAACCCAAAGCCTTCACAAAGGCAAGATCTCATTCCCAGGATTAATTAGGGTTCCATCCATCTTGAGGATTTCCTTGAAGTTCCTTTCCAGATAGTAGGTTTGTGCACATTGCAAAACATCAAAATTAGTTTTACTGGCTTTTCTTTCTGTGTATTCCCACACTTTTACCCATTTGGCACTGTGATTAAAAAATGTTAACTTAATTTCATGTCTTTTATAAATAAGGATGTTTGGAGAAAGAGTTATCATTTCCTTCTACCTTATAGCATGAGGAATTTGCAAGATGAGCAAATAGCATACAAATAGTGATTAGTGCATTTTCCCTAATATAGTTTTAGTATATGATAGTAAAAAATTCATACTGTACTTTCATAACTTAATTCCTAAATTCTTAAAATTTGCCATTTCAAAAATGTTCTGCTCAAGAGATTTTTCATACTATTATAATAATTGTTCTGCTTTCTTTTTAGCTGCCACTATTTGATTGCATGAAATAAATTATGTGGAAGAGAAGTGGATGTATTAATTAACTATTTTCTGACAGCTTTTTAGTTGGATGTCAAGAATTCAGGTCAAGGTAACTGAATTTTTTATTGTGTGGCAGGAATTTTTTAAATATTCATTTTTTTCCTAAGATATCATTGTGGCTATTTTTTGAAAATGCCCACTTTCTTATGAAAATCCTGTCTTTAGAACATACACAGATTCAGTTTTAGTCTTTCACCTTTTCTTGCTCCCTTGTGTTCTCTCTCTCTCTCTCTCTCTCTCTCTCTCTCTCTCTTTCTCTCTCTCTCTCTCTCTTATAGCAGAAACCTTTGCTTTGGTGGGTCCTTATTATCAAAAACAATACAGAAAGATCCTACTTTTGCAAATTTTATAAAGATATGTAGACACCTTCCTAGGACCTTGAAGGAGTCCTCGATGAGCCAGGGATCCTGAAATACTTCAATAACTTCCAGGTAAATTTACCTCTGCTTCATTTTTGAACTCCTGAACACTGAAATCTAATATGTGCCTTTACTTATTTATTCAATGAGAAAGAGTTCACATGTACAGGAGTCTCATTCAACTCCATAAAATTACTGAGAGATAAACAAAGAAAAGGATTCTGATGATGTAAAATGTCTAGATTATAAATTTGACTCTCAATTCTCCCTTTTTCATCTCTAGCATAGCACCATCCACCTCTAGCCAAATGATCTACTTGGTTGGGAACAGACATCCCTGAAGTCTAGCTGGGTGGGAAGTTTTAGATTATGCTGTGCAAACACAGAAGGTTCAGTTCTGAATTCAACCCTGACATGTGTTGGGGAAATATAATTAAAAACGAAATGACCCCCAAACCCAAAAATACTCTACACAAAGTTAACAGAGATAGAAAAAACTTTGATTACTGAGTAAACATTAAACTAGAATGTGATGTACATAACAATCTGATAAGAGATTGCAAGCCAAGCAGATACAACCAATAGGTACGTTTTTCAAGATAAACAGCATCTAGTCCTCAATTCAGAGGACTTGACAGTCACACATAGTTCATCCTAACTTGACCATGATAACTGAAGTCAGGATCTATGTTAGCTGAATTACTTTATCCAAGGGGAAAATGAACCTCTCAAATCTTTATCATAGAGGTAGTTTTATACAAGTTAAGGTTTTATACCTTCAAGTTAGGTGCCCACTAAAGTTAGGATCCTACTCTCCCACAAATACCAGGAGATGGGGATAGGTGAACATTTCAAAGCCATGGTTCCTAGGTCCTTGAGAAATGCATTCCTGGGTAAAAAAGCTGACAACTTACCAAGTTTTCAAAAGAGTATGTGTGCATACACACAGGTACACATATAAACACACAATTTAAAGAGAGGAGATTAGTTCTCTATCTGAAGTGCATGTGGAAAAAGATCTTCTCCCACTCTGTAGGTTCTCTTTTCACAGTAATGATTGTATCCTTAGTACAGAAAAAGCTTTTTAGTTTGAATCCATCCCATTTATTGATTCTTGGTTTGATTTCTTGTGCTTTGAGAGTCGTCTCAAGGAAGTCTGATCCTAAGTCAACATGATGAAGATTCAGGTCAACTTTGTCTTTTATTTGGTGCAGGGTTTCTGGTCTAATTCCTAAGTCCTTGATCCATTTTGAGTTGAATTTTGTGCAGGGTGAGCAATAGAGATTTAATTTCATTTTACTATATATGGAAAACTTTAACACCAAAATACAAAGAACCCAATCAATAAGTGGGCCATGGAATTGGACAGACTCTTTATAGAAGAAGATGTACAGGTGATTAATAAATATATGAAAAAGTGTTCAACATCTCTAGTAATTAGAGAAATGCAAATTAAAACAACTCTAAGATGGCATCTTACTCCAATTAGAATGGCTATTATCAAGAACACAAACAATAATAGGTGTTGGTGAGGATATAGGAAAAAAGGCACACTTGTACATTGCTGGTGGAGTTGCAAATTGGTGCAGTGAAAGCAGTGTGGAGATTCCTCAGAAAATTTGGAATGGACCCACCATTTGACCCAGTTATCCCACTCCTTGATTTATACTCAAAGGACCTAAAATTAGCATACTACAGTGATGCAGCCACATCAATGTTTACAGCAGCTCAATTTGCAATAGCTAGACTGTGGAACCAACCTAGATGCCCTTCAACAGATGAGTCGATAAAGAAACTTTGGTATATATACCTAATGGAACATTATTCAGCCATAAAGAAGAATAATATTATGGCATTTGCAGATAAATGGATGGAATTGGAGAATATCATGCTAAGTGAGATAAGCCAAATTCCAAAAAACCAATGGCTGAATGTTTTCTCTGATAAGTGGATGATGATACATAATGGGGGTTGGGGGTGAGAGAAGAATGGAGGAACTTTAGATCAGGAAGAGGGAAATAAGAGGGGGAGGGGGCGGGGGTGTGAAAAATGGTGGAATGAGACAGTCATCATTACTGTATGTACATGTATGATTACATGAATGGTATGAATCTACATTGTGCACAACCATAGAAATGAAAATTTGTACCCCATTTGTGTACAATGAATCAAAATGCAGTTGTAAAAATAAAAAACCCTTCACTCTAAAAAAAAATAAAGAGAGGAGAAAGTAATTACAGTTATAAGTTTTCTATGATAAATGTTCTAAGGAAATGAGAGGGAAGAAAATCTCTTATCATCACCAGAGAGTATTAAGCCTCTTAATTCTAAATCGTATTTGCCCTTAAAATGTTGCAGAAGAAAAACCTAGGTCAGTAAGAGGATTTTGTTACAACCATTTCATGAGTCATCTTTGTGTAATGGTTTGTCCTATTTAAGTTTGTCTTGTCCACATATGATGTTGTTTCAGAATTTTTTCAAATGTCATTTTTTTTCTGGTATTCCTTTTATGCCAAAACTCAAGTGAGCCTTTTTCCCCCTCTCTTCCTTGCTGCTTTTTTCTTTCTTTCTTTCTTTCTTTCTTTCTTTCTTTCTTTC
>JAJEJO010000086.1:0-231881 GCA_020662805.1 Glaucomys volans
TTCTTTCTTTTTTTCTTTAGTTTTGTTATCCATGATGGGGTTTTTTGATTGATGTATCCTATACATAAAACAGACATCGCTGTAGTTTTGCGATGACTTGGTCAACTGAGTGTCATTATCAGGGTGTCACAAGTAAGAAACTGTCACTATGAAGTGCTGTAGGAGGTATACTGCCCCTTAGACTTCTCTATCTAATTGAGAAAGGCATAAAACCCATTTTATTTTTAAAAGTGTTATAATTTGGCTCTCACCATCAGTATTATAATGTTAAGTAATTACTAAATTTATGTCCTTTTAGTAAACTCCATTATAACCTTGATAACATTTAATGTTATGTAACAACATTTTCTCTTTGAAACTACTACAATAGAGAGAAAGCTTGGAAATACTTAGCCCATGTTTCTTATTTTACAGACGAGGAAACAGTGGCTTCAGAAGATGGAAAGAGTTATTCAACATCGGAGAGTTGGGAAGCGTCTACACACAACTTTCTTTTTCTCCCCTTCTTTTCCATTTCCTTATGAAATTGCCCTTCATTTGGCAAATGTCAGTCATGGTTCATTTTTTTAATATGCTTTTCTATCATCTCTTTTGTGGGTGTATCACCAACCTCATGTTTTTCACATGAAGAATTTTATATGAATAAGAAAGATCATGGAGTTAGGATTGAGACAGACTTGAATCTTTGTTTACTTCTTATTTAACTTATAAACATGACACGCTGATATTAGACAAGCTAATGGCCATTTTGGAGGATTTGCAAACCCAATTGCCTGCAGGGATTAATATGGTAATATAAAAGGGTTAAGATGAAGATAGAAGACAGATACTGAACATTTAAAATTAATGATCTTAACTTTCGACTCAAGAAACTAGAAGTAAAATTGCAAATCAGCCAATGTAATATAACAAGAAAGGAAATAATATGGATACAAGCAAAAACAATAACAACAACAAAAAACCCAATGAAACATAAAATGAATGCATGTGAGAAAATTCAGGAAGCCCACCAGAAATTGATTCTTTGAAAAGATGAATAAATCTCTAGTAAAACTGAAAAAATAAATGTAAAGTATGAGTATTAGTAATTAAAATTAATATCACTATATATATTTTTAAAACTTTGGAAAGCTAGCAAAGGAACATTGAGTAGCATTATGAGAACAACATTAGCAATTTAGATTGAATTAATAAATTTTTTGAGAATATCACTTATCAAAAGTGCCTCAAGATGATTTGGAAAAACTAAAATCTTTTTTTAACCTATAAATTGATTCTTTTATTAAAATATTTGCTTTCTTCTTCGCTTGAAAATCCCTCAGTCCCAGATGGATTTTGTAATGTCAGGACTCAGAACACAATACATCAAAGTATGTTGTCTTGACATGCTGGGTATTTCTGAGCTGAAGGAGAAGGAGAGTTTCAGAAGGTGTTTGTGACCTTCTTCCACCCACTCTCCCATCTCCTGCCTCTCTTTCTCCCCTGAAACAAACCTAGAGAGATCACTCTCTGACCTACTTCCCCTAAAAGTAGGTCATAAGACCCTTATGTGACAGGTGTCCTGCCCCATACCCAGAGGAAGGCAATGGCACCCAGAGGCCCAGAAGGATCTGAACAGACCTTGCTGGGTTGCCTCCTCAGGTTATCACCATTAGATTGGATCCCTTTTTCCAGTTACGTTTCTCCACAATTGTCCACTTCTTTCCTCAGATTTAGCCTAAAAACACACTCTTTGCCCTGGGTCTTTGGGTCTTCATTTCTGTAGACTCCAGTGTCAAGTAAAATTGATTTAAAAAACATATTTTGCTTGACTTTCTTTAATCTGTCATTTAATCTGTCATTTCATAGAGGTGTCAGCTGTGAGCCTTGCAATGGATGCAAAACAGATATTATTTTTTCCCTCCTCCCCAATAAGGTGTAACACTAATCACACAAACATTTCCAGAAAAAAAGGAAAATGAAAGTGCTTCCCATTTAATTTTACGGGGCTAGTATAATCTTATTCTCAAAAATTTACACTGGCTTACAAGAATGGAAAAGTATAAAGCAGTGCAAAACTAATAGATAAAATTTTAGCATAAAACTAGACAAATATTCAAAAGAAAAATATACCTAGTACCATATATTACAAGCAAGTAGACTTTTAGATTTTATTCCAAGAAGGAAAGGCAGTTTAGCTTTCAAATCAACCAATGCATTTCATTCCAGAGTCAAAAAATGAGACAGAGAGAGAGGAGAGAGAGAGAGAGATCATAGTTATTTCCACAGATGTAGAAAAAAAATACATGTTTATGATATGAAAAAATCAGTAGATTATGACGAGAAAGGTAGTTCCTTAATATCATAACAACCTTCTATTAAAAATCCTATAGCATATGCCAGAGTAAATAGAATTTTATTGAAAGTTTTTCCCTGAGTTTGGGTTGAAAAGCAGTCTTTTCAAGAAGATATTGAAGGCCCATCTTAATACACTAAGGCAAGAAAAACATGTAGAAGGAAGGAAACTGAAAATGGAAGAAATATGGCCATGTACATAGAAAATCCAAGGGAATCGATAATTACTGAAGTTCATAAGTGATTTTAACAACATTAAAAGTACAAAATAAAGAAAAGAAATTACAATTACTGGAGACATCATTGTAAAAAAGCAATTATATCACTTCACATCAGGAATAAATAAATAGAAGATGAAAGTCAAAACCTAATTCATATAACAATATGAAAATATCAAAAGCATTGACTATTAGTATCAAAAACACTATTGATTAGACTATTAGTCTAAAAAAAGGTCTAAGATGTATAAAATCAGAGCAATAAAACATTCCTAAGAAAAAGTAAAGAAGCCCTATGTAAATAGAGGTGTTTACCATATTAATGGTTTGAAAAATGATATAAATGATATCCAAATTGATCTATATGATGTAATAAAAATTATAGACTATATTTTGATCAAGCTATTTCCAAAATTTATGCAAAAATACCAAGGCTAAAAGTTAGTCAAGACAATCTTAAAGAAAATACTAGAAGGCTTACATTTTCATATATTGATATTTTTATAAAGGTATTATTGGTGTATAAATAGATTCACTGACCAAAGAACTGAATGGAGTCCAGATATAAATTTCTACATAATTTATGATAAATGTTTCATTACTACTGCAGGAAAAAATGATTTTTCAGTACATGAGACTGGGTTAATTGAATATTAATGTGGAAAAAAATAGCCTGATCTCAAAACCATGTAATAAGAGAAATTTCAGGAAGACTGTAGATCTGAAAGTGAAAGTTGAGTAAATATTCAAGAAGAAAGCATAGGAGAATATCTTCATGAACTTCAGAGAGGCAACAAGTTTGCTAAGATGCTACACCTCCTTCTATATTCCTGGAGGGAGAATAAAACATTGCAAATTAGATGACATTAAAATAGAGAACTTTGGTTCATCAAAAAAAAAAAAAAAACTAAAAGGTAAAAATTCAAGCCATTTAGTGGGAGAAAATGATTTGCAATATGTATGTCTGACAAAGTCTTATGATAAGAATATATGAAGAATCCCTACAAATTAACTAGGAAAGGAAAGACAACTCAAAATTTTAAAAAAAGAAAGGTAAAATATTTTGTCAGGCACTTCACAAAAGAGAATTTCCAAGTGGACAACTTGGAAAGTACTCCATTTCATTCATCACTAGCGAAAATTCCTCATTAGGGAAAAATAGATTGAAACACAATGTGACACTATTGCATCCTCAGTGGAATGACAAAGGGCAAGGGAAGGCGGATGGCACCAAGTGCCAGCGGGGCTGAGAGCAGTTAGAATGCTTTTCCACTTCCCGAGAAAGTGTACATGGGTGCAATCAGGTTGGAAACACTTTTGGCAATATCTAACTAAAACTGAATCTGTGCATACCATACGATCTGGCATTTCTACTCCTAGGCTAAATTCTCTTAAGTACTTGTATGTATGTTCACAAAAAGATAGGCAGCAGAATATGCATGATAGCATTCTCTGCTATAGCCAAAAACCAGAAAGAAGACAACTGTCTACCAGCAGCTGAATGAGTAAATGGTATCTTCCTGAATGGAATTCCTTCCTATAACTGAATGAATAAACTACTCATAAACAGTGCAAGGTGGATGAATCTCACAAACACAATGGTGTATGATAGAAGCCACATGTAAGAGGGAAATTTATGTAAAGTTCTAAAACAAGCAGAAAGTGCCCTTCATACAAGAAGCCAGGGTAGTGGCTACTTAGGTGGTGATAGTGGCTGGAAATGATGGTAGGTAGAACTTTGGAAGAGTTGATAATGTTCTCTTTTTTGATTTGGTGCTTATTAGCTTCATGTTAACGTTTTGAAAATTAACTTCACCTAATATGACTTTGGATTTTTCTGTACGTGCACCGCATATCAATAAAACATTTAACACAAATATTCAGCCTGGCATGGTGTTGCTTGTCTCTTATCCCAACAACTCAAGAGACTGAGACAGGAGGATTGCCAAGGCCAGCCTCAGCTACTTGGTGAGATTTTATCTCAAAATAAAATAAGTAAAAATAAAAATTGCTGGGAATGTGGCTCAGTGGTAAAGTGCCCCTGATTTCAATCCCCAGTACCACAAAACAAGAAAACAAAAGCACATTAGTGGCTGATTGGATCCAGTGTTTAGAAGAGCATCGATTATTCACCTTTTGTATATTGTTATCATCCTAAGAATATGGACCCCATTATCATACAATCCTCTAACTTTTCAAGAGAAACTGAAAATGTAAATTTTTGTGCAAAGTTTTCTTATTTTTAAAGTCTCATCATCCACTTCTCAGGGAAAACATTCAGCCTCTGTTTTCTTGGGATTGGCTTATTTCACTTAGCATGATAATCTCCAATTCCATCCATTTGTCTGCAAATGCCATAATATTATTCTTTTTTATGGCTGAGTAGTATTCCATTATATATATATATAGAAGTATTCCTTTTATCTATATATATATATTTTTATATATATATATATATATATATATATATATAACAGCTTCTGTATCCATTCATCTGTTGAAGGGCATCTAGGTTGCTTCCACAGTCTTGCTGTTATGAATTGAGCTGCTATAAACATTGATGTGACTGCGTTACTGTAGTATGCTAATTTTAAGGTCTGGTTGTGGGGGTGAGAGAAGAATGGAGGAACTTTAGATTATGTAGAGGGAAGTGAGAGGGGGAGGGGGCAGGGGTATGAAAAATGGTGGAATGAGACAGACATCATTACCCTATGTACATGTATGATTAACAAGAATAATATGAATGTACATCATGCACAACCAAAGAAATGAAAATTTGTATCCCATATGTGTACAATGAATCAAAATGAAGTCTGTAAAAAAAAAAATCTTTCAAACCATATCCAAACCATTAAAAAAAAAGTCTCCCAGCTTGTTCGGATTAAAGCAGCCCTGATTACAATGTGAGCAAGAAAAAATAGTGGCCACAAATTCATGATGGCGCCTTTGAAATCTGCCTCCCCAGTTCTGTAATGGGGATGGTACTACACGGTTCAGCACTGACTTCAACACTTACGTACAGTAAGGTAAGCAGGTTTATGAAAATGGCTAACACACAACAAACAAGTTGTTTGTTGAATTGTGACTTGAATTGTGGTTATTGATACATTGCTTATTTTTATTATTGTTTGGAATCATGGTTTATCTCACAAAATTTATCTTAATTATCCTTTGAAGTAGATTTGACGTTTGAAGTATGTTTTTACTGAATCATTACTATCACTATAACAATGTCACATTAAACTAACACAAGGCAGAGGCTCAATACAAATAGATGGCTTAAGATGCGTGTGTCAATTACTGATATCCTTTATTCGTGTGCTTTAGAGTCTCAGCATATTTGACATGCTATTCCAATGACATAACATGTAATAATATGTTAGGATTCTGGAGATTGTGACAAATTAGAGTCTCCTTATAAAATTCTTAGACTAATTATAACTGATCTTTAGGAAGTTGGAGTTAAAAACGTGTGTTATTAAAATACAAGTCAAACATACTTCCTATTCCATCCGAGATGGTCAACATGGGTTCACAATATCCCTGCTGCCACCTGTGATTTCCAGCCTTCTTCCCATTCCTCTCAAAGAGTCCTGAGTGTCCCTGTGAGGTGGGAGGGGTGGTCTCACAGGTGTGGCCTCTGATTGTACTCATATGTCTCCTCTCAGCATCTTTGATCTTCCTTTCAGTTCTGATGACAAATCTCTTAGCTCCAGAGCTTGCTGAGAGCGCCAGTGCTACCCAGACCTGCCAGTGCTGCTGAAATCCGCAGACAAACACGAGGCAGCCAACGTGCACTTTTGAGGATGCTACTGTCTATGTCAAGGGCCACACATTTATCACAGCAGAAACTCTCTCCCATGCCCTATCGCTGCAGGAGTGCCAGCAGCAAAGCTCTGACATCTCATACCTCAGCACTTTTCAGTTTGCAGTTTCAATTATAATCATTTTACCACTCACGGTAATCCAAGGGATTTAACTGCAGCTAGATCTGAGATATTACGTAGGGAGAAGGCAGATGACCACAGGGGGATGCAGAGAGGCAGAGGAGAGAGAAACAGGAGCCTAACATAGAGAAAGGGATAGAGAAACTCACAAGCTGCTGCTGGTAGGAAAAGTGACTTAAAATGGAAACTGAAGTCTTACCCTAATGTGCTGATTCCAACCAAGCTGGCTAATGCCTCCTAGTTCACCACAGAGAAAGAAGCATTCATTTGCTTTTGGATCAGTGTGGTAGGTAACACCGATGGAGGGTTGGAGGACATCTGCAGTCTGATTGTGCTAGTATTATTCTGTGTACCATGTCCCTCCATTCAGGAGAAAAGGGCCCTTTCTTGAGAACATGTTTTCCATATTTTACCAATAGTTTATAAGAATCGAAGAGAGCCCCATGTCTAAATCATTTGCAAAACTGAGACTCAGAGAAGTTAAACAGTTTGTAGATCACTCAACTAATTTGTTGCAGAAATAAGACTAGATCCAAACCTTAGAATTTTCACTGAGGGCTCCCTCCAGCATATCACTATTAGTGAATTTTTTGGATCCTTTGTTAAGAATGAATTTGCTCAGAAAAAAAATGAGCAGAATAAACGGGAAGGAAAGGCACTAGTAATTCTGTCATTTCACTATTTTTGCATGAACATCCTGAGCACATTTGCATGAAGCACTGGGCACATTCTGATCAAATAAGGAAGAACGTGAAGTTCTCACTTTGTTCAAGCAACAGTTTTATTTCAATCTGCTCCTTACATAGTGCTAACTTTTTTGAAACATTTAAGTATATTACTTTTTAAATGGAGTCTAAGCCTAGCCATGATCTGCAATTAGTAAACATAGTGTTAGAAATTATGAATATTTTTCACTTTTAATAAACAGAACAGTGGTTTCTTTACAATGTGATTTTTGAAGTTATTCCAATTCATGATTCTGCATGCTTTTATGAAAGTGATACATGATACATGTGCAATTCATTTATAAGATAGACCATGAAATGCATATGATATACCACGAGGTGAGAGTGAAGGTCACTTGGTAATGTGTAGACTTGACTTGCCAATGATACTTTAAATGAGTAGAAAGAGGTTTTCATTGAAAATGTAATAGTCCGTTTGACTTATGGTGCAGCCTGCCTTGGTATATGAATAATACTTTCCTTAGATTCAGAGGAAAATACAATATAAAGAGGAAGTTATTTATTTAGAATTCCATATTCTTTGAAATAGAAACCTCACACACAAATGTTATCCTGAGTGGAAAAGGAAAAGAAATATGAGTGTAATCTAAAAATTGCTTAATGCATTGCATTTTTCTTGAGAAAGTCAGTATCTGTCATGTTTACAGTGTTCATAGAATAGGTTTCTGGTTAACATCAAGTTCATGGATTTCTCAAACAGGGCAGGATTAAAGTCAATGCATGATTTATTTCCTGTATTATATTTTTGAATTTTAAAAATAATATCACTCTTAAAGCAATCAAACAAGACTAGAAATCATAAAGGAGGGAACATTATCACCTGACAATCAAACACTCAGATACTAACTGTGTCCCTGATGGCAAACATACTCTGGACATCTGTCTATGCATACATTTGCATTCACTCACAGGTATACACAAACACAAATATATTTTTGCACAAATTGGACCTTATAAAATGTGCTCTAAAGAAATTCTTTTTCCATTCATTAATACCTTTTTCCATTTTTCAGGAAAAGAGATACGTTCATTTATGAATGTGCTTTTAGCAGTGCCCTCTTCCCCATCAAGCTTCAGTTGTACATACTTTTAACACAGTAGCAAAATGAGTCATACCGAATAACTTAATATTTAATAATAGTATTTCAGAGGATGAATACCAAATAGTTATAAGGACCATTAACCAGAATCCTGATCTGTGGAGTAAATTTGCGTATGATACTTACAATTTTAAAACATTTTTATTACAAGGTTTGAACAAATGAAAATAATTCTATAAAGACCATTAAGCAGGACTCACCAGTTATTATCATCTTGCTATATTTTTCATCTCTCTGCCTTTATATTAATCTCTTAATTTAGTCTCTGGGCTTTTTGTTCTGAAGCATTATAAACAAATGTCAACACTTTGCTCCTAATGAGTTCAGCCTGACTATCCAAAAAATTACAACATTTTCCTACATACATATTCATAGCAGCACAATACCATCACCATTAAAATTGAGCGTCTGAAAATCTGAAATCTGAAATGTTTCAAAATCTGAACCCTTGGAGAACTGATATGATGCCACTCGGAAAATTCCACACCTGATCTCAGGTACTGGCTGAGAGTCAAACCAAAGGAACACTAAAAATGTCATACAGTTATCTTCAAGGTGTTAGTAAAAGGTGTATATGAAAGATAAATGAATTTCATGTTCAGTCCTGGATTTTTAAGATATCTAGTTATGGATAGGCAAATACTCCAAAATCTAAAAATTCTGAAACACTTCTGGTCTCAAGCATTTCATATAGAGGATATTCAGTCTGTACCACACGCCTAACAAAAATTACCACAAATTTCCTAAGATTATGTAATATCAATAATTGATTTATCCAGAAAGCCAGCTTGCAAAAGCTAGAAAAAAACCCATTTAACTACTATTAAGCAGCTCAATTTTTTAGTACAAATAGTTTTGTAAAAGTAGTTTTTAGATTATTTTTGATTCATGATTTCATCTTTATTTCCCTTACTGTTACTGCAGTCCTACGTTTGCAAAGTTCAAGCTAAAACAGCTGTTCATATCCTTGTATATGGAGGCACTGCATGATTTGGTGAATTGCCCTTCTTTTGGAAAAATATAGATGCTCATGCATCTCTCAAGCCATTATTACAGACCACTAGGCAGAGGATCACCGCCTTCCCCCAGGTGAATATGGACCTGGTTCTTGTGCTCCAAGGAAATGATGATAAAAGCAAGCAAATGGAAAAAGCTTCAAGGGAATCTTATTCATCTGGATCAGCAGGGATCACAAGAACAAACTTAACACGAGAGATTGAATTTTTCAGCACTATGTACTTGGGTGACCAGGATGAAATACATCTTTCTCATCTGGTCCCATTCCCTTATTGTTTCCTTTTAAATCATTTGTTAACATTATAGAAACAATCAATCCCCTTGTGATAAGGTCAAAGCTCTTCCTTCTGTCATATATCTCTAGGAACAAAACATGTTTTCAGCCCATTCAAGGCATCCTCAAACCACACAGTCTTTGTTTAAATGAAGAATGATCCCATCTAGAGTTCGGAGGTGTCTAATAATCAGGGGCAGGATGTTGCCACAGTGTGTGTGCACATCAGGAGGAGAGGACGTCTCTCCTGTTTAGGAGGAGTTGCTGACTTCAATGTGCGTGTAATATACATGTGAACCTTGACCTGTTGTCCTGCGGAAGGAATCATACTTCTGCAGCTTGCCTCTGCCACAACCCCAGTGGTGGTGGTGGTGGTGGTGGTGGGGGTGGGGGTGGGGGGGCTCTAACCTAGGCATTGAATTCAGCTCACACAGCTGTGAACTTGGAGCTGAGGCTCAACTGGTGCTATGAAACCAGTTTGCCTCTTCCTGGTCACCATCCTCCCTTCCACCCAACCACTGGAAAGAAGTCCCACAGGACAGCAGGGACAGCAAAGAGTAGAGCCCAGCTTGCCTGTCCAATACTCGGAAGTTCTAAACGGAAGTTACAGAAGGCCAAACTGGGAGCAGGTATTGATAAAAAGGGAACCACTGACTTCCTGTGAGCACAGGTTCCTCTCACCCTTGCCCAGCAGCACTGTGGAGGCTGTTTAGTTCTTTAGTTCTGCTCAAAGGAAGTGCATCAGCAAGCACCCCTGAAGGTGTGACTCCAGGGAGCTGAATGGTGTGTTGGGAAAGCTCTCTGCAGTACACAGGCCCATTTCCCATTGCTAACCCCACTGTGCCTCTGGCTTTATGTGCTCCTGAGTTACTGCCACGAGTCACGGATCTGTGGCTCTCAAGTGTTAGCTCGTAAGGTTCACAGCCCATGCTTTGCAGCTGCTCCACCCAGCTAGGAGGGTTGAGACCAGTGGAGCATTTTAGACTGAGCTCATTTCCGCCCACATCAGAAGTAAGAGAGAAATCTGTGGAGAGCTACAATGCTGCCTCCATTAGCTGTTTCACATCTTCTGAGCTGAGGTGCCACTTCCTACACCATGTGTTGGTGGGAGGCCACATGGACCAGAGAGCTGCTCCTAACAGTGCTTACACTTTTAAGTCTGAGAATCCTTTCCTCAGTCACCCTCACTTGCTAGTGACACTATTTAACACATCTCCACTCCCCGCTCCCACCTGGGATTCTATGTCTAGTTGTGTACTGAGCACATGAAAAAAAGCAAAAGCAATATTGATAAAGGTGGGGGGAGGGGAGAGAGAGAGGGAGGAGGGAGGGAGAGGGAGATAGAGGGAAAGAGAGATTATCAACCAGTTATTAAATGGGCCATAACACAAAGAAGGTAAAATAAGTGAAACAAAATTGAGTATTACCAAACTGTACATTTTGTATTGAGGGAAAAAAGAAAGAAGTTGATAGGAAAGAGAAAGAAAACAGGAAGTGATTATAAGATACAAAACAGGAGAGGTTGAAATTGAACGAGAACAGGGAGATCTTTAATCCACAACTACTGGATTTTGCAAGTCTGACTGGTGTAAAAACTGGGGAACAGTCTCAGGAGCTTTTCACTCCTTTTCCTCCTGTTGACGTCTCAAACATACCCATGAAACATCTTCAGTATCTTTTGCTACTATGGCCTCATGGTCTTTCCCTTGTTTCTGATCCTTTGCCTGAACTCTTATATCTGCCTCTCTCCTCCCCCAGCTCAAAAATCTCTCCTGTGCACCTTCTCCTACCCACTCAAGCATAGTTGATCACTTCCCCCTTTAGGCCACAATGCCATTACCCTTGAATCACACTGCATTTTAAGTACTTGTTTATAAGCCTGTATTTACCACTAGATTGTGAATTTCTGGTGTGTATGTATTTTGTTCCTACTTATTTTTGTTTTCTGAGGTCTTATCACTAATGCCCTGAACATACTAGACAGACTTCTAAAAATATTTCTAAAATAAATGAATATTCCAGTGGGAAAAAGTCTTTTCCCATGTGAGGGGTCAGGACAATTTCTGTTGTAACTGTCCCAAAATTTATCCTAATCTAACTTAAACAAAGAGGTAATTTTCTGTTTAAAGGAAAACAAAACATTTAGGGGTATCACTAGATTATATACACCCAGATTGACAACATTACCATGTTTCTCTGTAACTCTGAGTTCTCATTCTCATGGTTGAATTTAAGTTGTTTTGATTTTAAACTTAGGATTTGTATGATAACAAGGCACAAATCTCAGTGTTTTTTCTCTTTTCAATTTTCAGTGTACCAAAAAAAGAAAGAGAAGGAGGAGGAAGAGGAGGAGGAGGAGGAGGAGCGGAGGAGAAGAAAAAGACTCACAGAAATGCCAGTTAAGACTGTCTAGATCACCATTACTCCTGGGGTATGCATCCATTGTGAAACCAACTTCTCTGGCCAGGAGAATGCTCTACTTTGATGGGCTTAGGCCTGAGTGATGTGCTCCAGCTCTCCAAACACCTTCTCCAGAACCAGAGGGGTTGAGAGAAGCAGAGGGAGATATGACCAGAGGAAGGAGAAATTACAGCTGGATGGCAGAAATAATAGGTTGGTTATAGGGTAGGTAGGCAAAGAACAATTGTTACTTTTTGAAACCCAGATTTGAAAATTGGGAGCTTCACATGTTACCAAACTCTAATGGCAAAACCAGAAAGTTCACTTCTTACTTGGTTTTAGTATATCTCATACCTTTTAATGTAATTTTTAAGGGAAATTTTGCTCATTTTGATAGTAGAACTACATCAATGCCATCAAGAAAATTAATCACTAGTTAAATACAAACTTGTTGATATGGACCAACAGGAAAGGACACTTCTAAGGGAGAAGACTAGTGATATGATTACAGAATTTAAAATAAAACTTGTATCTTCTCATCACTGGATTTATCATAAGATTTTTTCCAGTTATCTGTTGCTGATTAATAAACATCTACAAAATTAGAGCTGAAAACAATTTACTATCTTATCTTATAATTCTGAGAGCCAAGAATTTGGAGAGTGCCCAGTGAAGATGTCTCGACTTGCTCTGATGTCTGGAACCTCAGCTGGAATGACAAACCATCTGGGGATGGAAAAATTGAAAGCTGGCTGAGTGTCTCATTTTCTCTCTTTTTCTGTCAAATCCAGTCTGCAGCCTGTTGTTGTGCGGGCCACAAACAGGAGGGTTTTTAAATCATTTAATGTTTAAACAGTAGCTGGGGAGGAATAATACCTCATGAGGTATGCAACTTACATGGAATTAAAATCCGTGTCTGTCCATGCCATGCTCATTTGTTTTAGCATTGTCTCATCTCTGTAACTGCAGAGTTGAACAGTTGCAGTAGGGACCGTGCTTCAAAAATCCTGAAATATTTACCATCTGACTTTTTTCAGAAAAACTTGCAGACCCCTCCTTGCTTTGGCTTCTCCTCCTGGCCCTTAGGCTTCCTCCCAGCATGGCAGCACAGGGTGGTTGGATTTCTTACATGAAGATTCAAGGCTTCAAGAGGCAGTATTCAAGACATGGAACATGGAAGCTGCTATAGGCCTTTCTATTTTTCAAGCCTTGTTAAAGAACATGTGTTTGTCTTTAGTCTGTCACCCTTAGAATTCTAATACCTCTCAGTATTCTGACCTCACTCTTATGAACTTTAAAACTTTTTATTTCTGATCCTACCTTCAAGTCAGTTCACTGTTCTTCTGGATGTTTCCAAACTACAATAATGGTTTGATTTTTAATGACGAAGTTGTTGATTATTAAATAGAGTCCTCTTGATTTTCTATTCCACAGAATGTCCCAACGAATGGAATGTTGCCACCTACTACTCCTTCATGTGTTCAGGCCTGGGAACGAAGTCCAGTGTCATCAGCAGCCAGTGTGTCAACGAGAGACTAGGAGGGTCAGCTTCCTTTAAACATTTTCCTAGGGAAAAGTACTCTCTTCAAAAAAAAAAATTAATGATCTAAAATCCCTAACAGTCAGTTTGAGCCAACCAATTACATGAAGGCAGAGTCCACTGACCCAAACACAGGTGCCATTCACAGGCATAGTAGGGGACCCCTTCAGATTGGTGGTCCTCAAAGACTTGTGATTACATTATCAAACAAGGGACCAGAAAAGATGAGTGTATGATATGTTGAAACTCATGTTTATAAGTGGTTAAAAATTATGGATCGAAATATTTTGGACATTGGATTAGAATTTTATTTGATAAAAAGTTAGCATTTTACTTTTTGCTCACTATTAAAGTTCATTATCAGAGGATGCCAATGTGTGAGAGGTAATTTTACAGGTAGGAAGAGATAGATGGTTTCCCTTAAATAAGGAAATAAGAAAAGAGTGGTTGAGTGATCAGAGAGCAAACAAGTGACAAAACCAAGAATAGAAATAAGCTCCCTCTGGTTCCTGAATCGATGTCTAGGTTGTGGGCAGTGTCCTCTGAGGAACTGAAGCCCTTCCACAAATAGGATGTCCTCTCAAGGATGTTTGAGAGGTCCTTTTATTTAATTTGAATTCTAATAGCATAATATATTTGAGGCAACTGTGGTAAGAAAAGGTAGGTAAATTTTTATAAGGTTTTAAAATCTAGTGTCAGGAGTTCCATTTTTAGGAAGGAAATCTGAAAGAAAAGCGAGAGGCCTTCACATTGGTAAAATACTGTTTCACTACCTAACAACTATTTTTACATTCAGGATTCCTTGCACAGGCAAAAGAAAGGCACATCTTTCGTTCCTTCACTTTCTCACTCACTTGTTTATTATACCATTCTCTCTTTTGCTAACAGATATTTGTTAGCACCTTCTAGAAGACAGGCACTGTTCCTGACACCAGATAGTCAATGGTGGACAGGACCAGCAAGGACTTCCCTCTAATGGAACTTATATTCAAAAGGGGAGTCAGACAAAAAATTAGTAAATTAAAACATTACAACAATTGAAGAAACAAGGACAAAGAATAAGAGTTGGGGATCCTCTTAGGGAGGAAGGTCTGGGGAGGAATTTCTGAGAAGACAAGAGGTAAGAAGTGTTGTACCAGTCAATAAGGATCTGGCATGGGTAGTAGGAGAGAAAGAGCCCTGTTCAACTTCAGCATTCCAAAGACAAGTTGGCAGAAGCCAAAAGTGAAAAGCTACGTAGGAAGAGGTATGAGAACCAGGCTGGGGCTGGAACTTGCAGCATCTAATGGGCTCTGATAAGGAATTTGTGTAATATTTGAATTGCAAATAGAACCTTTAAACCAGGACATAGCACAGATTTACTTACATTTTAAGACACTCTTTCTTGTTCATTGTGGGGAATGGCTTAGAGCAGAGGAAGAGTGGAAGCAGATAGAGGTTGGGAGCCTGTACCAGTCTCTAGGAGAGAAGCTGTGTTGTCTAGACCTGGGTAGTGGAAATGGAATGGATGGAACTGATAGACATCTTAAACACAGATTTGGGAGAGCTTACTTCTGGATTAGGCTGGATTGCTTGAAATGTGGGTGGAAAATGAGGAAAAAGGAGAATCCAGGATGACTTTGAGGTATCTGACTTGAGTAACTGGGTAGTTGGGGGTGTCTTCACCTAGGCAGGGACATCTGGTACAGGAGGAAAGGTTTGGGGAGCAGAGAAATCAAAAGTTCAGGTTTAGATGTGGCTATCTGTGAAATACTCAAATGCCCTGTTTTAGGCAATAGGAAATAGGGGCACACAGGTGAGTTTGGACTGTGAATAAAAAATATGGATAGATACTTGAATCATGGAAATGTGTGGCATTTCCATTCACAGGAATCAATGAGATTATCTTAAGACAATGTTTGGAGAAAGAAAAGGACTAAACTGCAATATTTGCTAGTCAGAGGAGATTAGATATCAAAGTTCTGAAGAACATTTTGCTTTTACATTCCATTCAATATTTATTTCACATTTGTTTTAGTTCTCAGAAATAGGACTATATGTTTGATTGAAAGTATTATTTGATTATGTATCATTTCTATTTCTATCTGAGTTACATAGAATTAGTTCTATTTTTAAGTGAAAACTTCATGCAGCATATAGGAGGGTTGGGCTAGGTTCTTCAAATTTGGAACAAGGATTCAAATGCAAGTTCTGTTTCATAGATGATAAATGAACTATGGCAAGTGTTTACTAATCTGGGCCTGTTCATTCATCTGAAAAAAAAAATGGTGATATACTATCAACCTCAAAGTGAAAATAGGAATGAGAAAATTCATGCCAGTGCTTAACATGGTGCCCGACAGATAGTAAATGCTGCATCCACCACTGCTATGCTACTGCTGGATAAAACTGATTAAAAGCAAAACTTCGTTTTGGTGCTTTAAATGGTGCTCTGGGTACCCTTGTCCTTTAAAATTGTATAGGCACAGGACTGTCTTCCATTTTCACTCCAGTTCACTACTATGGGGTCTTTATGATATTAGTTTATAATTATTTTTATCATGAAAAATTACAATCTTACATGTTAAATATCTCAACAGTCCCATACAAACTGATGTATCAAGATTTATTTGACAGGTGATAAGGTATCATAAATGCTGCGTTTCTCCTATAAAACATATAAATTTTTAAAGGTGAAATTCCTTTGACCCCAACAAAACCCAGTGGTGCTTAATAATCATCCAATAGGAAAGTAAGACAATTCCAAAGATATAAACAAATACCAGAGGCCTGAAGACTCTTGCATTTGTAAAAAAGTTGAACACACGCACACTAACGCTCACATGTGTTTGTTCATGCATATATCACATCACAATGCTATATTACAGTTATTTTGACATTTGTTATTTTCTTCCCTGAGTTGTGTTCCTTGACAGCATGGTTGATATCTTATTTTTATTCTCACTATACTCCACATATCCTGTGGAGGGATGTTTTAGCTTTCTTTTGTTTCTATCTCCAAGCTATCTTGGACATGTTTTTTTTCTTCTCCAAAACCAGAGTAATTTTGGCAGAAATGTGTAGCTGTACCCCCAAACTTGTGTTTCTCTCCCCTGTCCACAGTACAGAGCTGTTCTTGATTGGTAGATGCCTATCTGGAGACTACATTTTCCTAATATACATTCCCTATATCTGGGTCTGACATTGTGACTATTTTTTGTCAATGGAACAGATGGTAAAGCGATATGTCACTTTAGGGCCAAGATCTTTAAGCATCCTGGGTGTCTTATCCATGCACTTTTCCCACTTCTGCTATTAAATTCAGACAACAGAGAGGCCAAGAGATCACAGAGCATCCAGATGGAGAGTGTGGTCCTTGACTCACTATGCAGAGAGTGGCTGCCAATCTGGAACACCTTATTGGGTTGATCTGTGACATAGCAGTAAGCTTCCATTGTGTTTTGAGTCTTTATAAGTTGGAGGTCTAATTGTTGCAGCAGGGAGTGTTTACCCTAATTAACAGAGCTTAGAGTAAAAGGGCCTTCCATTGAGACTGCTACATCTTTGGAAGATAATTTTGATTTGACATGCTGATTTCTCTTCTTCCTGCATAACAGCATAGAAAATGAATTTGTCTATAAACAGGAAGAATGAAAGTGCCTGACTCAACAAGTATAGCAGAAAAGATTTTAAAGCAGGGTGCTCAAAAATTATCACGTTCCCTTACTTTCTGTAAGTCAAATTAAATCTAATCTTGTTTCCAGAAAATGTATTCACTATATCATCATTGAAAAACATCCTGACAGTCTTAAGTAGCCCAGAAGCATCAGGAAGTATCTTATGGTTCTTCACTCATTTCAGCAACTAATTACAGTACATCTCTGCCTATGGGCTAGAGTAGTTGTCTTCAGGGAATGCATGTGTGGTGGGAGAGAAAGAAAAGAATCACCCAAACAGTATAACAGGTGCCATGAAGAAGATTAAAAAAATACTGGGAGAACAATGGAAGGATATTTGATCTCTTTAGAGAAGTACAAGAAAGAATTTCTGAAAACAGGGACAACTGAGCTCACACTAGAAAGACTAGAAAAAATATTCCTAAATGGCAAAGTTGAGCTTTCAAGGAAGAGAGGACAGCATGTGTAAAAGCTCTTACCTTTGCAGGGCACAGTGGCACAGGCCTATAATCCCAGCAGTGGCACAGGCCTATAATCCCAGGAGGCTGAGGCAGGAGGATCGCAAGTTCAAAGCCAGCCTCAGCAAGGGCAAGGCGCTAAGCAACTCAGTGAGACCCTGTCTCTAAATAAAATACAAAATAGGTCTGGGGATGTGGTTTAGTGGCCGAGTGCCCCTGAGTTCAATCCCCAGTTCCAAAAAAGAAATAAAAATTAAAAAAAAAAATCTCTTACCTTAATAAGACCCTAGGAAAAGGAGTTTCTGAGCCAACATATATGTGACTGAGATAAAGAAGCCTGGGAGATTGTGAAAGCTTGGGCTTCCGAAGGAGATGGGCCTTGATGCAGAGCCTTTGAGGTCCTCAAGCCTTTCCCTTTTAAACCTAAATGTGATGCGAAGATACTTACAGTATAAAAGATTAGGTACACAATATATGATTGCATTAGAAGAAAATGTGGAGAACGGATTGGCAAGTAAGAAATAATGTATATTAGCAGAATCAAATACAGGCAAACCTGTTAGAAGACCATTTTAGTTGCTTATTCAAGGGATGTGGGTATCTAAAATGGAACTGATATAGATGGAACAAGTCAATAAATTTGAGATACATTTAGGAAGTAACATGGAGAAATACTGCTGGTGAATTAAATGAAGTTTTCAGTATGGTACAGCCTAATGGGAAGAACCATAAGCGCTGTAAGACTCTCTGCCTTACTGGAAGGCTCCCAGCTGCTGCTTCTAAGAATAGAAAGGGTGAGAGAACCTGCATGTTATGACCCGTTCTCAGGGACAGACTCAAGATTGCCCCTAAACCAAGTGTAGTCAGAAACTTCATGTGAAAGTTTTAGACAAATTATAAAATGTGCCTTTTAAATGTGTTTTAGTTATTAACCAAAGCAATACATAATGATTTTGAGATGCTGAGAACATGATTTTTGAGACTTGTAATAAATTTAAGTTTTAGGTATGCATTATATCAAATGTATACACTCTCACATGTGTGTTATCTCTTGTTATGTTTAATTTAGTTGTATTTACTTTACTGGGGTCCAATCCATAACTCCTCTAGTACTATTTACTCTGTAACTCTGTATTTGAGATTTTGAGATTGGTTTTTAGCTTTCTGAAAGGAGTATTTGTTCTTAACAGACATAAAATTATTGCATTGTTTTCCTGCCCCTGATATACTGTGCTGCTTCTTTTCATTGATTTTAAGGTACACATTTTATAAAACATAACATCGCTGAAGTCAGGATGCATCTTGTAATCCATGGTGCCTTTAAATTGATAAAACAAGAAATACTGAATTCCTCTTTTCTTCTCTTAATAATAGAGAGAACAGTTCTCACAACTTCCCAGTCCCTTTTGGGAAATAAATAAATACATAAATAAGCTTATTCCAGTTAAACACTTCTACCTCTCATGTCTAGTTTAACTTTTTATCTCCTCTCTCTCTCCCCTCTTTCCATCAGGGCTTTGTCTGTACAATTCACAGAAGGAAAACATACCATTAGGGCCTCTGGGAATTCTTCTCCCTCCCTCTTTTGGAGTCTCTATCCTTCTTTTTCTTTGGGGAAGAAGAAGGAATGGGAATCATGGTCTGTTGGGTATGTTTTAATTATTCCTTATTGCTTATTGTACACCAATTCTTGAATGTTTCTCCTAATTAATATATTTAGCTCTCACAGCAACACTAACATAGCATTAGTAACTCTAAATTACAGGGATTAAATAATTTCTAGGACTAGTATTTAATTCTATTTCCTGACTACTGGACAAAATCTTTTTTTAAACATCATTATAAAGAACTCCTGTGTCAGTACTGATTATTGATGTGTAGGGTACAGGGGCTGTGTTTGTTAACCATAACCAGGAGAGTTAAGTTCTGGTGCTCAGAATTGGAGAAACTGTCAAAGCAACATCACCTTCCTTCTCATGCAACTTGACATTGGAAAGATTTACTTTTGTCTGTATTTTCATTTTACACAAAGTCAAAGGGGGTGGATTTATCCAGTAACATAGATTTCTGTGTTCAACACCTAAATTTTCAAAAGACAAATGGCAGAACACAAGAATATATTTTTACATCAAATCATAAAAATATATAAACATACTGTCCTTTGTGTTCCTACAGTTTTTTGTTTACTGATCAGAATGCATATCAAATTTTGATATAATTTTGTAATTGCTGGTGTTGATTTTGTCATTTATTCAACTGGTGAACATTTCTTTCTGACATTATCTTTTGCCTATACTATAAGCACAAGCATCTCCACCATTCTGCCAGTCCTTACTCTTGAAACCAGTCAATATGTTGGGCACACACTAGCCTCATGCTTAAGCCTTATCATTCATTCATTCATTTACCAGAGAGTATCATGAATGGCAATTGTTGTACAAAACACTGCTTAGATCTTATGGTCTACTATGTAGAAGGTAGGTTTATGGACCCATGAGGAGTTAAATATAAATAAACAAATATATTACTGGATTTGGAGAAAACAAACAAGGTCCTGAGATAGAATATAACATAGAGGGACTTTTAAAAAGTGGGATGATAGGAGAAACTTCACTGAGGAAGTGACACTAAAGTTGTTGCTTAAAGGAAATTATGTTCAGACTGGATGGTAGGAGTGGGAAGAGAAAGAGAAGAGAATCTCAGGCAGAATGAAGAGCAAAGCTTCTCAGTGGGAAAGAGCTTGGTTCAAGGACAACAAAAAGACCAGCATGGCCAGAACATAGTTGGGGAAAGGTGGAACATGGCATTAAGTGGGTTGAGTAAGATATATGGAGGAGGTTGAATTTCATTCAATTGAAAATTGGATGAATATAGATAGATTCAAAGTATAGACTTATCATGACCCAATGTGTATTGAGAGAGATCAATTTGATTGCTCACAGAAGGAAATAGTGAAGGGAGATAAGATGGAAGCTTAGACATAAGTTCAATGCTGCTTCAGCAGCAATGGTGGCTTGGTCCTAAGTGACACACTAGAAAAGGGGACAATTACAGGAGATGGTAGAGAGGGAATGATGAGATCCATTAATGGATTGGATGTAGTTGGGGAAGAAAAGGAGAAATAAAAAATAAAGCTTAGGTTTCTGGCTAAAGTTATGGTGTTTATTGGTACATTTACAGATTCAGATAAGATTGAGAGGTGGGGCAGGTTTAAAGAATGGGTGAGTCAAGCTTTCCTCAGTATGTTGAGCTGGCTGTGAGACAATCATGGAGAATCATGAAGGCAGTAGCAAAGGTAAGTCTAGAGAATTGAAATTTAGATCTGACTAGAGATATACATTTGTGAGTCAACATGAAGGAGTCCAGAAAGGAGAAAGCCAGTCCAGGACGGAGCTTTGACTCTCTCCCTAGTACTTACAAATCAGGTAAAGGAAGAGACCCAACATGGCGACTGCTAAGGAATACTCAGTGAGGATTGAGAAAAATCTACAGGTGATGTTTTATAAACAGACAGAGATAATGATTGGAGAAGGGAAGCCTAACTATATTTAATGCTACTGAGAAGCACAGGAAGACAGAGAAATGTGATGGTATAAAATCTGCACCATGTAGATCCTTGGCAAGAAGGTTCAAGAGCTAAACTTACCAGGCTTCCATAGCTCTCCACAGCTCTGGAAATGAAGCTAAATCCTGAAAGAAGGCCTTGAATGCTTGGCTGCTGTCTCTTCTGAAACCTCTCCATCTTCCAGGCTGTGCTTCCCTAGGCACCTGCCCCACACACCTCTCTCCATGCTTTGAACACACTCTCCCCCTTTAGATACATTGTTCTTTACATCTAGAATACTCTCCTTCATCCCATCCATTTAACATATATTAATTTTGCAGATCTACCTTCAAAGCTATTTATTCCAGACAAACTTCTCAACCTCAGGACTACCAAATACCCTACTGTATGCTTAAGTCAGGGCATTGTTACTTCCTGTGTGCTGAACAGGTCATGATCATTAGATTGTCAATAATTGTGCCTTCCACCAAAGTATCAATAAGGCATGGAGCTGGTTTGTTTTTGCTCAACAATATTTTCCTTGGGTCAGACAAAATGACTGTCCTATATTAGGAGTTTACTCTATATTTATTGAATGAATGAGTGAATATCTGCTTCTGTAATTAACCTCATATAATCTGTTCATCTCTGTGTTAACTTTATGTAACTGAAAATCTGGAAAGATGATTTGTTTAATTACACTTACTATTCTACCTTTTAAAAATCTATGGTAAGTCAATCAGCTATTAATTATTTTGAGCAAATTTTGTCGATCAAAATTTGAGGTTTTGTCGATCAAAATTTTAGATACATGCTGTTTTCAACTACTCAAGAAGCATCAATATATTTATTATGTGTCAGATCTGGTGCTAATTCCTGACCCTTTCCTGGCTTCAGTTGTTTTGGTAAAATACTGTCTAAGGTGCTCCCCCCCTGTCCACCCTCTTGGCATCAATGGGAGTGGATCACATCTGTATGTTTCAGACACTCCTATTTTCTATAAGAGTCTTCCACATCAGCATGCTGGGAACCATGTGCCAGGCCCAGATGTGATAAAGGAGAAGAGGTTTCCCCAGATATGGTAAAGGAAGGCCAGTCACTGCTACTTACATTTCCAGTTCTGTACTGTCCATTGTCTGAGGAGAGTTGTGATGCATCTCCTGACAAGTTGCTGGGGACTTCCTTGCTTTACTTGAGAGCCTGGACTTCAGGGTTGTCAAACCTGCCATTTGCTAATGCCTCTATGGTGAACCATCAGAATTGTGTACATATTTATCCATTCTTGTCTCTATACATCAGGCTCTACTTCCTTATGTCTTGTGTATAGTACACAAGATAGGTTTTGCTACCCATAAGCATATGTTCTGTAGACATTAAACAATTTTAATGAATCATCCAACTCAGTTAAACATAAAATAATCCAATTCATTTATTGCTAGTCTTAGATTCCTCAGGTACACTATCTCTATCTACTTGGCTGAAAGCAAATTGAATCTCTTAACTTTCTGAAGTGACTTGATGTCTCTTCCAGGCTGCTAAACCCATATATATATATATACACACATATATATATATATATATATATATTTGTAAATGTATACATTTATATATATTTGTAAATATATATTTATATATATTTGTAAATATATTTATAGATATATAAATACACATAAATATAAATATTAAATATAAATATTTATATATAATATTTATATATTTATATATATAAAGTATATTTTGTACTTTTTTGCCTTTTAAAAGATCACACGTCATGTACTTTCCTCCTATCCTCAAGTTTTGTCAAATTTTTGGCCATAATAGCAGGCTAACAGAATATGACTATTTACTTAAAGATATTTAAAGCTAATTCCCAAAGAGTTTTCCATGACAAATGTGTTTTAAGAAATAGAGTGCAGAGCTAAGCACTCAAATTAGTGGTATCTGACGCCTACTTTCCATTAGGTGTCCTTATATGAAAATTAGTGATTTTACAACTATCTTATTTAAAAATATGTATGCAGCCAAGTGTGGAAGAGCATGCTTATAATACCAACAACTCAGGAGGCTGAAGCAGGAGGATGGCACATTTGAAGGCAACCTTAGTAGTTTAGCGAGACCCTGTCTCAAAATAAAACAAAAAGAGCTCAGGTGTGGCTCAGTGGTAGAGCACCCCTGGGTTTAATCCACAGTACTAAACTGAGAACAACATCATTTTTACTGACCTAATAATCTATTTCTTAGAGATAAAAACTGTAAAAATATATAGTACAGACAGCCTGGGAAAAGAAGTGAGAGAATGAAGGAGGATGGTAAGTAAGTAAATATGAAATTAGGGGACTTGGGTTCCAATCATAACTTGCCTGTTTTCTTGCTATGAGGTCTTAAACAAATCACTTAAACTCTCTCAGAATATAGATAAAATGGAGAATAGTAACGCTATGCAATTCAATAATAGAATAAAAATTAGATAATGTGTGTAAAGTGTTAGGCACAGTTCTTGCAAATACTAAGAATTTCATAAGACAACACAGATAATAATAATCAAAATAGAATGTAATCATAATTATAATATTGTGAAAATGTCACTCAGAGTTTCAGCTGTGAGGTTATTTCCATTTGCACAAAGCCAAATGCAAATTTGTTTCTATTGTTCCTAGCAGCCAAAGTAAGAGTGTAAGTCTGGAAATATCAAAAGATTTATTTGCATAAATACAATCCCCTAACTGGGGATTGCAGAATTACTGCAAAGACTGTCTGCCTGTAAGTCCTCCAAGTATTGCCTACAGGTGAAAGAATGAGTTGTACATGTGTGTACTTTTATTTTTAAATGCTTATATTGTGATAATGATATCAATTCATGTATTCGTATTGCTGCATTCACAATAGCATTTTGCCAGTAATCATCTCCTTACTTCATGAACATACTAAGAATACTATCAGATTATGAAGAGCATTTTTTATTAATTTCTTGTCTTTTATTAAAAGGGTTGGAAAAGAATTATGAGAAAAAGACAAAAGGCTAACTTTTGCAAAAGACAGTTGGATTTTTTCCCCTCATCTGTCACATGAAGAATACCCTAAGTCAAAGATGCATTAATTTTTGAAGCAGGACATGCAGTGGTAGAAATGACATTCTGATTCCATTCCTAGCCTCAAAGGATATCTGATAAAAAATTTGGGGGAAACTGTTAAGCCCTTTGAAGTTACTTTTGCATAGGAAATGTGTTTCTTGCTAAAACTGTCACGTGACTGGGACTTGAATGCCCACATGGTGAGTGATACTGATTGTCAAAAATAACCAGATAGGTAGTTCATTCCTTCACTTGGTCATCTAAATAAATCAAAGTTATGACTTTTCTTCTGCCTCGGATAACATACCATGTTGCCAACTCCCACTCTGTCATAGCCAGGCTGAATTTGTTTTATCATCTCCTAGGTAGAAAAATTATTTATTATATCAAGGCTATTTCTATTTTTTAAGGCAATAATGGATATTCTAAAGAATTACTGTATAAACAGTTTAAGAAGATTTTACTTGAGGGGAAATATCTTTTAAAAGGCCTACTAGCTTAGTATAACTACTTAAAGGAAGTAAAATGCCATTGCACTTACTTTGAACAATTTTTTTTTAACTTCCTGCAAAGAGGTCCCTTTACAGTATTTTTGGAGAAGTAAGTAAAACCGAATCTGACATCACCACCTCCTAGTCGCTAGCTCCATGTAGCTGGCGAGTGGTTTGCTCTTAGGGTAGCAGAGGAGGAAATTGTTCCCCGTCTGATAAAACAGCAGTGAGGAGTATGCATCCATTTCTTTTATTTTTGTTTCAGGTTTACGGAGAAAATCTTTTAGAGAGATAACCATTATTTTGCCTTTCAGGGGGACGCATGCTGTTTCTTAGGGAGACGGCTGATTTGCAGATATGACCATGTATTTGTGGCTTAAACTTTTGGCATTTGGCTTTGCCTTCCTGGACACAGTGGTGTTTGTTACAGGTAGGTACAAGAATATTAATGTTTCCTTAACTGGGTTTCTTTCCTTTTGGAGAAACATTGGTTTGAAATAGACATTAAAAATAGTGTGTTGGGGACTGGAACATCATGATAAGCCTGCTGTAAAATGGTCAAGATTGTTATGGCTCCAGAAGACATGACTTGTTTTGTGATGGAATATATTGTTTCTTTTTAAAAATGTATTTGGGTGGGGGAATCACAATTTAAACAAAAAATTAGCATCTGTTCACTTACAAACTGTTGAGGCGTTGTGAAGGCGACCCTGCTACTTAACCTTCGCTGTGAAGAGAACACGCATTGGTGAAAGTCTGAGGAATTATTTAATGACAAAATAAATGCTTTTTGCTTTTAACAAAAACTGAAATATTTAAAAATCATAAGATGGCTTTGGTTGTATGTAAGCCACTCCCTCTTTTCCGATCAAGAGTTTGCTTCCTCAAATTTTATTACTATTGAAATATTTGAAATATTTTACTGAATATGTAGGTACATGATTGTTCAAATAATACTTTTAGATGTTTTATGAAACGTTGATTTTTGGCATCTTCTTACCACAGGTTGCATTTTAAATCAAACTTTAGTTCCTTCCTAAAAATTTAAAGACATTTTTCTTTGGACATTCTTGTAAGGCCACCGCCCTTCCTGAGCATCATAACCTTGGGGAGGTAGAGATATTTAAATTTTTAAGATCATGCAAATGCTATGTCCTATAGAAAAATGTAATGAATTGGACCTCTGGCCCCTATTTAAGCTTGAGATCTTTGTACAGTTATGGTCTACTCAATGGATATTTCTGGAAGAGTGTCAGTTTGGGTCATGAATACATTTTGGTTCATTACTAAATGTAACTAATAGATTTTTAATATTTCTCCTTATGATGTAGGAAACTATTATTAAAACAGCATTGAAAATAGGATCTTTGTAGAAATTTCAACCATTTTTTAAATGAAAAAGTTATTTTAAAAAATCTTGTTTTGCCAACTTTTCCCTCTCTCCTTCCCTCTGAAAGTCAGGGCAGCAGCTCCTTCTTGGTCATGTTATATTATCAGTTTATATTTTAAGTAACCTATAATAGGGGAAAGAAAAAAACACTGTATGATAAAATTTTTGTTGTGGTGATTTGTTTAGTTTTGTTTTTCATTGTAAAACTGAATTTTAAAACATCCATGTAGGTACAGCATTTCTTGTACTACAGAAAATGTTTGTCAAATTGCCACCCCTGTAAAGTCTGTTTATCATAATTGAAAGCAAATTATAAAAAACAGTAATATCATAAGATGATATGTGTGCATTATCATAAATCAGAGGACATTTTCACTAAAAATTCACTTTCAGAAAATGTTGCAAAGCATTTATAAATGAGTTTAAAGGGATATTGAAATATTTTGTAGGTCATAGATCAATTCATGAAAATTCAAATTAGTCTATTAAATGTTTTTCATCATAAGGAACATCTTTGAATTCATGATCAAAATAAAAGTATAATAGGATCTGGAAACCTTTAAATTAACTTTGTTAAATAATTTATGCTATAAATGGATAGGTATACATAGATCTATTTTGAAAACTCAAATTTACCTTTGTCACATTAATATTAAAAACCACCATTTTTTAAAAAAGTATTGAGAGTCTTGTTGAATATATAAATATTTGGGGAAAACATGTATTGACATAATCATTTGTGTCTGCAAATGTTGTTTAGCATACTTTTAAGTTCCAAGAGATATTTTGTGACTCAATATATAATTTGGAAAATTATTGCTTTAAACTATGTATTTTTATTTATTAGTAACAATCCTATGTTTTATTTAAATGTGTTATAATTAGTTTAGTGTCTACAGGAAATAATAAATGTTGGACAGCAAAATTTATTTTATTATTAAGTTTTAGTATTAAGAAAGTATTAAGAAATAGTCAAATGTAGATGAGACATCAATGAATAAACATGCACACAACTCAAATGCTTTAATTAATCTCTAAAATGCACATTAAAAAAAAATAAAATGCACATGTGGACAAGGTCAAAGTTAAGCTTTGCCAAGGCAATAATGATACTGAGATCAGTTTTACACAACAGCTTTAACTCTCCTTGCATTGTACCTCTTTGCCATGGCAATTGAAAACTAAAGTTTTATTTAAAATTTCTAAATAATTCTAGGGAAGAATGACAATTTTGATAATGCAGGTATGGGTGAATGTTCTTAGGCCATAATAAGGATGTAATGCCAGGCAAATCTACCCCTCAGATAACAGTTAAGGGTACTTTGAACTATGCCTTGTGAAATGTGCTATGAGTTATGTTATGAGTCATACCAGTTAAGTCTCATTTCCTGGACATAATTCTTCATTTTCCATCTATGTTAAAAAAAATCTCTTGTCACAAACACATCCTGTGTCTTGCACATCACAGACATTCAATGCAAATTATTAATTGAATTTGATAAGCAATCCTATTAAGTACTAACTGCAGTTTAAGAGAATTGAGGTGTGTGCAAGATTGCTTAATTGATCTTTTAAAACTGTTTTCCTACTGAAAATGTTTCTTATTATTGCTAGATTCTGAAGTGCATTTTGTTAAGGGGAGATAAAGTGAAGTTAGAGGTCTGTGTTTCCTTTTACTCTCTTTCTCTACAAAACTAAGCAAAGGGACAGAGTAGTTAGCTTGAGCTGGGTTCTTTCTTTACTCTGATATCCTTCATCAGTGACAAATCAATACTGTAGGAACTGAAATATTGCTACATTATTCATATACATATAGATATGCATATATTCTATCTGTGTGTTATGCTCTATATTCATATATGTGAGTTATATATGCTAGTTGTCATCCGTCATCAGTGTAACTATTGTTTTGCCATATTTATCTGCCTTTTACATGTTTGGGTCCTATGAACTTAGCCAGTTTTTATTCTTGCTTTCTACCACTTGGATCGATTTCTATAATACAACTATAATGTGTTGTGCTCCTAATTCTCCATTTCCAGCTTAATCCCTCAGAAATATGAAGCCTACCTCCTTTCCTAAATAAAAACATTCAACATGTCATTAACCCCTGAAATTTTGCTTTTTAGTAATCCCTAAAATCTTACCCTCATTCTATCCCCCAATTAAGGCCATCACCTTAATTCGTAGCTGCATTAGTTTTCACCTGTAATATTGTAAAAATTCTCTAATCCATCTGTTTTTTTATAATAGTTTCCTAATCAGTCTCATCCTTTCTCTGTACATTGTACAGCTTAAAAAAAATAGAAGGAGGGAAATTCTGATATCCTTTCATTGTCCTTGGTATAAATTCTAATAATCTAGGCAAAGCAGCTGGGTGTACCAATAAGCTGAGAGTTGGGCACGGAGCTGATGGTGATCTTTCCTTCCCTTTCTTTCTAAGCATTGAAAGAGAATAAGTGGGAGGTGGTTCAGTGTCCAGTTCTTCTGTACTTGCTTGAGGCCTCTTATGCCCTAGGCAGGTCACATCTCCTCATTGACATTCTCTTTTGTCACTCTTGCCACAAAATATCTCCACTGAAATTGGGTCCTTTCACTCCCTTTCTTGGCATTTTTCAAGTACTGTTTTAACTGTTGTGATGATGGTGATGATATGTACCTCAATGGATTCACTGCCATTGTAACCTACGTAAATGTAGAAACTGTGTCTTTAACTTTTTCATATATTTGGTACCTTATTTATTACCAGAAGCTGAGTAAATAGGGAATTTTATTTCTTTTTTTTTGTTCTAATTAGTTATACATGGCAGTTGAATCCATTCTGACACATTGTACATGGATGGAGTATGACTCCTCCTTCTTCTGGTTGTACATGATGTGGAATCACACTGGTAGTGTAATCAGATATACACATAGGGTAACAATGTCCTATTTATTCTATTATCCTTCCTCCTCCCCCCACTCCCTCTTGTTCCTTCACTCCCCTCTGCCTCATCCAAAGTACCTCTATTCTTAACAAAACTGTAGATAATAGTGACAAAGCAGGAGAAGGAGGAAAATCTCAGAGAGCAAGGTCAAAAGGATGAGACAGACATCATTACCCTATGTACATGTATGATTAAAAAGAATGGTATGAATCTACATCATGCACAACCACAGAAATGAAAATTTGTACCCCATGTGTACAATGAATCAAAATGAAGTCTGTAAAAATTAAAAAAAAAAAGAATCAGAATTAAAAAAAAAAAGATACTATGAGCAGGAAAAAAAGAGAGGCAAGTGGGAGGGTGGCTTTTGCCTCCCCACCCCAATTTCTTTCTTTCATCCCCTTGTCTCACTTCTTGTCTGGAGACCCTCATGCTAGTGCAGTAGCACTGTTTGTGAGGGCAGATGAAGATGCGTGGACATGGGGAGGTTGCAATTAATCTGGGAACCATTTCTTACAAGACAATATGAAAGTGAGCTTCATCTTGCACAAATCTTATATTTGTGCATCCTTTCCTTTGTGACTCCCTATTAGGTAGAGAATGTTAAAATCCCATGATTTTGATACTAGGGATGTTTGACTCAACTTTTAAATGAAAATAAATAGTTCATGAACATATACCAACATCTATGGATTTTTCTTGTGTTGCAGAAAAAGAAATCTCCATTAAGCCAAATTAATTATTTCTATGTGGCTTAACTAAATAATTTCCAATTTTTTAATTTTCATTTTTGCTTTACTGAACTCAATACCATCACTTTCATTGAAGCTTTTTCAATTACCTGCACTACTAAATTCATGAATCAGTTTTAGCCACATCAAATTACACTGATTACAGTATTTTATGTTGTCATTATTTTTCTAAGTGTAATTTTACTTGTCAAATAATAAACCTCTAAAATTTTCAAGAATGGTTTAATTATTCTTTTCAGAGAGACTTCCTGTGTGCTGTTTTAGCAACATTTATTTATTTATTTATTTTTGCATTTCAATGTTACCTAAAACATAATCTAATAGTCTTTTCATTTTTGTCAAACATACATTGGGAAGCATTAACCATTCTCAAACTTAAGTTGATATTTCCATCAGTAGCAATCCTTTTGAAATTGAGAGCACTTTCAGTTGGATTGATGTTGAGATTTTTAGAGCTTTGATTATTCCATAGGTAGCCATTGGGAATTCCAGAAACATCTCTGGAACTGCACTATAGAATTACATTTAATTCTCACTCATTTGTATGATATTCAGATTAGTTTACAAACTTGGTACTAACTTCTTATTTGTGGAGCAAAAAGTAAAAGCAAAATGAACATGATGAATTTAAAATGCCCTCAATGCAAAATGGTGGATGTCAAAGCGTCAAGTCACCCTACCTTTTTGCTCTGTGTATTAGTAAAAATAAAAACAATTAGCATTGCACTTGCAGTTCTATTTGATATTTGAATCCCTCTAGATTTCTCCAACTTTGTCTGTAGCTGCTTTGTGACATACACTATATACTATTGTTGTAACTTTCATTTTCCTAAAAGTACAATTGTCTCCTATGGCTATGTTATTTTTAATTCCCTGGATATCTTTTTTTTTTTCTAATTGTGTAAATTATAATTCCACTTCAAAGTTTAGCTAGAAAATCATGCCTGCTTTCCCTGGGCAGCCCCACCATCAACAGCTACATCCCCTGCTCTTTCACCACTTTCTCCCTGGGTACGTGTTCTGCTGCTGTGATGGTCTATGAATAACCCTTTTGGAGTGTTCTTTACTGGGCTCTCACAGCAGCTGGTGAGCTCATGTAGTTGGTCACTGAGATTCTGCTTATTTACCAGTATCTGCAGGTTCCTGACTCTTGTTTCTGAATGCGCAGATGGTCTGTGAGTGTGACCCAACTCTGCCTATAGGAAGCACTTAATGATTCTATAAACAATTTTAATTCTGTCCTTTTGTTATTGGAATGAATTATTCAAGGTGGATTTTCCTACGTGATAGAAAATTTGCAGTATTTCAGGCAATACAAGATGGAATAAATTGCATAAAAGTTTTTCTATCATTTATTTTTCTCCCTCTTTCTCTTTTGATCACATGCTCTGTATCAAATTGCATATCCTATTTTTTTCTAGGAAAATGATGATTATACTAGACAATTTGAGAAATACAGAAAAGGATAAATAGGCAAATGAAAATCTCACAGATTACCAGTATTCAAAACCTAAAAACATTCTGATTATCTAATTTGACCAGGACAACTAAATCTGTTCATTTATTCATTAGCTTATTAATTCTTTTGAGGAACAACTATTTGATGAGTGCTTTCCCTGTGCTGCTTGCTGGGAATACCACTTCCGGTGCCCATTCCCATGAAGTCTGCAATCTATTTATGGCAGAGGTTGCTTAGAGATGAGGTTTTAAAACTTCCAAAGTCTCCATCAGCACCCCAAAGCTTACTCATCAAAGTAATAATGTTCCTTGCTACATATAATTATTGGCACTGATACTCTTTTATAAATTATAACTAAAAATACTTAGATTTTAATTTTAAATCTGTAATATAGTAAAACCATCTCCAGACCCCTGATCTGACTAGATTTTCTTAAGATATGAGTTGTGTAGATGATTATTTAATATTTTAAAAAAGAAGTTGTGGGTGCAAAAAGGAACTAGACAACAGTCCTAAATTCCTTTCGTTAGTTTTGTGATTTATTTTGAAAATAAAATACTTATATGGAGAGAAAAGTGAAAACAAACATCCATACACACCACACAAATATATCCTTAGGTTTTTTGGTGTTTTTTCAGAGTAATTTTCCAAAGTTACCAGTGCATAAACAAATCGGGGTTGGGTGGGGTGAGAGCTGGAATTTTAACCTGGGTCTGTCTGATTCCAGTGAGTTAATCAGTCTTGTGTATTCTGCTTGATAATACAGTAATTACAGCCATGACTATGTCGGTGGGCAAAGCACAGCAGGACTGGAGGGGCTATTGGCCTTTCGTGTCAAATATGCATTTAAGTCCCATCCATTTGATTTAGCTACTTACTTGAACCTTTGTACATGGAGCCTCTTTCATATCTTTGGTAAGAAAAATTCATTGAGACTATCCTATACCTCTTGGAAAAAGCAAGAAGACATCTTTGATTTTTAATTTTCTTTACCATGATTGCTGATGCCACACAAATAATGCAAGAATGATATGTTAACTATCATCTTGAGAAAGAAGATAATGAACTACAGGGTTGAGTTTGCCTTGAGGTGAGTGATACCATGGAAAGAATGGATTTTCCCCTTCTTAATTGGTTTTTGATATTACATAAAGTGAAAGCCATTGAATAATTCACCAAGGTATCTAAGTTTTTGTTTTGAAGTATAAGGGAAGTAACTTGACCTTTGTTAAACACTTTGATCATGGAAAACGCATGAGGTTCTCATCTTATTCCAGGAAGTGGAGACACCAAATAATCTTTTCATAGTCATCCAAAAGATGCATTAAATGAATCAGGCAGAGCTATTCTATACTTTCCTATTACAGAGGTGGGCTCAATAATTCAAGGGACAGAAAAGAAAAAAGGTATGTTTGTTATTTAGTCAACATAATAAATATGACTACTAATCAGATGATTTAGGACAAATAATTTAATTTGACTACTTAGACTTAGATTTCCAAATAAAGCTTTTTGTTTCTAAAATCGGACTTAACTTAGACCTAAGAAATCCTAAGTATTTCTACTTTTCAATCATCCATCCATGTTTTTATACTGCAAATTTACTTATTGATACCTTAGCTAGGATCAAAATATGTAATAGCTAAGGAGAACAGTTAAGCACAAGATAACAGCTCAGTGTTCTGACTCGGACAGGAAGTGATATGAGGGAAGTAGATAAGGAAATGAAAAGGGCCAGGAAACTGACGAAAGTAAATTAGATGATGATGCAGACGCTGGATTCAGTCAAACTCTACCTTTAAACTACTTCAGAAGTCAGTGTTCAAAATCTTGCCTAGATTCCAGTGTGAAACTGGTAATCATGAGAGATTGCAGAAATTTACCCTTTAAGCCTTGGTTTCCTCAGATACAAAATGGGAATAATAATGAGATAGTAAATGAGATGATTTGTTTACTGATTCTACAGTTGTTTAGAGAGTCCCTACTATGTAACAGAAACTGTTCTCAATGCTGATGCAATCACAGATAAAACAGAGAAGAGGCCCACTCTCATGGAACTTATAACCTAGCAAGAGGAGATAACAAACAGGAAAAGAAATAAATAATTGAGAAAATTTTGATTGAGTTCTGCAAAGAAAATTGAACAGTCTGATATAACAGTGATAGGCCAGATTCAGGGGTGAATGCCTCTCTAAAAAGACTGATCAAGGAAGATTTCTTTGAAGAAGTGTCATTGAGCCATGTGTTGGTTAGACAAGAACACGGAGATCTATATGAGAGGAAATGCCAGGTGCCACGACTCTGTGGCAGAAGCAAAAAATTGGCAAGTTCAAGGCACAGAAAGGTCAGGTGCTTATGGCATAGGGAGTACACACTGCAAGTTTAATATGGAGGCTAGAAAGACAAGTAAGAAGCAGATTTATACTGCCTTGCTGAAAATGCAAAGAATCTAGATTCCATCCTAAGTATGAGATGAAGCCACTTTGAATTTATAAGACAAGAATGACCTAGTCATATTTTCGTATTAAAGACACTACTCTGGCTGCTATGAAGAGAATATATTGGGTGTCCATTGAAATCAGTGGGATGGAGAAAGTGGATGGTGATTTGGACTACTGGACTAATTGTTGCAGTGAAGGGTGAAGGTGGAAAAAAAGGAAAGAATTACTTAGAATGAAGAAAGTTGTTGCATGAAAGGACAAAGACATTACAGGCAACTGTTTTTTTCCTCATGAGTTATCGGACTGGGAAAGAACCAATTTAAGGGTAAGCAATCAAGGATTCTATTTCATACATTAATACCTTAATTCTTATTAGACACACAAGTAGAAATGTCAAGAAATTATTTGAAGGAGGAGGGATGGAGCTCAGTGGTAGTGCTGCTTGCTTAGCAAGTGCCAGGTCCTGGGACAAAATAAATAAAAACCTTGTCAGTTGGAGGTAAGAGTCTGGGCTCACTAGCTAGGTCTGGACTGGGACACAAATTTGGGAGTCATCATGCACAAATGGAATTTAAGGCTAAAGGACTGAATGAGGCCATGTGAAGAAATATTTTGATGGTCACAAGGAGAGGGTGTAACTCTGAACCTTTTGGAACACTCCATAATTGGAAGGGTTGAGAAGAAGGGATAGGAAGACAAAAGGAGAAGGACAAGTCAGTGGGGGAAAACAAAACACATTTTGCTTTGGATGTTAAAGTAAGAGTTGATGAGTGCATGGGGGGCATAGCATTCTCGGTGGTATGTACTAAGTCAGTTCATTCCACATAAATATTCACATCCATGTCTCATCTTAAAAGGGTGAACAGTGATGATGAGCCTCCTAACTATTGGCAAATATACCTATTTAACATTGTCAGAAAAGTAATTATGAAGAAATTTGTCACAATATTTAGAAGAATTAAATACTTTTATCTAATACACCACTTGCTAAGCATAGTTGCCAAAAAACACAAGAAAGGTGTGGCTTTACATAATTTCTTTTAATAAAAACTGCAAAATGTATTGAGAGGCCAATGGGTTAGAAGTTTAGCTGAAAAGGGTCTTGGAAATATAATGCTCTGTTAAGTTGCTTAGTGGCATGCATTTTGTTTTGATGTTTATTGTTAAAAATAGTTAAAAATACTACTTAAGTTAATGCTTGGACTGGTTGGAGTCTTTCTATGGGTGTTTATTGGTTATATACAAAGTTTATTTCTAAATTAAATTTTAAATCTATCATTTCTTTGAGAAATTTGAAAAACATTTGATTATCATTTTAGCAGTTATTAGGTAGAAACTAATATGTTCCATAAGGATAAAGCATACAAATGGAAATAAGTCTTTTGAAATCAGGCTCAGCAGGTTTACTTAAAAGAGATTTGTATTTTAGAGCAACTGGTTTTAATACTTACTAGTAGTCTCTTCTAACTACTAAGCTAACATGAAAACTAGTTAAAGGCTGGGCAAGGTGGGGCACTGCCTATAATCCCAGCAGCTCGGGAGAGTGAGGCAGGAGGATCATGAGTTCAAAGCCAGCCTCAGCAATTTAGCCAGGTCCTAAACTTAGTGAGACCGTGTCTCAAAATAAAAAAGGACTGGGGATGTGGCACAGTGGTTAAGTGCCCCTGGGTTCAATCCCCAATACCAAAAGAAAAAAAAAAAAAAAGTTAAAAAAAAATCAGCTTACCGTGTGCCAGGAACTATTTTCAATATTTTACAGATGTTATCATATTTAACTTAAGTTTGCAAATTGTTACAGATTCTAGCTTATAGCTGTTCTTTGTTTCCAGGTATTAGTAAAATTTACTGGCTATCATATTGTAAGAGGAAGTAGTAATATTTGATTTTCTTTGTTCTAATATTAAATACTAGAATTGAGAAAGAATGAATCAGGAAGGGGAGTAACACTGAGTAACCCCCCAGGGCCTGGTGCTCTATGGCTACTTGATAAACACCGTGCTCTTTAGCCTCAGAATTATTTCTGAATTCTTAGGATTACTAAATGAATATATAGGCAGACTTTGGCCATTGGTTTTATTTTATTTCATCTTTTTTCAAGTTTTTCTTATTATTATTTGTTTTCTTCCAGAACTGAGTATAAAACCCAGGGCTTCACTTCTAGGCAAGTGCCCTGCCACTGAGCTACATCCCCAGTCTCTTAGACATTAGTTTTAATAGGTGAAACAATTATATTTAAACTCGAAGAATAAGAAATCTAAATATTATTGACATTTATTTTGCATTGTGGTAGTTTGCTTACACTGAAAATGGGCATGAGATGGGTTGGTGGTTTACTATGATCTCAACAGTGAAATCATACTGAAAGGCTCAGTTAGCACAGGAGAAAGTCTTATCATTTTCTCCTCCTGCCCTGCTTAATTTTCATATGAATAGAAAAGGAGCAATTTAAGCACCTCTGCTTAATCCGCATTTTAAAGAGTCAATTGAGAGTGTGGGAAAAGGGAGAGATTGAGAGAAAACATGCCAATTCAATGAAAATACTATATGAGTGTGTGAGAAATAGAAATCATGCATGTAGGCACTGTCTACTGTGAATCTGAAAGTATAATTTGCTGAAATGCAGAAAAATCTTGTTTTGTAAAGAGCAAGGAGATAAAAGCTTAGTAAGCTTAAATAATCAGTTTTCAGATGTGTTAGCTCAATTATGTGACCAAATATCAGTGTTTTTTAAAATTTTATTTTGGGCTCGTTGTTTCAAGGATAAAAGTTTAAAAAAAGGAAATAACATCCCATTGAAATATAAGAGAAATGAGCCTCATGTAAATGTGAACAGCTGTGGTGGCTCTTTGCTGAATAGCAACTTTCAAACAGATGGAACCCAGGAGTCCACCCGAGATTCAAGAAGGTGGAGGTTCTCACACGGGGGAAGATAAAAGATACTTTCAGGTTGACCTACAAGAGAACAATCACCAAAGCCTTTGAAATAGATTTTCCCTTTTCTACTAATGGACAGTGGTGTTGTGTTCAGGGCAGCTACAAAGTCTTGGATGAAAGAAGTATTTGGGAATGCTAGGGAGAGATCAAAGGCGAGCGGAACCTCAAAATTCTGGAATTGGAACAAGTCAGATACAATATAAGAAGTACTTCAAAGGCAGAGAAATAAGAATAATAAAAATACCTTTAGTTGTCAAATGTGAAATTTGTGCCAGTTTTGTCACATTCTATTTCGCAGGAGCATTGTAAAACTAGAGCTATTTTCTATTAATGTCAATTTTACTAAACATGTCCTCTAACTTAGTCAATTTCCAAGACGAGAAAAAAGAATTCCAAATGACTTTTCTTGTTATATGTGATAGAACATATTTCCTAAACTAAAATTTGATATTTATGCTTCTTAGTTTAGGGTAGTTATAGAAAACGAATGTGCAAGTATTTTGTAAAAAGTAATGAAATGGGATAATATGAGGGGTTGTTACATTATTTAAATATTTGGAAAACTATAAAGGAATGCAGAAATTCTGTTATTGCTATTAAAATTAGCCTCTCATGGTTTCTCACTTTAAGAGTTGGAGTCAAAGTTGAAATTTTGACTTAAAAATGAGAAGTGTTTCACATGTTATTTTGTAAATCAAAATACAAAAATACAGACTGTTTGGCCATTATCAGTGTTGGCTTCTGTTTTGTGATTAATCTATTTTACAAACATCTGTATGCTAAATAGCAACTGATTAAAGGAAAAAAGAGAAATCAGTGCAACTCTTAAAGTGATGATTTTGTGAAATACTGGCTCCAGTCTATATTTCATCAAAGCATGAAAGATGACGCTTATCATGGGTCTTTATTTTTGCTAAAAACTAATATTTATATTTTAGAACAAAATCTTTTCATAAATTTGTTTTGGAAAAATCATGTGCCTTGTATTTTAGTTCATCAGTTATTCCATTCCATATTTAATACTGAAAATATCACTTTAATTATTTTTAAACAAAAGTCAAAGATAACTTTTTAAAAAATCTGTTTTGACCATGAATTTTCTCAGAAGTTACACTTCCTAAGGATACCAGTACCATAACTTGCCTTTTATGCTAGGCCTCCATTTTATGGGCTGAACATCTGGATTTGATGGGAAAGAAAACATTTCCTTCCTCTGGCTTTTCTAATAATCCTCTCTTATAGATACACATGCTTCAGGTTTGTTAATAAATTGACTTGATTTTAATATCTACTGTTTTAACACACAATGAATTATGGCATTTTCAATTAAACTCATTTTAGATTCCTTATAAAAGCAATATTAAAAGCTACCCTAAAATGTATTAGGGCCACAGATGTTTTCCTTTATAGTGTTAATTGATTTAAGGTCCATCAAAATGTTGTGAAAATGTACTGAGATTAACAATAATGATGGCACATGGGTCAGATTAAAATTCTTTCATGTACTTTTTTAATTAATAAAAGGACAGCTTATTTTCCTCCAATTGAAATAAATTCAGTTAGCAGATTGAACCAACAGGACATTAGCTAGGATTTTATTCTCTGATTTTTTTAATGAAAGGGATTGAAAATTAGGGATTATATGGTACACCCCAAATTTATGTACACAGATTACATGTACTAGCTTTGTTTTTAGTAACAAGAAGATGGCTGTGTATTTTCTCTTTATATCTACTTCCCTATTTTACAGTTGTAGCAATTAACCTGTTTAACTCTTCATTTGACAAAATACAGCACATAACGAGCATCTTTGGTTTGTTGGTTCCTTTCTCAAATACAATTTAATTGACTCTCATCTCTTTCAACCTTGCCTTCTTATTCTAAGAGAACAATATGCACTCCAATTTGAGAAAATAATGTTTCTCGAAATTCACATTAATATATGTATGATAATATTTTAATGAAAAATAGAATTTTTAGTTTTTTATAGATAAGAATGAGAAATTTAAATGTGTACCCATTATTTCCATGTTAAGTTACCAAGAGTGAATTATGGATTTATGAATACTTTAGGAAATTTTTATTTGAGGAAATACATCAATGGACTGAATCTGTCCAACCAATTCAATTAATTTAGTAGTGATATTTTGTTATTTACATGACTGACATTTATTTTTAAAGTCTTCATACTGCATAAATATAGTCAAAGTATGTTAATTTGTACACAGGGTACAAGAAGACCTAGTCTTCACATTCAATAATCAGAATAAGACATGACTTTTATTCATGTCACTTTTTAAATAACATCTAAATTTTATATTCTTTGCTATTTAGTGAGAGTCAACTATTGCTCGCAACACTTTATTTTTTTCATTCGCCACAATATTTCTTGCTTTTAGTTGGGCTAGGACTCCTGAAGAAAAAGTTTAAACAGAAAGAAATTTGTAAATTTGGTAGCTACTGAAATATATGACATTGTTGTTCACACAAGAGTAGAATTTCAGAGAAAAAAACGGACCTTAGAAATCATCTATTTCAATTGTCTGGTTTACAAATGAGAAAACTGAATCTCAGTGATGTTCAATGACCTGTCCTTTATTATAATAAAAATGAGGAAACAGTTCAGAATTCCTCCAGTATATTATGAGGTATTTATCCATTGCCTGAAATAATGGAATGAACATTGAATTAGGCATTTAAGGACAGTTTTGAATCTTAAATCTGTCACCAATTTTTTCACCATACTTAAATTCTATATGTGGTATTGAATAAGTTACTTGACCTTTTCAAGCTTTAGTTCCTTTTTCAATGGAACGTAGGACTTTGACTGGCTTCTCAATCTTGAAGTTATCAGCATTTCAGCTGGAGAATGGGGCTATCCTATGCATCCTAGGACTCTTAGTAGCATCTACACACTAGATGCAGTGGTATCCCATTGCACCTGTCCAACTCAAATGTCCTGAGAACAAAACTGCTTGCCTTACCACTTTCATGGAGAACTACTAACGTAGTTGTAATTTCTTTGGGATGTTCCATTGATGACGTGGTGCTGTACTAGACTACGTGGTTAGCCACTGGGTGCTTCTTCAGAAATCAACCACTAAGTCTTATTCACCATGAAGTTTGTTGGTTAAGGTACACAATGACCAAAGTGCACCTTATGTAATTTATGTACAGTGAATTTAAGTGATAAAAATCTTTGCAGGTGAGAAATGTTTAATGATAGTGAAATACAAACTATTTCATAAGTTTAAGAAGGTTTAAAAATGTATAAAATGCCTTCCCTGTAACTCACATTTTTTAAATATAAGAATTAGCCATTTCTATTAATAGGTCATTGTTTCAAAGACAAATAGAAAACTCACTTATAATCATAGGTGTTCACTCTCTGTGTTCCTTTCACCACTGCAGCTGTGCAGGGTAGTTGTGTCTGATAAGATCTGACAGAACATGAAAGGCTTCAGAGTGAAAAAGATTACAGATGTATTGTCATCCTTTGCAAATGGAAAGAGTAGGAATCTATTATCATCAATTTTTAAATGAAAAGGCATTGTTGCTCTGCTTTCTTTCTCTCTTCCACCCCATTCTCCCACCCCATCCCTACTGGATCCAGACAGCTGGCAGTGGAGGAGGAGGGACTAACACAGAGACAGTGTATTGCACAGGAGCTGTCAAGATACACCAGAGACATTTGTGTGGCCACGGAGGCCAGACCAGGGAGCTAATACAATGAGCTCCATTGCACAGCACTGGATCAATTCCTTTGTCATGCATTGCTACAAGTTCTCTGAGGAAGTCTACTGACTTGGGATTTTAACAAATAAAGCATGTCATGGAGTTGGGGATAAGGGAACCGGTACACAGAAAAGTTTAATTGCTACAAGGTAGGAGCTGAGAGCTCAAATAGTTTGGTTATGTACTGCCAGATGGAGATAAAAACTGAGGCAGCCACATCCTGTGACCAGAAATTGTTAAATTAAGCAGACTTCTATGGGGGAGTAATAGTAAAGAGCATTAGATGAGGAGATTAAATGAGAGTAGGGGAAAATCAACTTTGCTTAAGATGGAAAAACTGTCTATGGTTATAGAGCATTTAAACTCCAACATAGGATGGAATTAAGAACTTTTTAAACATATTGCATGTGTATTCATGTGCTAAATATTTTGATTTACCTTTTTCCTGTAAAGCAAATTTAGTACTGTAATCCAAAACATGCAGTTACTAGAACAGAGGAAATTCTCTGGTTGTTTCTACTAATTAAAGTGTTGACAGTTTTTCAGATTTTTCTTAAGTTTATTAGTTGATAATATATTAATGGAGAAAAGAATTTTTTCTGTTATTGAATATTTTCACTAGATTACTGGTGCTTCAGAATTTTTTTTTTTCATTAAATAAATTCAACCTTTATAGCCCACACTGTTTTCTGTTTCTATCAGATTCAAACAATGGAGATTTTATTTCTCCCCAAGTTAAGGTAAAGGATGTCAAGAATAAACCATTTTCTTATTTAAAAAAAAGTAAATTCCTTATAGATAGATATTCATCTGAAGTCCCAGAAGTACCTGAATTAAGTATAGTCCATTTTGTTGGGAAAAAAATCATAATAAATAATGTCTTCATTTTTAACTCTATTGCTACTTCTGGGTTCTGACTGAGACCAGAAGCAGAAGTTGCAAAACATTATGAGAAAATTTTGCTCTGTTTATTTTCTTCTCAATTTCCACCCAATGGAAATACCAGAAATCTAGAAATGCCCATACTTGCTAAATCCTCATTTTGGTGCTGCTTTTCCACAGTAGGTCTTTAGTGTGTTCCTCATCTTTTAATGTCCTTGTCCTCTTTCTGAGTGAACACAAGTTTTTCCAGATTTCTTCTTGCCTTTGGCTTCCTGAATACCTCATGAAAATAAGTGGTGGTAGCATCTCTTCCATAATTAGAGACAAATATTCTAATTATGTTTGATACTCAGTGAATGCGTTAAACTAAATTGTACCCCAAAACTGTGAAATAGCAGGTTTTCTTTTTCTAGTTTTCTTGGGAAGGGGTGTAATGGATCCTGGTTGCAGCCTTCCTCCACGCCCTAAGGGACATCCTTCTGATTCTGTCTCCTTGCTAGGCCTCTCCTTATTTTTTTAAATTTATTTCAACTGTAAACTCCTCTAAGGGACTTTTCCCTATTTGCTTTTGCATACCCAGTGCCTGACATCACAGAGTAGCTTTAGACATTTATTTGTTGAATTAGTAATGAAATAAATTAAATAATGGATGCCTGTAAGTCATTGAGAGAAGCTGGCTACATGGAAATATTTTAGCCTGTTTCCTACAGATACACTGATACTGATCCTGCTATTCTGATAGTAAGAATGGCAAACTATTGACCTTGCAACTTATTTAATTATGTTACTGTCTTACATAGGAAGAGAATAAAATAGGGCATGTACAGGGTGGATAATTATACTCATGAAAGACATACAAGGAATACTTTCATTCCTTGAGGCAGGACAATATGGATGGCCTTGAATATTCACCCATGATTAACCATCCAATATTCTACTGGATAAGAAAAGCATCTCTTTGTGAAGTGGCAAATTTAGGGCATCCTTTTTGAGTTATTCTTTTTTCATTTTCAAAAATTATTAAATTAACAAGTTTTCTATGCATCTTCTACCCTTTCCTCTCCCTGTCACGTCCTAAAAATGGTTAGTGCTTTGACATTTGTGACCTGGAGTACTAAATGGTACATGTATAGGGCAGTAATTGATGTAATTGTGCTTCTGTTTTTGTGCTAATTGCTGGAAAATTATGATAGTTCGGTCATCTTCACTTTTAGAGAGAGTAGCACTGTTTTCTTGTGTTCTTCCTAATGATCTGGAAGGAAATCTAGTTCTCCCTTTCCTTTGGAGTAACAAAATTTACAAGTATTTTTCATGAAATCAGTTGAGAATATTAAGTTGAATGGCTATACGATGCCCCTTACAGATGGATGTAGAGAATCTTTACATGGGCTGTCAGTGTTCAATTTAGTGGTAAATAAGAAAGAACATTTTCTTTCCAGATACTATTTTTGAAAATTCCTGAAAGATACCTAAAGGATGAATTTAAAATTAAGGAGCAAATTATTTCAAGTATAGTCATATATTTTTTTGAGATGTGAGCTTTTATTTCCTTAAAGTTGCAAACTGATAACTGATAAACTGACACCCGATAGGCTGATAAATGGGCCAGTGGAGACTTAGGGGCCAAAATCTACAAGAAGGAGTCACCAACTTCTTCATGTTTTGATTCTGCCTTGTACCTTCGCCTGTCACCACTGACACATTCTATTTCATAGTCATTATTTGCTTGTTTTGTAAGAAAGACTTTTCTTCTTACTTACTTTGTAAGAAAGAATCTTTCTATAAATATTCTACAAATGTTAGAATCACTCTGTCTGGGACCAGGAGACAAATCTGTGGGCCCTGCCCACATGGACTTGTGCAGGTTCACCAAATGGAAGTGCCCCACAGGAAGGAGCAAGGGCCTGTGCTCAATCAGAAACATTGTGGTTGAGGTTGTCTGAGGAAATGGGCAATGCATGTTCAATGACCAAACCCTGAAGGATTTTTTTTTCTTAATTCTTCTATAGAACTAGTCTATTAGTTTACAGTTAATGAAGAACATTTTGATAGTTTTTCCTTAAAATGCATACCGTTATGCAGAAAACTTTGTACATAGATATACACGACCATATTTTAAGATTAGAATTCTAGACATAGAATTGTTGTTTCAAAGACTAGGAACATTTTAGGTTTCCTTTTACGTAGTGACAAATGGATTTCAGAAAAGTCGTTGTCCAAAGGCTTTTCCTAGCCATGTATGAGTTTCCTTTCACAAGCTTTTGCCAGAATTCAACTACATCATTTTCAAACGTGTTAATTTTATAGGTAGGACTATTTCTTAAGTTTACTATTTTGCATTTATTTGATTTTTATTGAGGTTGGGTTTCTGTGTGTGTGGCGTGTGTGTGGTGTTGGTAACCAGATCTAGGGCATCACATATGCTAAACACACACTCCGCCACTCTGCTACATAGTCACATGCCCAGACAGAGGTATTTGTTTTAAAATTTCAGTGTTCATATAACATTTCTTCTTCTGTGAACATATCACAGAAAAAAGTGTTTGCACATTTTTCTTCTGTGTGGTTGTGTTTAAATTTTGATTTGAAGTTATATAAGAGATGAATATATATAGTGAGTGTCAAAAATGATAGAAGCAAGACAAGGAATAGAGGGTACAAAGTTATCAGCTGTGACAAAGGAGGAACTCTGTGTATGTCTGTTAATTCTCCTTGAAAAAACCTTAACTAGTTAGTTTCTGTAGTGCTCAGAGGACACTTGTAAGGCCACCATAGACCTTCCATCATTCCGGGAAGAGAACCCATTATGAAACCTAGGTATCTGGCAGTAAGTCCTTGACTCTCATAACCTTGCTCATCAGAGAACCTACCAGAACATAGTGACTCAAAGTGCACCCTTATGCTGCGCTGGGGTTCTTCACCTTCAGCTTCACCCTTAGACTTCCACCCCTAACCACACACCTACCTGCTAACTTTCACACCAAGCCTCTGAGAACAGCAGTTTTGGTAAGCACCCTATTTCAATTCCTTCCACAATGGAGTTGTACAATCTTTGAGTTAAAAGAAACTTTGGAGTTCAATGTTGTATCCCTTTATCCACACATTCACACTGAATCATTTCTAAAGACTATTTTTTGTTTTAAAAAAGGAAAGCCCATTTAAATCTTGAACTGCTCAAATTTATTGAAATTTGTGATTTCAAAATCTTCTACACTAAGACTAGAACCTGTGGTTCTCAAACTAGTCTCAGGACTCCTTCTTAAACATTCCTATACATAAACTTCTTTCTGAAACTCCATTATGGACTATTTTTCTTTAGTTAGCTTATATTTTTATTTACCAAAAAAGAAGAGTGAATTTCAAAATATTCATTTATTCTTGGTTTAACAATAAGAATAAATTCAGTAGGTGCTAAGATAAATAATATTATATGAAAAACAACTGCATACTATAAAGACAATAGAAATAGTGGCACTGTTTTACATTTTATAATTCTTCTCTTTAATGCGTATCTTAATGAAGAAAGCTAGATTCTTTTATACTCCTGTTGTTGCAATATAATATGCCATATAGTCCTCAGAAGCAGTTGTTTTCCAGTAATGAGAGAATTAGAAAAAGGAAAATGATTTCTAAGTTATGCTGTCTTGCACCCCTCTCCCCCCTGCATCCCCAAGTCAGCCTCCTCTGAATACTCTTGGATTTCAATTCCTATTTTAATATGTGTTACCCTGGACTGGACACAGTACTCGAGGGATCTGGTACCTGGAATCAATGAATACATGTCTTTCAAAGAGTGATGATTGGGAAGCTATCATGTCCAACTGGTTGACTATTTTTTGACATGTAATAATCATACATATTTATGTGATACAGTATGATGATTTGATACATGTCTATATCCTGTAGTTATCAAGTATGATTAGCATACTTACCACCCCATATGTTTATCATTTCTTTGTGGTCAGAGCATTCATCAACCTCTTCTAGCTATTTTGGAATATACAGTGCATTCTTGTTAGTTATAGCCACTACTGTACAAGAGAACACAAGCACTTAGACCTCCCATCTATCTGTAACTCTGTCCGTGTGGAACAGCCTTTCTCCTGCTTCTCTTTCCAGCCTCCCCACCCCTCCCTGCTCTCTAGTAACCACTATTCTACTCTCTGCTTCTGTGTGGTCAAATTCTTTAGATTCCACATATAAGTGAGATCCTGTGCTGTATGTATTTCTGTGCCTGGCTTATTTCACTTAACATAATGTCCTCTGGGTTCATCCGGGCTGTGGCAAAGGACAGGACTTCATCTTTTCACAATTATTGTATGGTACTCCTGCAGTCTCAGAGTTAACATTAGGCAATATGATTCCTCCATGCTGTATTGGTTACTTTAACAATAATATTGATATAAAAATAATCCTTAAAATAACAGTATTAATCGCTTAATGTGCTAGATGTATATGTTAATGAGTATGTTAATTTTCTCATCTATTTCTTATAACTTATGTTATTCTCATTTGTTATATTCTTTAGCTCAGAGAAATTAGGAAATTTGTTTGAGTTTATATAACTAACAGGAGACAAAGTCAAGATTTTATTCAAACAACTTGATTCCAGTGTCATTTTTGAATATGATTTTTCTGGGAACTCTGTGTATGTGTTAGTATAAATATCAATATCAATATAGTTATAGATTTTAAGCTGAAATGTTATAACAGTATTTCTCCATACTGATCCATTTCCTGTCTCTGCTTTTAGGACAGCATTACAGATACTGCAGATATTTTCAGCTAGTTGACAGTTACATTTCTGTTCTTCTAATGTGTCTGCCGCTATAACTGTCACCTCCAGATGTTTTCATAGAATTATATAAATTATGTTTTCTCCTTTGACTTTCAGGGCCTCCTATCAGGCCCTCAATCAGGACCAACCATTCCCTGTAGCAGTTGGAGTAACTCTGCCACGTGTCCAGAGTCTATTCTACACATGTAGCAGATCTGAATTAGCCTGGCCGCACACCAGAGCCAGGACTACTGGTCAAGCAGAGATGGAGCACCTGTGTCCTGCTTCCCAGGCCTCTATTCCTATGAAGCATGACACATTCCTAAGCCAGTGACCACCCCGCAGATGAAAAGAGACCCTCCTCTGACACAATTGCACTCTGGGAGAACTGAACTTGTGATGACTTCTTCTGTGCACTTCTGAATCCCTGGACCTGAGTCCTGCTGAGTGCACCTGCTTCCTCTATACCTTGCTCAATTTCATTCTTTTCAGTCCATTAACAAAGCAAAATCAAGCTGGTAGCAGTACAATTAGAATAATAATGGTCTTTAACTTTTTATCTGTTTTAAAAAGAGAATTCTCAGGAGCACTTTTAGCTATGCAATTCCTTAATCTAATTAAATAAGCTTTAAACTTCTTGTGAAGTGTAAAAGGGCACAGATGGATTTGTGGAAATAGAAAGACACAATTCTGAGTTTGAATAATTTGAGGTACTGGTGGGCTTCAGGAAATAGTGGAAGGAGACTTCAGTTAGAGGCTTGGTCTTATGAACAAAATCCTGACGTGGATGTGAGAGACATGCAGCCTCCTCTATCCAGAGTTGGTCTGGTGGTCAAAATGCTTAGGTCATTTTGCAACGGGGAAGACTGAAGACTCATTAACTGAACTTTCCTGGATTTAAATCCCAGATATGCCATTGACTATGTTTCTTTGGAAAAATTGATTAATCTCTCTGTCCCTCAGTTTCACCATCCATAAATGGTGATGATTTGAGTGCCTGCCTCTTAGATACTAAAGAATAAATGATTGGCACTTGAAAAGTATTGAGTACATGTTAACAATTATTATGATCATTTTTTGCTAATATTCTTTTTATTACTTTTATCCTTTACATATGAGGTTATATTACCTCTCCACCAACAGAGTTTTGGGAACATAAGCAGCAGAAATTTTTCTGTATTAAAATTCACAATAAACATTTCCAATGTGTCTAAATGATACAATTTTTTTACACTGCACATGCTTAGTCATTTAAGGAAAAGTATATTAAATAATTAGAATGCATAGGAGGGCCAGGTAAATAATATTACTTTGGGCAGTTTCTACAGTAGTCTTTATATATTTATATAAGACTATGTGAGTGTGTGTGTGTGTGTGTGTGTGTGTGTGTGTGTGTTGTGTGTTCTCATTTCATGTCTGTGGCCAGCTATGAGAAATAAGGAACAGAACATCTTCCCACATTTGAAAGGGAACTGGGCAATGATGGGAAATATCTGTTTGAAATGGCTGCTTGATAGAAATTCAGCCATAATTGTGGAGCTTCTTGAGAGCAGTAGAAATTTTGGGGGTGGCAAGAAGAGTAAAGATTCTGTGGGTGAGAAAAACTAAGTCACTCCCTATCCTGAGAAGACACTGGAGTGTGACATGGTCCTGGAAGTTTCTGACTATCTCATCAGGGCCTGAGGCAGACACTGCTGTATGCTCCCCAGTAGAAAGCAGAACTGAATTTTTTCTTTGTCAACTAATATTTTTAATGGTCATTAAAAATAGACATTTTTAAAAATAATCATGTTACTTGATGACAAAAGTGATCTTTAATAATACTGAATGATTTTTGAAAATCTGGAAAATTCTAACACAGATATGTCAGGAACCACTTTCTTTTTATGTCAGAAGTCTCCTTCAGGCAAGTGCAAGAGGCTCTGGGACAGGCTGTTTGGGAAGAACATGGAATGTCCTCTCTGAGGCTGCTGTAACCCTGATCAAGGCTGAATTGCCAGTCAAGGGCTTACTCTCTTGGTCCTCTGTCCTTGTGCTTACGTTCCTCTAGTGCTGGAACACATTTTTGAATAGTTCTTTCTTTTTGAACTTTGAGTAACTCACAAATCAACAGTGGTTTATGATAAGAAGAAAAAATGCTTATCTTTTTCCTCTTAAGCCTGATGTTGTTTGTGGGTATGGGGGTGAGGCTATTATAAAAATCTTGGTGTCCATTTTGGAAAACATCCTTTCAGTCTGAATAGAATTTGGAAACAGTACCAGGGAAGTGTTTTGGGAATATTATTCAGCTTACCGCAATTTAATAAATTCATATTTTATTGAGGAATACATTTCATTACTTTAGTTTTAATGGGTGCTTTTTTGATATTAAAACTGGCCAAAGTCACGAAGTCTATTGAGACCTTAAGGGTGAGGCACAAAAGACATGAGAACAAAGACTGATCAGGCGAGAACACTCAGGGACATTTTGTAATGGTTGACTTGTCGCCTACGATGGTCTGAGCAGCATTCCCACCTTGAGGTCCTTGGAGTGATTAGAATCCTGATCTGTCCATGCAGTTGACATGTCTGAATAAGAGATAAACTGTGAACCTAGTTCATACATCTCTCTTCTTTGAATTCTTATTGTTGAACTGTTAAACACAACAGAAACACTTGAGTGTAGTCCGGGCACTACATGACAATAAATACCACAGTATAGATGGATAAGCATATTTGGCAGAGGGTGGGAAATTAAATTCAGATTGGCACAGTAAAGATAAAATGATAATATGGAGAGCTATGTGTTACTCTTTCCCCTGTCCTGGAAAGACAACTCAAATGCATATGCTGTATATATTATGACATCAGTATTTCGCCACCTACAGAAAACAGGCCATTATTCAGTCTGCTCAAATATTCAAATTTAAAGATGTAGGTATTCTTGTGGGCATCTATTTATACAAGTGTGAATAACAAAAATAACCATGTGTATGGCTGGAATAGTGTGTGTATGTGCACGTGTGTGTGTGTGTGTGTGTGTGTGTGTTTCATTCACGTAGGAAGGAAAGGGTAGGAGAGACTATTTTGGGTAATCATGGTGTCCCATCATATCCCTTGGACTTTATAGATCTTTTTTAGGCCAAATGTTTTTACTGATTATTTGTAATTCAAGTCTACCTTATAAAGAAAATGAAATATTAAAGCATTTGGTAACCAAGGCGTAGGCTACAATTAAAGTAAAAAATGAAACATCTATTAACCTACTAACTGAGTTTAAACTGTAATGCAAGGGCAGATGTAAAGTATGGACGGACCATAACAGAAAAGATGTGAGCAGATTTTACCTTCCCTGGACATGCAATTCAAGAGCATAAAATATTCTCTGAACAAAGTGATCTCAACACTCTTTTCAAGGTATGATTCTACCATAGACATGCTCTGAAAAATAGGTTCATTTTTATTTGTCTTATAGGTTAAATACAAACTTGCTTGAATTCTGATGATTACAAGATGCCCCAGTAAGGATCCTGTAGATTGTAATGATCCTGTAGATTACTATATCCATTGTCTTTGTATTCAGCTGTCAAACAAAAGAAAATAATAGTGGTTCAACTACTTTGGAGCAACACTACCAAAGATCTAGAGGAATGAGACCCATGACTGGTGTAGCAGCATAGTAATACCATAAGGAACCCACAGCTTTTTCAAGTTTCTTTTCTACCATTCCATTCTTTGGGCTTTTGCACTTATGCTTGTCATTTTGTATCTTATAAGGGCTACAATGCATCCATAACTTTCATCTGCATTTCAAGAAAGAAGAAAGGGAAGGACACAGAAGCAAGAGATTTGTGCCTAATAAGGTGGTGTCCTTTATTCATGAACAGAAACCTTCCCCAGAGGATTTTGTTTACCCTTAGTGGGTCAGAAATAGATCCTATGGGCGCCCATTGCTATGAGTGGTGAGAGAGAGGCACTAAAAAATAAAACACCTCAGTTTTTCAATTCTACTGTAGAGTTAAACAAAGACAAATGGGGTTCCAAACAACTTTGAAATATTTATTGTATCTGTTAGTTGCCATGGCTCCGTATGATTGCATGTGTATAAGTCCATTATATTTAACAAACTTCCCAATGTCCAAAAACAAAAGAAAAAATAGTGTGCTTGATTCAATGGGAATAATTCTTGATAAAAGAATGCTGATCTCTTTGAACATATGGATTTTGAAAGTCAAGATTTTGCCTTCATGGTATTATTGATGGACAACAAAGAGGATTCATTCATTCATTCATTCATTGGGTTATTTTTGCTGTTATTAAGTACTTCTTAATCTCACAGCATAAAGCTAGAGCTTGGGAAGAGAACAGAAAAGAAAAATCATGGTTCCCGCCTTGAAAACATGTATATTTTATTTGTAGGACAAGATGTGTACAAAAGTATACAAACCAGAGAGTCACAAGGTACCACAGGAATATATTCAAAAATACTTATGAAAATTAGAATTTTCAGAGATATTTTCAGGGAGTTGATAGAATTTAAATACTAAGATCTGGATAGGTAATAACTGTGTCACAGACATTCTTGACAGTTTACAGCATGAAAAGAGGTGATAACAAAAATAAATATAGGGAAGAGTGAGGCCACTGGTACAGTAATAGTGTTTGCAGAGAAAGGGAGGAAAAGACAGAAAATCACAGGGGGATCCGATGGTAGCTGCATCTGAATGAACAAGTGAGAGTTAAAACATACTGTCCTAACAGTCAAATATCAATTATTAAAGTAGTCAGGGATGATCTTACAGAGAGAAACACTAGGTGAAGAGCAGAAATGATGGGAACTAGCCATGTGACTCTCTAGGGGAAGGACATCACATGTACTCAAATTCAAGGTGATAGCTCAGCATGATATTTTATGTGAACATATGCACAGTGACATGGTAGCAAAAAATAATGTCATCTCACTTAGGATTTTGAAAGCCATTTAAACATTAGGTAGATGAATAAGAGGGGCAGGGCGTAGCACATGGAAAAAGTTCAGGGTGCTGAAACACCCAGGATATGGGGTTTGCATACAAACTAAGTGCTTTAGAGTTGCCATGCTTCTTTCATATTACCACCAGGGACTGGAAGTAGTAGATAGAGAAAGTAAGGGAGACTGAAGACTTACAGAAAGACCCTTGGATGTGAGAAGTTAATGTAAAACTGGTAGTAATGGTACCTAATGCAAATGGGTAGTAATTCCAATGGCATGATTTGGAAGAACAAATGACTAAGATTAAAGTGAGAAGAGATGAAAAGGAATGAGGAAGGCCCAGTGTCAGAAAGGGGGATTATGAAAAGAAGAGATCTGTGGCAACAGCTACAAGGACTCCAGGAAAAATCAATGCTTTTTCAGGTTAGGTGAGAGGAGTACATGTAGCAGAAGTAGAGAAGACTACTCTACACTATAAATGCTAGAGGAGGAGATAAATGTGAGATTGCAGACATTTTAGATCTTAAAAGTGCAAAGGTGGATGTTTCAGCTTTTCTGAGTCGAGGAATCTAATTCTATGCAAAAAATGAGAGCCCTTTGGTGAATAGATATTGAAGGGGAATTATGAGAATTTTCCAGAAACCTGACATCTATCCATGTAAGCAGCAATAAGACCACCTGAGGGTTCTGGCACATTCAACTTGAAAGTATTTTCATAGGTAAAGTAGATGATATACAACACACAGGCCAAAACATGTGAAACAGACAATATTTAATCACTGTTAACCTACAAAAGAAACCACTCTGTATGTTTCTACTGAATGGCAGTAGCTTCAAAGGCACATAAATAATACAGTTGAAAATGCACCCAAGCTGCACACTGGGGAAACATTCTCAATGCCTAAATGGTTGCAGAGCAACCACAAAATGAACACATTTATTTTCAGAGTTCAAACTATGGTAGATTTGAGAGGATGTTTGGAAATGACTAATTTTTACTCGCTTCCAAATTCCTGCTCAAAGTGCTTTATTTCTCACCAGTCATGCTCATGCTGGTTGTCTGCCAGCCTTTTCCGGTGCTCACATGCACCCACCTGTACCCTGTGTCCTCTTTTCATGCTTTCTGCCATCCTTCCTTGCAACGTGTTTTCCACTCAACTGCCCAATCCACAGCATACTCATAAGACTTTTTCGAAAAAAAATCTCTTTCTTTCAAAACACATTTTTTTTCATTTGGAAAGATTTCAAATTATTTTCACAATGTGTTTTAACCTACCCTCAATATCCCATTGCTGAATTCTATACATATAGGAACCAAGGACCTGGCACCCTTGACTTGCCCATTCTATCAGAAGCAGGGACGGGATCTATTCCAGGACTCCTGCCAGTCTCTCCAGAACCCTTCAATCCGCTAAGCAAGTGAAGAACATATTTATGTGTGTGTGTGTGTGTGTGTGTGTGTGTGCACAAAGAGATATAGTAGAGCAAATTTTTAAATTCAGAAAATATATTAATTGAATTAATAGCCTAACTTGTGTTTGAGCCCTAAAATCACTGAGTGGTGAATTCATTTTTTTTCTAAACTACAGATTCTCCCCCAGTTCTCACCCTCATTATCCTATTTGTAAAAGGAATTAATTTAAATCAGGTATTTCTTTGGCATCATCCACATGGCCCTAGTAAATACAAACTAATAACAATTTATTTTCTGTTGTGATGATCTAAATTTAGAATGGTAAAAACAATTTTTTTCATGCTAAATAAAGCTCAAAACTGGTATTATCTTCCACTTTGAATTAAATTTTGCACATATCTCAGGAGTTTTGACATTTTATAAGGTAGGTCATGAGTGACATACACCATTAGAGTAGCTTGACTGGGGCCCACATGACAGATGTGGCCTTTAAAAATATCGAATAGAAGTGTTCCTGTTCAATTTCCTTAGCTTTTTAAAGGAAAGATACTGGAAAACAAAATCTTCATAATGAAATATTTATTTAGCATGGTTATATAACCTTTTTAGGTATGAAAACTGTATTTAACTTGCTAAATATGAAAGCTAACTGGCATGGGGTTTAAGAAATAGTAATAAAACAAAACGCCGTTGAAGAAACACACAGAAAAATGAACACAAAATAGGTCTGGACACATTTAGTACGTAAACATAAAAGCAAAGACTTAAATTTTAAAAAAATAATTTATAGATTTATTATATAATATACCCCAGAAATATTTAAATCATGTTTTAAAATCTAGCACTTTTCTTTCGTCTTCTCCTGAAGTACACACACACATACATGCACACACGCGCACACACACACATACACACACACAATCATCAAAACAGTTTTGAGAGAATGATGGCAGTGCAGTTAAAAAATAAATAAATACTATTTCTACTCTCCAAGCTGCTTTTTAATTACTGTCTTCTAGCCCTTTCTTCCTCCTGTTTCACAAATTCTTAAAGATTTTTTTCTAGCATCACAATCTATAGTCTATCACTTCCCATTCTCCTCTCCATTTACTACTTTCTGGTTTCTTCTTCCAGCACATCCCTGAAACCACTTACATGCATGTGCCGATATCATCTCCCTTGAACCCCGGGTTTTCAATCAACTATTTACAAGCATTTACTTTACTTCACCTCTCAAAGACATTCGACATTATGGACTGTTTCCTTTTTGAATTTCTTTCCTCTCCTAGTTTCTATAAAACATTGAAACCACCTTCTCTTAGTTTTCTTATTGATCTCACTCCTTTGTCTCCTCCTTTCTTTATCCATTAGCTCCTTAATGTTGGTGTTGGTATATATTCTATGTAGGGCCTCCTCTCCTCTGCCTTCTGGGTGACATCACATGCTGCCAGTGCTTAGCAGTTCTTCTGTAAGCTGATGACTCTTACATGTGCATCTCCAGCTCTGCCGTCTCTCCTGCCTAAGGATCCATTTCTCCAGCTATGCCCTCCCATTGCTGTCCCACTGGTACCGGATACTCAGCAATACCAACACTGAACTCAAAGCCTTCCATTAACTCATCTTGCATACATTCCCTATTATTAATGAATTATGTCAGTTTCTACACACTTGCTCATGCTAAATATCTAGTACATATGCTGAATTTCTCCTTTCCTCTTAATAGAACACATTCAGTTATAAAGCACTAATCCTATATTCATCTCTCTTAACATGTTCACATGTATCTACTTCCATTGCCATAACTTTAAACTGGATCACTTGCATTTTGGCAGTAGTTCCTGTGACTGTTATCCTCATATTTCTGTATTTTTCTTGATAATGAGATCTTCATTTAAAGAAATTGGGGGTGTATTTATTTAATTATTTAAACCCTTCCATATATATGACTTGAAGTTCAACTGGATCATGCTGTTTCCCTGCTACCTAAAGTTAGATCCTGCTGGTCAAAGGAAATCATGGTGACCTCATTTCCTTTGGTGGTGATGTGAATTAGATCAATAAAGCATGAAAGGGGTTTGGGAGAACTGTTCCCTCAATCTTGAAAAGAGACAAAAGGAAGATGAGATCCCTCTTCTATCTCTAATGCTTTTTTTCTTTTTGTTTGTTTTGTTTTGTTTTTCTTTTTTGTACTAGGGATTGAGCCCAGGGACGCTTAATCACTGAGCCACATCCCCAGCACTTTTTATTTTCATTTTGAGACAGAGTTTTGCTAAGTTGCTTAGAACCTGGCTAAGTTTCTGAGGCTGAATTTGAACTTGCAATCTTCCTTCCAAAATCTCCCAAGCTGCTAGGATTACAGGAGTGCACCACCATGCTCGGCTCTAATGCTATTTTAAGAGAATATGATTCTTGGTCATTTTAGGCCAAGAAGGCAGTTAAACCATACCCTGTGGAAGTTGGTACAAAAAGGTGGATGGAATCTGGGCCCTGATATTATCACTCTGTCCATGGTATTAACTCTGTATGACTAATAGTAAATTCCTTAGGATTTTAAGAGGGCATGATGGCACACACCTACAATCCCAGCAACTCTGGAGGCTGACCAGGTGGATCACAAATTCAAGGTCAGCCTCAGCAACTTAATGAGACCCTAAGCAACCCTATCTCAAAATTAAAAATAAAAAGAGGAATGGGAATGTGGTTTAGTGGTTAAGCACCCCTGGGTTCAATACCTTGTACCAAATAAATAAATAAATAAATAAATAAATAAATAAATAAATAACTTAGTGTGTAATCTTTTTTAAAATGTTAATTATAGATGATTAATGCTATTTTAATAGCATTTAAAAATATTTTACAGCCTGTTGATCCATCTTACATCTAAACTCCTTTCTGTACACCACAATTGAGTTGCTCACCCACCTAAAGTTCTACAATAATCCTGAGGATAACTTCTCAGTTTGGAATAGCAAACCAGCATCACATTTTCCCCAGAAACATTTCTAGCATAACTTTTGATCTTATACCTTGCTTTTCAGCCTCGAGGAACAGCATTTACTTTCTAAAATATACTAGACTCTCAGTTTGGGGCCACACTTTTTTTTTCTCTGAATGAATGGTCTTTTCTTCCTGCTTAACTCCCATGCAACTTTCTGAACTTAGATGTTCCCTTTTTCAGGCCCTTGTTCTCCCTGTTTCCATAGGACCCAGGGCACTATCATGCTTAGTACTTTGTAATATGGTTATAGTCTAGTGATTGAAAGAGTTATCTGTGGGTCATACTTTCTGCATCAAATCCCATCTCTACTACTTAGAAGCTGAATGATCTAGGATAAGTTATTTATTGTGCTTTCCTTCTAAAATAAGCATAATATCTTATATGATCATATGTGGGAAATATAAATATTGTCTGGAACCTAGTGCAGTGTTTGATACATACTGAGTGGTATGTGTATGTTAGTGATTGTGATTGTGCCTGTGTGTGATCTATTATTATTATTATCTATTTCTCCATTATGCTGTGGCTAGTGTCTTATACACAATAGGCATTGGAAGATATTTTTGGGGGTAAAGAGAGATGAGTTTGTTTCAAATGAATGAAAGGATGTGTTGGTTATTTCCACTGCAGAGGCAGAGCCCCATCCTCAGTTTTATTATCCAGAAAAATGATAAGATCCATTTTTGTCATTGTCCCTGTGATACTAAGAAAAACAATCTGAGGAAAATAAACAAAGTGTGATGAAAGACTAAAGCAAAATGTATTCTTAGAGTGAAAAAAAAAATGTCCCTGGAAATGCAGCAGAAAAAGACTGTTGATTTATTAGTCTTTTTCCTTTACTTTGTTGATATTTTAAAAAAGCAAACCCAAATTTAAGAATTTGAAATTGTGAAGTGTTACTCTTCCCTTGAAAATAGTTTTAATTATATGACTGTTCCATTGTGGGTGGATTATGTATACAACTGGGGGATAAAACCCTAAAACTGGGGAACAAAAACCCGTCCTTCACTCATTGGTAGTTCATTTGGTACATTAAAGTCAAAAAGATTTTGAAAGAAAGTATGTTTTTATATTTGGTTTCATTCTATCTTTTTAAAACAAAGACCTTTATTGGTTTGTATTTGCTTCCTCCTCCTGTGCAGTGGAGCGACACTGCCTCCTTGGCTCAAGACCACGCCCCCTTTTAGGAGCTCCTGCGCAGAATCTCACGCTCATCCTCTTGGTTCAGTAATGGATGCTGTACAGGCAGGAAGAGCAGTAAGAGCGTTTCCAATTAGGGCATTTAAGAATAAACTCACAACTAGTGAATGGGAATTTTATAGGGTAGTTTTAAGTAGTAGGTAGATACATGGGTAAGCTTTATGATCTTTCAATCATGAAATGTTATGACTCCTTAAACACATCAGGATGTGCAACATTGTCTCTTTAGTTGAGCTGATCTTCAACATCTGCGTGACTGTGTAATGAGTGGGGCTGTGATTCAAGCATACACCAGATGTGCTATCAAAGTGTCCAGTCTCAAAACCATTCAACTGAAAAATGAAAGGAAAGTTGTTTCTTTTCTCTCTGAACTATTTACAACCATGGAATTTTTTTTTAAAAAAAGTTTTAATTCGGGAATAATTTTAGATTACAGAAAAGTTGCAAAGATAACGCAGTCCTCATTGCATTGGACTCATTGCAATGAGTCCTTATTCACTCATTACTCAGCTCCCTCTAATGTTTGTCAAAGGGTATGCTTATTAACACTGAGAAATAATCATTGTACAATACTATTAACTAAGCTACAGCCTTTATTTGAATCTCATCTATTTTTTTCTACCAATGCCCTTTTTCTACTACATTATCCAATCCAGGAATCCATGCTGCCTTTATTATTCATGTCTCTTTAATCTCTTATGATTTACAAGTTTTTCAGTCTGTCTTTGATTCTTATGACCTTGAAACTTTTAACAGAGTTGGATGATCTGTAGAAATCTCTGAATTTTAGGATGTCTGCTGTATAAATTGAACTTTTATACTCTTTCTTAAACATGGATGCTAATTACAAATAATTTTCAAGAGAATTCTGTTACCAAAACTTACTTTCTCTTTAGGATGGAGTAACTTAACAATGTTACCACTAACAGCATATCATTTAATTTTCACAATGACACCAAAGCTAATACTAATATGGAATTTAAGATGTGTAGCTAAACCACATGCATTTCATGGAAAAAGCAATGCAGATGAGGAAAAATCACTGTGCTAACAACACAGCAGAGTGAAAGCATGCCATCCGAGTGACAGTCACAAGTTTTGTAGGAGCCTTTGAAAATTTTAGACACTTCTTATTTCTAGTCACTTTATGAAACTATTAATTGCATTTTTTGGACATGGAATTAATTTTGGTGGCAAACAAAGACCTACATTTTTAAGAAAATATAATTTTTCTAAGAGAGGTGATTGACTATGAAAAAAATATTTTTGTATCCCAAATATATTTTTATCCCAAATCTTTTTCATCAAATGTTGCTAAAATTTAACTTTATTTCATTATTTGCATTTAGTTTTTCTTCCTTTAAAAAGCATACGCCTTTGATAATATCCCATTAACAATAGGAATCTATCTCATTTTAGCCTGACCTCCTTTACTAGGATTAGATTATGATAAAGAGACAAAATAATGCAAAAAAATTGAAAATAGGCCTGTGAGTTCTTCATAAGATTTCCTGTAAGAATTTACAGCTCATAATTGCTCTTTGCTTTATGTCAATAAATGATATGTTTGTCAAGAACTGGATTTCCTTTTCATAGATCATGCACAAAAAATTGTATTTATAAATTAGAAATGTTATTAAAGTAACATATCAATTTTGATGAAAATTTGAAAAACATAGATTCCATGTTCGCTGGAAGATCTCATCCTCATAAAAGGAAGACAGTTATCATTTTCTTAATGTCCAACTTTATCAGTCCAGCTGCTGCATTACTGGGATGGGTCTGGAAATTTATGTTGTTAACTGCTAATTTCATTTAGAAGAATAACTTTAGAAAACACTGGAAGCATAATTTCAGAACAATGCCAATGACCAAAACATCATTCCTTCCTTAGAGTATACCTCAAAACCAAGACTAGGGATGTTATCTGGGATTATAACGTGCACAATTAAGGTTAAAAATTAGTAAGAAGAAATTGTGAAAATTAAACTAGACCAGTAATGAGTAATTTTACAGACTACTAAGTGCCCAGTCTCCATCTCCAAATGTTGCCCATGGATGGTCCTGGACACTGCAAAGCCCAGGCCTAGGGGAGCCATGCTTCAGAGGCTTTAACCTGCTGCTTACTATTCTAGTCTAACCTTCAACATGAGTGTAAAGTTTTCATTTGACATGTGGGAATACTTCAGCCCATTAACAGGAATAAAAAACTGAACGTGAATCTGAAAAGAAGCCATGTTTTTTTCCATTGAACTTGTGGAAAACATTTTTTTTAATACAATTGTCAAACTTAAGAAACAGATGGTAGATCTGTGTCAGTCAGTGAGGGGAGGATGGTTCGGAGGAAATTTTCTGAATGATTGTCAGGAAACTGGGTCCCTGAAACTGCCTGGCATTGGCATAATTTTTGAGCCACTTGTAAGGGAGGGCTGGGATTCAGAACCCATGGGAGGCAGCTGTTCCCATTGCATAGAGATAGAATCACATGAGACTGACCACCAAAAAATCATGTGTTGTTGAGATTTGATATCTTTATTGTTACTCAAAAGCCTTGCTTTTGATAATATTTCTTTTAAGCCCTCCAAGGCATGAAGGTACATGTGAAAGAAATATGATAAAATACAGCATTGAATATAATAAACACATTCAAGCTTTGGGGCCTTCTACATTTCATCATCTGAAATCATTACTCAAATGCTTTTCTTTTTTTGCTCAGCGTGAGCTGCATAATCACAGTAGAATTATGGAGAAATCAGAATTTCAAGACAGCAGGCACATTTAGATGCCTATAAAATTCAACATTAGTAGAAAAATGAAATTTTGCATGTCAGTTAAAAGAATGAACTGTAATGAACATTTATTCAACACTACCTGTGAATCTTCCATCCATTTGCAAAGCCTTTGCAAGTATCCCTTTGATAATCCTCATACTAACTCATACCTACGCTAGATATTATGATTCTTGCTCTACAGACAAACCTCACAATGTTATTTATTTTATGTCATTTTTAATTGACACAATAATCAAATTCATTTATTAGATCAAATACAAGTTATGGGCCATAATAAGATAATTCAATACACATATGCAATATGTAATGATCAAATCAGAATAATTAGCATGTCCATCACCTCCAACATTAAAAATATTTAAAATCCTCTCTGCTAGCGATTACAGAATTGCTATTGAACTGTATCTTTGTACCAGCTGATAGTCTTCTCCATCTCCTCTCTGTCCTCTCCCCACCCTGGCCTCTGATAATCCCTGTTCTACACTATGCTTCCTATGTCTCAACTTCTTAAATTCCACATGTGAGTGACATTCTGCAGTAGCTGACTATCTTTGTCCAGCTCATTCCACTTAATATAACGTCCTCCAGCTTCATCTATGTTGTCACAAATAACAGAATTTCATCATTTTATGGCTGAGTAGTATTTCCTTGTGTGGTGTGTATGTACAACATCTGTTCATCTGTTGGTCGTTATATGGGCTGGTTCCACATCTTGGCTATTGTGAATAGTGCTGCAATACACACGGGAGTGCAAATGTCTCTTTCATAGTGGTTTCATTTTTGTGTGTATGTACTCAGTAGTGGGATTGCTGGGTATTTAACCTACACAAAGTCTTAGTTGGCTGAGGTGGGATTCAAAACCAGGTCAGTTAAGTATAATATAAAGTTCAGTTCTTCTTTCATCACAGTTTTTATATTTGGGGGTACAGTTTTGCATTTTGTTCTTTGTTGCATGAACATAAATATAGATAACGTATGAAAATTCAAAAGCACATGAAAATGCCAAGAGGAAATGCAATACATCTTATGAAATGAGAAATTACACATGCCATTTCTTACAATGAGTTTCAAAATTTTATTGCTCAAAGTTTTCATACTATGGGACCCTAGGCACAAGTTATATTAAGATTAAAATTTTAAAAAATAATGTTTTTTTTTCCCCCACAAACTAACCACTGTGTAAGATACAAAGGATATTGATTTTTATCAGTGCTTTTCAGAGGCACAAATTGAGTTAGCAAGTCAAATATGGGAAGGCAATAATTATGGTGGTGATGAGAGAATTATAATTACTAGCATTTGTTGAATTCTTGAACGAGTTGCTAAGGACTTATTTAAGTCAGAACAGCCTTATAAGCAGATATTACAATCTTCATTTAACTGTAACAGAAGCTGATGTAAGGTTAATAGTAAAAAGTTTAGACTCTCCTACTAAAACACTTTAATAGGAAACAAACATATCCATATATTTAAAAGTAGGTTGATGAGGAGTGTCTAGCAGGCATGGGGAAGGGAGGGAGGAAGTTGTCAGCTTATAAACAAGGGTACAAAGGTGACTGAATGGGACGTGATAAGCACCCAGAGTAGGCAAAGGCAGTGGAAAGGAAAAGGAAGCAACAGCTTCCAGATATTAGGTATTCAAGAACTCTGTGCCCAAGGGCAGGAGAAAGGTTCGGAAACGAATGCTCAGAATCTTCTGCTCCCAGGAATCTGACTGACATGGGATTGAGGTTTTGCACTGTTACTTACTTGGTGTTTGAAGCAGTTTACTTAAAAAGTCTGTCTTCCTTTCACCACTTATAAAACAAAAGTAGTAATATTTATCACATAGGGATATTATGAGGATTATGTAAGATAATGTATTGGATTGTAGGCATCCAATACATCTTCCTTTTTATTTTTACTTAACATAGAAAAAAGCTTTTCTGATGTAGCTAGAACTGCCCCAATATGTTTTTCCAAAGAAGTTAAATGAAAAGGTTCTCATGATACTTTCTAAGACTTATTTATGAATGTTGATATATTATTATAATATTTTCTATCTCATGAAACACTGATTTAGTCAAAACATAAGACAATTGGTAGACATGCTCAGCATGGAAAGTCATTACCGACCTCCACAAATGGGTATCATCAGTTAATGTGGTATGGAAGAGAAAGGTCCCTACATGTTTGTTTTTTCAGGCATTGTCTTTCAGTCGACTGTCTAATTCCATATTAAGGAAGTTGCTTAATCAATGTAGTTCAGTACATTTGCTTACAAAGGGCTCAATGTGATATTTTTCTCCCAGTAAAGTAATATTTCATATAGGATGTTAGAGAACTCTGCACAAATATGAAAAATCCTTGCCTTGATTATGTCTGATCATTTCATAAGTGTGGAATGAAAGAATATGAATTCAATTCACAATTAAACACATGCTTCTTGCTTTTTTCTTTATAACTGTTTTCTCCAAGATTCATTATGTAACTAACTAGTAAAATCCAATTGCTGGCCAAAGAAAGGGTGATTTTTTTTAATATTATTGAAGATAAAATAGGGTTTAACATTTTTTTCTCATTAAAATATAATGTGTGAGTGCCTTTCAAAATGAAGTGTCCCTGAAATACACCAAATGACAATAAAAATTAACCTTGTTTTTGTGAAATACATTTTCATTAAAGCAAAACCAAATCAACCTGAAATTCAGTATTATGTAGCAGTTAAATGTATAACCAGACAGCTTCTACACAAACTAGAGAAGTTGTGGTTTTTACCCTGAGATAGGGCTGATTATGCTACTGCTATGGCAACCAGTTGCACCATTTGGAAGCGCTTGTGCGCTTAACCGCATGAGCTGCGCCTCTTCCTTTCCTATAAAGACTTAGAATATGAAAAACAGAAGTTCGCGAGGAGGAGAAACCACAAGGGCAGTAAAGACACTGCTGTGAGCTTTTAGCTGTGCAAACAGCAGTCTGTGAGAACAACAAGCTGAAAACCTCTTCTCTTTCAAAGTGTAGCTTTTCCCATCATGCCCGGGGTCTTTAATGATTTTGAAAGTAACCCAAGTGTTGCTGTTCAGTGTTGGTGTGAAGGGGAAATGAGAGGAAATTAGTGGTGCATTCATCAGCCTTTGCTGGATTATCCCCAAAAGCTGCAAGCCTGCAAATGGCACAGGCTTGGTGGACATTTGATCCCATGGGTGATATGGAGACTGGTTTGTTAGGGGCTCTCTCAATAACCTAGGACTATTTTCTGTTTATTTTTTATTGTCTTGTATTTAGTTTACATGCACACAAATTTATTTTAATCTCCCCCGGTTGATCAAAAGACATTTTTTGTGCTGTTGTGAACAGCCTTAAACAGAGCTAGATGAGACAAGTCCCCCTCCACCCTCCTCACTGGTTCACCCCCTTACCCTGTTCCTTAGAAGTTACAGGTTTCAGCAGCAGAGGTTTTGTTGTTGTTTTTGCTTGTTTTACTTTTTTACTTTAAAGCATGGACGTGGTAAGAGCAACGCATTTTCAAACATGTTTTACTGCTTTTCCTTCCTGGATAATTTGGGCAAAAACACCAAGGACACACAAGTTCATGTGATTGCGTTATTTTGTCACAATCAAGCCTGTTTCCTTGTTCTTCCCCTTTTATTCTAAGTAAAAAGAATCTCCTTCTTCAACAGTCATCGTCCTGAAGTTTGTGCTCTTTAACAATAAGTTTTAGTGTGTGATAGTTTGAACGATGGTTCATGTATGGTATTTTACGTGTTGTTCAGTCCCTCGTAGCCATTTGGCACACATACTGAATTTAGCCCCAAGTCTTTTTCCTCCCAGTACAGTGCTGTTGAACAAGCACGAAATCAGATATGCAATGAAGTTTAAACTTAGTTTCCTATGAGTTCTTCAGACTTGCTCATATTTATTTATGTTCTTGACCCTTCGTCTATAAAAAACAAATAATGCTATTGACTCTGTAGGAGTCCTGTAATAATTAGATAAAATAATATGCAATGTTACTTAGCACGGTGCCATCCATCTGGTAGCTACTTATTAAACAGTAACTATTGTTAATAGTACTAAAGAGACTGATCAGACATTTTTACCACTTGTGCAAAGGCCCTTTGGTGGTTCTTTGTATTTCTGTGACTCTGACCTTAGCCTATTCTAGAGGAAGTGAGGAGCCACAAAACCATACTGAGAGACTAGTACAATTAAAGGGTTTTGCTATCTGAAGTGCAATATTTGAATAAAAGATATATATCCTTGGATTTAGAGAAATGAGAGCAAGACTATTTTTATAAGAATAAAAAAGACAATACGGAAATTAAAGTATTCTGGAAACTGTTTTAAAAGAGCATATGGGTTAAAAAAAAAAAAAAAAGAGTATATGGTTAAGGAGACATCTTTACCAGTTGTTCTTAACCCTTGTTCCCTATCGTAATCATTCAAGTTTAAGATAAAAGCAACATGGTCCTCTTCACTCCATGAATCTACTAAATCAGAATTTCCAGAGGTGGAGCCCAGGAATCTGTACTTTCAATTTGATGCATAACCAAGGTGATGCATACAAGATTGATATTTTGCATTAATCAGGATTACAATATTGGCATGGTAACACACACACAATACATAACTGATACAAATGAGAATTTCATAATCTGTGTTTCAAAGAACACTGAAATTCCATGGTGCATATTCTTGAGTTTGTGTTTGTGGCAAAAAATTTTGGGAGATGCAGGGTTAAAGAAAACTATATAAAATTACTTGAGCCTTTACTATGCTAATGAAATTTATAAGTCTTTCTAAAGGGTATGCAGAATTACTTTTCAAAGTATTTGACTATGGGACTTCTAAAGACAAGTGAATCTAAAACGAAGACCTGTTTCCCCACTAGCACACAGGAAGTTATAATCTATATTTCCCCTGAATTATAGATAAATATTGTGAGATGGAAAAAAGGGAACAACTCTTTCATACCTGGCCATCAATACTTTATTAATTTTTTTCTTCATTTTCTTAATTAATCAACACATCTAAAATTGATAACATGGTGTTTTAAGCCCAATAAAAGGTTCACAAATGCATGACTAGTTTTCTAAGTTAAAGCATGTGCATATTCATGTTGACTCACAAGGGAAAAATAATATTTATGATATTGTGCACAATAATTCTTTGGGAGAGAGATGGACATGATTGTTCTATTTAAAAATAATAAATTATTTGATTTTTTTTTACCCCAAGGCCCTAAATATTAGTCTTCTCTATCCCAAAGTCTTACTGATATTTTTCTTTATTATTTGTATTTTTACTTAAAAAGTGTTTGAACGTTTAGCTAATACGTCAAGTCTTATAGTAAAGAACGGTACTTTTCTGCCACCACAATTCCCATCATTGATTCCTGCATTCTAGAAACAAACACAAGAACTTTATACTATTGTGTCATTTGTAAATAGTAATTTTTTATTGTACTGTTCTTTGTCTTTGAAGATTTTAGCGTCTCCATTTGACCTTGATGTTGAAAATGTTGCTCTTTATAAGCTCTGTTCTTTGTTCGTGGACACCATGTCATCTCATTTTGAGATTATTAATTATACTTGTTGTTAAAATTTTTCTTTACCTTGTCTGTTTCTGCCAAGTCCACCTGTGTTTCTCTTGATTCTTGTGGCAGGCTTTGGTCTAGTATTTTTTGGATGTCCATTTGTATTTATGAGTAAGGCCTAAAAAATCATTTTGAAATTCTCTGGGCCTTGATGAAGCTTATGAATTCATCAGCCTTAACTCTATTGAATGAAGTCAGAAAAGCGAAAACTCTCTCAGCCTTAGTTTCCTTATCTGTCAGATGAACACATGTCAATAGATACCATTAGAATCCTGTGTTTCTACATGAGTAGAAATCTGAATTATTATGTGGCAGTAGACAGCCACTATTTTATACAAAGGATTCCAAACATAATAATAACTACTGTTTTAACATTGTGACTGCCTGAAGAATAAGAAAATTATTGTCAATCAAACACTACTTCAAATCTAACACTTCCCTTGTGTGACTGTGAGCCATTTGCTAAAGACCTTTAATTTTTTAAATTATTTTATTTTACACTACAAAATGTGTAAAATATTTGCACATGTGCAAAATAGTTACAGGATGGCTTACCTGAATGATTAAATTAAAAATACACATACATACACACACACAGAAAGAGGTGTGCATGGTGTCTGATATACAAAAATATTTCAATGAATTGTTTCTTCCATTATTTTATTTTCTGGAAAGAGTGGATGAAGGAAAGGCTACTTCCTCTGAAATCTTGATAATAGCTTGTTACTTGCACAAGATTTTTATTCTATTAATACTTATTAATCTGATACAATTTGTTGAATTTATTATCTGTGGATCATGTGCCAGGTTTATAGAGTAAGAGTAGAATAACTTTAATTTATTTATATAATTTATTATTGTCCTACTATACAAAGAAAGGAAAGCTGTGCATATCAGCTCTAGCTGACCCTTATTTTTTATTTGGTTTTTCCACTTTGCATGGCCGTTATGCTATGGAGGTCAGGGAAGTGTTCTACACCTTTAGAGTACACCTTCATTCCTTTTAGGCCAATACTTAGAATAAGCTTTTATTTCATCTATTCTATTTCATCCACCTGTCCTTGTACTTCTTTTCAATTTACCAACTAGACAGGCTTAAATCCCCTCGGAAATGGTGTTCCATTTATTTTATTTATTTTTGGAAGCGAGGTAACAGGGGTAGTATTTAAAGCCCAGGTATGTCTTTTGATTGCCATTCCACTCAAATGGATTCCTGGTTCTTGCTGAAATCTCTGATCCAGGACTTAAGGGTGTGACTTCAAGGAAACTTTGATTTGCAATCATATAAACATTTTGAGTTGTAAAGGAAACATATTGGGAAAGGTAAATTCAGTAACAATACATGTGTTAGAATAACACCGCTTTGAAGATCAAGTGCTCTGTTATCTACATTTTCATCTGTTTAATGTATCTAGTCAATTCCATTGGTGATTCACAACAGGATTATAATGGGGAAAAGAGATCTGGGTTAGATGATTTACAGATTTTTGGTGCTATGGTGCCACCTACTGCAATATTACTAAATATTGCTTGCCCTAGGTAATGGAGACACAGGGCACTTGTGTGAAAAAATAGTGTACAACATTGTGTCCCCAGAAGGTTAAAGCCAATGTGTTTCTGTAATTAATAGAAACTCTGAGAATATTACTGTGCTTTATTATATTTATTTGATGCATTTATAGAATTTAAAGGAAAACTCCATGGAATTCATTCTTTTAGAAACTGATGCTTTCACTTTACTGTCACACACCTTGACATATATTTACTTAATACTATTTTATGTATTTTTCTTTACCTATTTTCCATCTCTTCACAGTATTGCTCATATATAAAGTTTGCATACATCATAATCCTATTTTATTAATATAATGTAGTGTTTGATATTTATTTATTATGCATTGGTTATTAAGTCCTTTATGCAAGGATTCTGTTTTTACCAGATCGATTTGACTTCAGTAATACTAGATTGTTATTTTAAGTAATTCAGGAGCTAGGGTATAGAGAGCATAGGGATGTATACATATGTCAAACAACTGAGATAACTACATTAGCTCATTTGCTTTGCATGGCCCAACCAGATTAATCTATTACCATATACTGCAGCTAAATGGATAGTTTGTGAAATAATTAAATATCTCACACAACCAATCTTTTTAGGTCTTTTTGTTTAATAATTAGAATTCATCTCAGTTGCTTCTACCGATGATTTCAGCAATCTTCTGATGATATCTGCATATATGAAATGAAACAGAAAGTCATTGCCCATGCAACTTAGGAAGAATTTCAAAATGTGATAGAGGCATTGAAGAATTCTTATAGACATTTGGCATAATAGTTTCCTCTAAGTATCTAAGCAATGTCACTTACCCTCTACTTCATTTCATATGCAGAGACAATCTGCACAGAAGTATTTGTTAGTGCACTGATTGCCTTTATGTAAGTTAAGAGATGATTTGGGGGAGGGACTGCCCCTAGAATATTAGGTATTTTAACCAAGCTATTTGTGTAGGTCACCTTTGTGCTCCTATTTGGAGATTTATAAAATTTTGTGATTTAAAAAAAAAATTAAAAAAATTCTACATTTAGGTATTCGAATAGAATATGGACTATGGAAAATAATGTCTTATTTCAAGTTGCACTGCTGATGTAGCTGCAAAGGACTTTGACTTGAATTCTGGAGTGATTTTTCAATTTTTAAAAAAATTTTAGAGTGATTCTGGGAGATTTTCTTGAGTAGTTAAAAAATTTCATGTCATTTATCATGTTAAATAAGTCTTATTAATACTGAAAATATGCTTGCAGAGATTTTGTGACTATAAGAACAAATAATGTTGGTTTTATGTTGAATCTAAAAAGGTAATGCTAAAGTCTTGGAATTTTCTTTCAAAAAAAAATGAAAGGGTGTGTATGTATGTGTGTGTGTGTTTGCACACGTGTGTGTCTGTGTGTGTGTAGGTATAGGTGTGTAAGTACAAGCTTGAAACATCAAATAAATAAAATAAGAAAACATAAGTTACAGTATTTTAATATAGCCACTTGGTGGAGTAATTTAAATTGGTCTCAGAGATAAGTGACTATACATGTAAATTTATGTTCAATCTGAGAAACCTTTGTGGAAAGTATGCATGAACAAAGATAGGAAAACATGACAGAACTTTAGGAATTATGTTATTTTCCAGGGATGTTAATTTTTCTTTTCTTTTGCATAAAAGGTGAAATGATTTGGGGAAATATTGAGTGTGGAACCACAATCATACCAGAAATACATGTAATTCTATTCCCAAGCTTCCGAACCTTTGCACAGCTAAAGTGGCCTATGGAATTATAATGTTTTTTAGCACTTGTGTTTTTCACTGAAGTTTTGTTGACTTTCTGGTCATGACAATATCCTATAGTAAGTGAATTTGATAGATCTCTGAATTTTCCCTAATCTTTTTCTGTACCGTGTTTAGAGCATTCACTCAGTAAATTATGGTTTAATTTGAATATCCACTTTCAGGATCAAGGTTAGTTTAGCATTTTTAATATTACTAGCAATGTACTGTGAAGGAAAATCCTGATTGAAATGCTTTTTTAAAATTAACTTATGATTAATAAACACATTCTCTGTGGAATGTAAGACAGTGTTAAAAGATTTTCCTTGATATGAAGTCCAGATGAAGAAGAAAGCCCGTGAGGATAGATTGAGGAGGGAGGAGGGAGGTCTGAGGTTGAGAGTGTGGCCTGCAGAGTGGGACAGGCTCAGGCTCAAGCCTGGGCTAGCATGCACTGGCTTTGCCAAGACACTTGAGTTTTCTGAGTTTCACAGGGTTTTTGCAATGCTTAAGATAGATTACAAGCAAAGGGCTTAGTATAAGACCTAGTACCCATTAAGTACTCAGTAACTACTAACAACTAATAATAACATGATACCATTTCTGGATTGTTCTTTTTTTCTTTTTTATTTTTGCAGACTTCATTTTGATTCATTGTACACATATGGGGTACAAATTTTCATTTCTATGGTTGTGCGTGATGTACATTCATATCATTCTTTTATTTTTTAAAAAAAATAGCTTTGCATATTGTCCCAGAATTCATTTTCTCACTTTCATAGTAAACATGATGGTTTATATTTTCCTTTATAAAGTATTCTATATTTTTATGCTACATATTTCAGTGGTAGCAAGCTAACAGATCAGATCCCCGAAGTCTAGTGATCTGTAAAATAAGCGGTGGAGCTGGGGCATGTAACACTGATTCCTCTTTCCTCTGTTGCCAGATTTACTACCTGATTTCTTCTCTATATTCATTGATCTGATGGCTTGTATTGCTCTCAAGAAAAAATTGAATCTGCTTATCAGAGACTCTAAAGCTTGCTCCTCACCTTTTCACCCAAAGCTGTTATAGTCAGATCTGTTTGATTTCTCCCCTGAATTCACTCACATTCAAAATCATTCAACAATTAACTTGTCTACCACTTACTATCTGGAAAACTCTTTAGCCTCAGCTGCTACTCTTCCTCTTACAATTCTTGCTAGTCTCCCACAGAAGGAATGTTAGTCATTAGCCTGAATTAGGTTCATCAATGAATTAAATATCTTTGTAGGTTACTGGGTGTTATGTCTTATGGAGTATAAACTTCTCCCGGGCATGGACCACACCTTTGTCATGTCCAAGCCTCACATCTGATAGCATGCCAGCAAAACAATGAATATCTCTTGAACCCAACTGATCCAAATTAACTCATTTCAGGTTTCAAGGAGTTACATGTTTATATTAAGAAGGAGCATATAAAAATAATTTTAGACTTTTAAAAGCTCATCTTTTTCTCAGATAAAGAGAATTGTATTTTATGAAATGTATTCATATACTCAAAGCAACTTGAATGTTATAAATCTGGTGATATGCTGTATTCTTTACCACAACCATGACAGGTATTTTTCTATTCATTTACTACAGGAGAGTTATTAGTTAATGCTATACTAATATTTTTTTTCTTGTTACTTCTTTTGCAAACCAAAAGAATTCTAAGAACTTAAGAAGAAAAAATATGAATGAGAGAAGAGGAAAGGTGATTAAAATAAAAACAAAAACCAATAATTTATATGGAATAGAATGATAAAAGATCACTAAACAAGAAGAGGGAAAAATTTACCAACATAAAGTAATAAAATCATACACTGCATACAATGTTTTGGTCCACAGTGAACCAGATATACAACAGTGGCCCCAAGATTCTATCACCTAGTGATGCTGTAGTGATATTAAACTTTGCAAGTACACTCCATGGCACTTCACAAAGATGAAATCTCTTAATGATGCATCTCTCAGAGCATGTACCCATTGATAAGCAATGCATGACAGTACTTCAGAATGAATGATCAAGAAAAAGTAGAGAAATATAATAAAAATGCACATTTTAATAATTATACATTATGTGTCAGCTATACACATGTACCAGTACATGTGCATAAAAATGCATTTCATTCCAAGGCCTAAGCCACTAAGTGTTGATGAAAAATACTGTGTTCATACCCCTCTCGTGGTACCTCTGAGGGTAGAGATTTTTTTCAGATGTTTGTCCTCAGAAAATGAAGTCTCATGGCAGGAAGTCACCTTAAATACTAGCTAATCCCTCTTTCCATTTGATATTTGACTCCCTTTCACAACCTCAGTTAGATATCATTATGAAAAGATCTTTGTGTTCTTCTTGATAGTCATTAAGTAGGACGGGATGAACACATTTCTCTTTAGACTGAATGCAGCTTCAATCGTCTCAATAAAGCTGCTCTTCATGGCAATCTCACAACCTAGATGTTGACTCTAATTGTGCCAAGTAGATTCCCATGTTATTTGATTTTGACCATTTTCTTCCTGAAACCTTCCACCCTTAACTCTTTGGCTTCAGTTTTCCCCCAGTAAGGAATAATTGGTTAACTTTGTTGGTCTTCTTCTTAATTTTCACTTAACTTCAGGATTCTGTTTTGGAGAATTTTTTTTTTTTAAGTACAACTTTGGGGATCTCCTTCACTCTCATAGCTGCAATATCCATCTATATGCTGAACTATAGTATTGGTCTAAGTGTATCTTGAATTACCAACCTCTGCATCCAAATGCTACTGTACGATTTTACATGGAATCTCAAGGTTATCAAAATCTCCTCTTTCACTTGTTTTTTCTTTCGATTTTAGCACGATGAAATTCTCTATGACGTACCTACTATAACTCACTTGTATGTTAAACTATCAGCAAGAGGGCTGTCTTTACCAGTCTCCCACATCCTTGCTCCCAAAGATTTACCCAGTCTTGATGGCTACTTCTTAAGTGTTCCGTGGACCCTTTCTTCTCCTGCATTCTTTCGGGGTGCTATTTTCCTCATAAGCATATTGTGCCTCTCATTTGCTTTCCTGTAGTCCCGTGATTGTTTTTTCTGTCTTCAGCCTTATCATCTGTTAATCCATTTTCCAATTTTCAAAAAGTTTGATCTGAATCCAAATGCTTCTTCATTACATCTCCCTTTAAAGATATCACTCCAATGGCTATCTAAAGACCAGGAAATAAATCCCAAATTCTTATTCCTCCAGCACTATACCAACTGTATATAAACCTGTAGGTTATGACTTCAATGCATCCATCAGCCAGTCAACAACCTGGAAGTTTAATAAGATGTTCCTCCTATGTTCTTCTGTAGCACAGTCTGTCTCATATTGTACGGATTAAACTCATTCTTCCAGAGTACATTCTGTTTTCATGTTGTGTGGATCTTTTGGGTCTTCTGTATCTCTGAGCTTATTGAGGGCAGGAAACTCCTTTGTATTGATCATATTTTGCCTCTTCCATATGACATAATTCAAGTACTCAATATAAATAATAATCATTGAAATAAACGAATGCATCTGAGAAAAATCTTTTTTAAGACTTTGATAGACTTGAAATTAATCATAGTAGTTTCCCTTATCCCTCACTTTTCTAATTTTGCCTGGGAATTCAAAAGTAATAATACTGTCTTGATCTCCTTGAGCTTCATAAATATGTACAGAGGAAAAATAGTTTCAAAGAGGTAAATGATACTGAAAATTGCAACTTTGTAAATGTTCCAATATAAAAATGATATGTAAATTTAAATATAAAAATGATATGTAAATTTAAATTCGACATATACTTACATGCATATATAAACTTTGAAATTTTCTAAGAGGTTTTTTTTCCTTTTTGCAGGACAAACCAGTCCTACCAGTCCTGGTAAGAATGAATCAATGTCTGTATTTTACTTATTTCACTTTCTTATTTCAAAGTTTACATATTTAGTGTAGACATATTTTTATTATTCAAAGAAATCATCTTAAGTATGAGTTTTATAATTCTGAATGATTCTTGACATTCATTTATTCCATCCTGTTTATGAGATAATTTTGATAACTACCCTAATGTTTTAAGTTGTACATGTTATTATGTATAAGCACTAACTTATATTAAACTTGACAGTAAGACATGTGACAGGATTCTAATAATTTTTAAATATTTTAACACTATGAATTTATGTATTTATGAATAAATGTATTTATGAATAAATACACTTAAATTAGATCATAAAACTTTATAGTCTAAATGTGAGTTAAAAAATTATCTGAGATATTAAAAAGAAGTTTAAACATAATTATATGTTTATTTAAGAGTTAGTATATATTTTATATATTAATTACATTTGTAATTTATTAATATTTAAAATTTCACATATATTCTTACGTAGTAAACAATTAATTATTTGCATCATAAATTCTTTGAGTAATTTGCCTTTTTCAAAGCATACAAAACCCTTAATTATTAAAATATTTTGTAATAATCATTTCAAATTCTCCTATCACAATTGCATGAATGGTCTTAAAAAGTGTCCAAATCCTGAGATAAATAAATTTAAACAATGAAAATTCTGCCAATAATTTCGTATGTATTGCACACAAAATAATAAAGAAATTAAATTACAGGGAGTTAAATCATGTCACTTAAATGTTACATTATTGAAGATGTACTATTTATTTCTTGATTAATCATATGGTTGATAGTATTCACTGAGAAGGCAAGTGAACCACTAATACAATTCCTATTTAATAATTATAACACACAATTCTAAATGTGACACATTTGACATATTCTGAAAATTGGATAATTGTAGGAATGATTTTTGTCATTAAATAAAAATTATTTCCCAATAATGAAAAAAACTATGCAAATACTAATGAAAACACTCCCAAATCTATGTAAGAAGTATATTCTTTTAATTTTTAAAAGGTCTAATGGAATTTTTGTCATTCTTACATAGCAGATTTTGATTGATTTAGGTCATCTTCTTAAATGAAATTTAGCACCTCTTTTATAGATGATTAAGTTACTCTCAATCTTATGAACAAGTTATTTTTGTATAAGAGAGATGGATATGTGGTAGAATGAGGAGTCAGTGTTTAAAATGGTAGATGACTCGGTACCATTGTGAGGGAGCTTCCATTTCCACTGCCCTGACTCTGCTCTCATAAGTCTTCAAATGATGAAACCTGGTGAGGTAAAACTGTGACCCATTATGCAAAGATAATGGTATCTCCAAAATATTGTCAACAAGAATGTTAACACTGGGAACCAGTAATCTCACCAACGTGGGGTTTGGAGACAAAGTGAAACTCACAATCGAATCATGTCCCTTAATCTTAACTTCCCATTTGTGAAACTAGAGCTTAAGTGTATGCAAGGACATGAAGACTGCTACATGGGAGAACAGTTCTCTGAACACTCAGCTTAATGCACCAGGACTGAAATTGCTTTGTTGGAAGTTTTCTTTAGAAATGTCCCTGTTCAAAATAGCATAGCAATGTTACATTGGATGTTTGGATTGATTCTCCTTCTAAAGTCTCCTTGTAATTCAAATCTAACAAAAGAGTGGAAATGGATGCTAAAGAGAGCTTGTTGCAACATTTCTTTCAGAGCAAAAGGGATCATTGGAATCCTGCTAACACCAAAGTTTATCTAACCTAAAAATAACAAATTAATAGTTACCATGTCTATAATGATGATAGTGAGTGAACATTGGTGGATAGAATATTAAGCTCAGTCCTCCCTCCCACCCTTCCTCTCTTCTTCACTTCTTTTTTCTTTTCCCTCATCTTCCCTCCCTTTTATTCAATGCATAGTAGATGGGAAAATACTATAGTTAGGCTTTCAATTTGAACCCAAAGATTGGAGGTAGCTACTGGTCTATTTTTTCATTGGATATGTTGGCAAGTAATTATGGGTGAAAGCTTGTTACTAAATGGATTGATTTTTGAGTTACCTGATTATATAATTCTAGATAGTGAATATTTTCATTGGAAAATAACACATATAACAAGTGCACTAGCACTTTGGATTTCTATAATCACAGAATAATTTTGTGATATTTCCCATCTATTAGCAGTTCAATATGATTCAGATTGCTGTTATCTATAGCGAAAATTAACTTTACTTTTGGCATTAATGGACGAAACTAGGGTTTCTTTTCTGTCATTCCTATTTCCATTTTCTTAATTTTCTAATCAGTAATACCTCAATTTTAGTTCTTATCTTTTCTCATCTCCTCACTTCTGTTTTTCTAGTTTTCTCAATCTTTTCATCTTCCCATATTTGTGTCATTCTCTTTCACCCAATCTTCTTGAATTGAATTAATTTCAGCAACTGTGTAATATTTCAGTTTTAATTGAATGTTTTAAAATACTTAATGTGCTATTCAAAGAAATTAATGCATGTTAAACAGAAAATTTAGAAAAAAATTAATTTAAATAATTCCAGAAATCACGTGTAAGTTTAAAAGTAAGTAATTTGGTGTATTTCCCTATTGCTTCATAAAGAAATAGACTTTTTCAGTCAAAGAGCACAAACAAATGTAAAGGAATTGTAGATGCTCTGCTGATTTGCCCTGAAGAAAACCATTCTCACGTGCACATCCTTATTGGTTGTGCAGGTACCTATTTTGCTAATACTTAGTCACATTTCTCTTGTTTTTAAATTGAATTTTAACTGTGGAAATATTACTTCAGCATCTTAAATTGTGTTTCTTTTAAATATACATTTTCATAAATGTGAGTCATTTGTATACCTGTTTGTGAATTCTATTTTCCAGTCCTTTACCCACACTTCGTTTACTTTGGTTACATTTAATTTATGTTTAAAAATCTGTATGTATCTAGAATTTTTGTTTTTCCTTTTCTTTTTTCCTCTTGGAATCTCATCTCTCCTGATAATTCCCTTCTGCCCTTATCTCTCTCCTTTATTTTCTTCATCTCAACATCTTTCAAAATATCCTTTAAGCATCTTTACCCATTGTTCTCCATCCTTCTGAATCCAAATGCTTTGGATAAATGAAAACCCAGAAATTAAATGGGAAGAGAGAAAAGGATAGCTGTTTTTAGGACTATTTTCCCACTTTTATGTTTAGCTGCTATCTTGTCGCTTGATTTATTATCTAAGTCTGCATGTCGTATTTCTGCACCCACCTGTATTTACACCCACAAGTCTAAAAAAAGAGTGGGAAAGAAGGCTAAAGAGAGCTTGTTGCAACATTTCTCTCAGAGCAAAAGGGATCATTGGAATCCTGCCTACATCAAAGTTGATCTAACTTGTCTATGACACATATGTGTAGTGGGCATGGCATACACATTGTGATGAACTGGAGAGTTTGATATACTTAGGTGACTATGGATTTCACATATTTATTTCCTTTTTCTTCCATCTCCCATTAATATAACAGGACTGAACACCACAGAAAATCCCAGGACTCTGTCTCCAAGTAGCCCCTTACCTGCTCACACCACTGCACCCTCACTCACAAGCACCTCTGAAAGAGAAAATGACTCCTCAGAGACCATGTCTTCTCCCAGTCCAGGTGATCCTTCAACCAAGTCTCCCTGGACCCTTTGGATGATGCTAATGTTTTTGCTATGTCAGGATGACACAGAAATGTTCTTCACTGAAATGTATTAGGGGAAAACATTTTAAAAAAATTCTAAAGTGATCAAACAGTTTTTCTTTAAATTATATGTGTGGTTTCTAAGGATGTATTTTATTCAAGTGCATAAAGTGTAGGAAACAGTATTTCCCTATAAAATATTAGTTTGCTAAATCATGAATGTGTGCCATTAGGGAGAGGGAAAGGAAGGGAGGAAAGACCCTAAGTAAAATCAGGAGGGGAAAGTTTCTCCAGCGTCCTCATGTCCACATTCAGCATCATTCTCTACATTTCTCCTCACTCAGTTTGCTGCAGCCCCGGACAGGTCAGAACTCCTTATCAGAGCTAAAGTAGAATCTTCCCATTTCTTTGTTCCATTCCATGTTCATATTATCAGAAAATTATTGAAGATAGACAATTTATTTTAAAAAATCCACTTTGAGGATTGTTACCTTGGTTTTGTTATGTGGGGTTCTCCTGGAGATATTTGCATTATTTAAAATGTATTTGAAATTAATCCAAGTTGTGAGAACTAATAGTGGAATTTAAGGTAAGATGGTCACATTGATAGCAAAATATCTGATTGATATGAGAAGGATTTTTGCTCCTTAGAACATTGACATATCCATGATTCCTGCTCCTTTTATGGTCAACATTAGGTCTGCCAGTGTATTCAGTACATAAATCTACCAACAGGATGGTTGTCCATGCATTTCTGAAATAATGTGCTAGATGTCGTTTTCTTAAGCAAACAGGTTTATAGACAAACTCTGATAAGAGACTAAACTATGTGATTGCTTAAAGAGGCCATATTATCCTAACTTTTAAAACAAACATGTATAAAACAGTTGCAGAAACTTTATTTAGAGTAGATTGCAGTGTTTTGAGTACCATATTGATGAAATATACTAATAAGCAGTTAAATAAATGGATAATGCCTTCTTCAGCAATTACTGTGTATTTAATCTTTATTCCATTTTCTTTTACCACCAACAATGGAAAGGTGGCTAGAACATCTCAACTCATTGCCTGATGTTTCTACAGAAGCAATATAAGGTTGGAGTGGCTGATGTAACGTTTCACTCTAAGTTATTGCCTGAGTCATATTACATAGAATCTGCCATATTAAAGGTTCTATTTTTCACTTGACATACACACACAACAAATCACACTTATGAAACATTTTGACTTTTTATTGCCACATACATTGTTTTTAACCTGAACAAATTACAGTCATAGATTTACAGAGAAAGCATATGAGAAAAAAGGTTTTAAAATTTAATGTATTGAAAATAAGGATAAATAATCTTAAAATTCTAATTAATTTTGACAGCATTAATTCTACTTTCTCAATTAAGGACACATTCATATAGAAAATAAACTTGTCATCAGGTGATACTTCAGTTATCTGCTGCAACAAATTCTATATACATTATTGAATTTATGATTATGATCGATTTATATTTTAGAATGTAACCAATTTTTTCTTGCTCACTGATAAACTCAGTGATTAAAGGAGGAAAAATCCACTTTTTAATCCACTTTTCTAATGATTTAATATGCACCATTCAAAATAGTTGCAACATGTGCAAACTATAGTTCCTTGAGTGGGTACATGTATGTACATGTGTGTATAAGCACACACTTATTGATCTGGTTCTACACTTCTCCTAGCAGTAAGTATTATCAATCTGTCAAAACTGCCAATATGGTAGTTAAAAATACTTCATGTTGAGTTACTTTTGTTTAATTTGTCATAATGATGAGCATCTTTTTCCTATACTTTTTGGATATTGTATATACCAATTAGATGCCTGCTACATGGCTTGTCTATTTTTCTATTTCTTCTTTGTGATTTGTGAGACATCAGTTTATTGGAGGATTTCATTCATATTCTGCCCACAAGAAAATCTTCCAGCATTCAGTTTGCAGAGTTCAAGGGAGAACTTGAAAAGGTCATGGAGATTTGGAAGTCACATAAAGCAATCTGGAAGCCTGAATCCTCTAAGACAGCTGTCTAGCCCAGGGAGCCCCCAGGAATCTGGAGTCAGGGAATTCAGGTGCCATCTTCCTGCCAGGGGAACTTCATAAATGGCAGGAACATTTTAATAGATTGGGTCACTTCACAGTTTGGTAACCTGTAATGGCAACTTGCTCCTTGCTAGTCTCTTAGAGTTTGGATTTTCTCCTGCAGTGGGGATAGACTGATGGAGAGGTCTCATTTTCTTGCCTAGGTGTTGCATCCTCACAGACGCCTCACCCTCCCACGCATATCGACTCGCAGACGCCCTCTGCCGGAGGAACTGACCCTCAGACACTCAGCAGCAAGGCTGTGCTTACCTCACTCACCACCGCTCAGGGTGGGCTTGATCTTTCAGGTTTGCGGGTTTAGACTTGTGCAAATACAGAGGACACGACAACTTCCTGTATTTAAGAAGGGTGTGAAAAAAATCCAGCCACTTACTCACCATATTGCACTTGCTAGTAGATAAATTTAGAATTTCATAGTTGCCCTTAGGATATGAAAGCACATAACAAAAGTCATTCTAACAGATATGAAATAATAAAGAAAGAGGACTGAGGTTAGAGCAAAACGTGCTCAGGAGAAACCAGTTTTTCACGATATGCTGTATTTCTTTCTATTTTAGGCAGTACAGTGAAATCATTTTGCTAGTAATAAAGAATAATGAATCTTTAAACCCTCAAATCAACAAACAATAGTGAAAAACAGATGATTCCTTGTTATCAGAAAAAGGCACTAAACAATGAAATTATTATTTAAAAAATGAGAAAGAAGAAATACGTGCTTTTGGACTTTCCCTGGAATTCTCCAGATTCTTTCATATTAGCATCTTTGTATTCAGAAAGCATTCTCTCCTTAACTTTCCAAAAGTAGTGTCTAAATCCCTTCAAGATGTCATTGTTTTTCACAGATAAAGCAAGCATGTCCCCTCTCAGGTCATAAGTCCACACACTCACACATGTAAATTGAGTTACCTGGGTACTCTACTCAGATAGAAGTGGAGGTGTGCCTCTCTGGCAGTGAGGCAGTGCTGTGTGGTATGACTCAAACATGGAAGCTCAGTATACAAAAAGCATAATTATTTATTTGGAAGGATTAATGCTGTCTTCTTAGCATGAAAATATTATAAGAAACCCACACGTTAAACAACTAGAGGAGCTGTCCTCACCTCTAGCTGCGTTCCACTTACACCAGCTGCCATAGGAATGATAGTAGAAGATTTGGTGCTGTTAGCAAATCCATAGACTCAGAAGTTGTGGAGGGGAAGGAATTGTAGAAGAAGCAAAGAAAACTGAGCCTTGGATACTGGTTGTCACACAAACTACTCTGCCATAATCAAAGAATTCTTCCTCTCTCTGTGGCTAATTCCACTAATTAAAGATTTATTTTATTATGAGGAATCAACCTGATTAAAGTTGAAAATGCCAATCCTAAACTGTGGCTGAGATTTCCTACCTAAGGAGGGAAATGTGATTTTCAAATGAGGACGGAAAGCAAGGAGTCTGGAGAAGTGAAAACAGGGGGACCTCTGGACAGCACAGGGGCAAGGGTTGCATGGGAGGAAAGAATAAAAGAGGCAAGTGAGAGAAGAGTAGGAAGGAAGGTGGAAGAAGGCTAAAGTCAAACCTGGCTGCTTTAAAACTTTGCAGAGTTCCTGTTCTAAGTCTGAATGAATTTTAAAAGTAAAGATAAATAAGCTTTTCTACCCTTCTACTTACTCTTTTGAATCCCTTCTCGGGATCCTGAACTGATGAATTGATGTTTACTTTATTCATTCCCTTTGGTGGCTTAGTTAAATGCGGGTGTTTAGTAGCTTTTGAAGACTAAATAAGAACTCAAACTCAATGAGGAGGGAGATGCACTTCCAATTTCAAAAGAAGGAACGTGTGTTAAATTAGGAACTGCAATCCATTTGCAATTGGAAGATGCCTGTTTACACCATTAAAACCATTTGCAGAACATGCATATGTGTATCACTGACAAGATTCAGAGTCTCCCTGCAGGTGGGGGTAGTTTCATATCATTGTACTGATGACCCCAGGCATCCTGACTGAAATAACCAAACAAGCTCTGGAATAGGGGCTAGCTCATGTTTCTTTTGCTTTTCCCATGACAACTAGCAAAGCACTAGTCAAGTTGTAATTCTGGGTGTGATGTCTGGGGAAAGACTGTAATGTTCATTAAGTGCTTTGAAGCCTGACAAGGAAGTCTTAACCAAGTGCAGTGTGCAGCTTCTTTTACACTGATTTCTATACTGATTAGCTCATCTTGCATTAGAAAATAGGGGAATTATGTCAGTATAACGTAGTTTATTGGTTCCAAACCAATTTGATTTTTTCCTAGCAGGAGAACCTACCCAGTGAAAGTAGAATTGTAACCCTCAGCAAGAAAGAACCCTGAGCTCAGCTACTGCATAGGCGGGAGCCCATGGTCTCTATTTTAAGAAAATTAAAACTGAGCACCTGCACACAAGGATCCTTCCCTAGAGAGGAGCACCCATGCGAGCCTCTCAGCAGGTGCCAGGCCCCACTTCCTCCTGTGCCAACATTAACACAGTCTTTTATATGCAAAGTTTCACTTCAGTCTTCATGGTGTCTACACCACCAAGACAACATTCCAGCATCCCTCTCAGCTGCTGCTCTGATATATTTTCAGTACTGCCTAAGGCAGCTCTCAGCTAGGAATCTTGGCCTCTCTGTGCTGTCCAAGCTACTTCCTGGGGATCCAACTATTTTATTTTTATTTTTTTTTATTTATGGTCTAATTACAAAGCTCCATAGGTTTCTAGTTGTCCACCCTTAAAATTCATCTTTCCCATAAGCCCTCATATTTTCAGTACAGTTTTGCAGAATGCATCCACTTTGGTACAGCAGAGATGCTTGAATGCTCCTGCTCTGCCTTAGGTTCAGTTATCATATTTATGTTGGTTGTCCAGTCACTGCCCTTGTGTGACAGAATCAAGTGACAGTGCTGATGGCCCTTCTGATTGCAGGTGTCCCCAATGGGAGGAGTATGGCCAGCACCTTTCCTGCAGGCACAGCCTTCATCTCAGCAGTCACCCTCAGACCTGCACACAACAGCTCTGCTGTCTTACCTACACACATCTCCAACATCAGCACCACAGAGAACTCCTCAGGTTTGCCCTTGATGCCGCAGGTGTTTTAGGCTGTGGATAATGAAATGGAAACTCAAAACTTGAATGCATCTCTTTTATTTCACTCCAAATAGTATTTTCAGGTTTCCTGATTTATAAAATTTTAATCTTGATACCAAATTAAGCACAAGAAACTCATCAGTGAGCTTTCTCTGAACATATTTTTATTACTAATATTATAAAGGTTATGGTAAGGAAGAATAGATAATAGACTTTAATATCATCTAGCCCTGGGATCAAATCCAGCTTCTTCAAATTTCTAACTGATTTTAGGACAAATTTCCAGTATTTTCTGAGTATTGATTTTTCCTTCTGTAAAAATGGATTTAATAATACTCATTTCATGAGATTGATATGAAAATTGAATGTGCAAAAACGTCTGATATGCAATGGATATTATCAAAGGGTAACCAATCCTCTTAGCATTGAAAATAAGGAGAGTTGTAATTGAAAGGAAAAATAATAGTTTGAAGAGGATTACACATCAGGTAAGAAAAATACTAGGTAATGCATAGTTTATCATCAACTTACATGATGCTTAGTTCAAGTTACTTGAAATATTAATTATCTAAATGGGTTATTCATAGAGAATATTTGGTTCATTTGATTATTTCAAAGCCAAAATTTGATCAGGACATTATCTTTGCTAACGAGCTTTCCCCTCACCCTTTAATATGACAAACTCATTAACTTTTATTCTACTGTTCATTTCCTTGCAGCATCCACTGTGAGCCTTCCAGCAAGCACCGTCCCTCCAACTACAACAATAGGTGACAAACTTACTCTCAGTTATGTGGTCACACTATCACCAGTACTGAGGATATACTCACAGACCAGTTTTCCACCTCTTCTTCCTGGGGCTGCTTTCTTTGAGAGGTTCAATTTAGCATTCCACACTCCCAAGAGTCATGGAGTAGCATTTAGACCCTTATCCATTTGGCAGTGCAAGGACTGATGAGATCAGGACATACTCTTACTGTAATAGCCACCACACCGTTGTAGTAACCTCCCCTACAAGTTGTATGCTTTATGAAAACATGTATGAGAAATAACAAAATCTATTAGAACTTCTTTCTTGAAGAATGGGTTTTGATAGAAGTGTGGAAAAGAATAATTCTGTCAATGGAGCACTCCTTTCCAAGAGATGGGTAGGTAGCCAAAGATGGGTGGCAGTTTTGGTCAAGCAGCCTGGGGGCATGGAAGTCAAGGAATGGCACTCCTGGGGAATTCCCACAGCAGTGACTGCATCTGGATTAGCAAAGGCAGAGTCTGCAAGTCCACCATTCTCCCCCAAATTCTTCCAGTTCTGAGAGAAGACTAACAGAGATCTCTTACCTTCCATATATCACATTTCTTCCCAACTCTTCAGCTAAATTGTATGCTGACACAATATACTACTCAATTTATTGAGAGAGAAATTTATTTTTTTCTTTGCCAAAGTTTTTTTTAAAGAGTTTATAAAAGTTAAACTAAAGAATGACACAGCCCTTACCTGTAATATGATTTTTAAAACCAAAGTATAAACTTCACTCAATAAGGGTTATAGCCATATAAATTCAGGTTTAGATTAGTAAAGGGGATGAGGACCTTTAAAATATCTTTGGCAGTGTGACTGTTTGGCCTCATCTTCGTAATGTAATCAGATATGTACCAGAGTCTTGAAATTGTTTTTATTACAATTGTGTTCAGTGAATAAAGTTATGAAAATATTTTATAGACCTAGTTTGTTACTTTATAGCTTTTGGGATTTGATATCAGAACATGCTACTAGGAAAACTCTGCAAAAATAAACTCTAACCTAACTAGATAGACTTTCTAGCTTTTAAAGTTAAAAAAATGTAAATCACCTTTCCTCAAAAAAGTTACAGCAACTCTATTCTAAAAAAAAAAAATAATTCACCTCATTTTCTTTTCTCTTACAGCTACTACACCTCTACCAACATGTGGTAAGTTTGCTTACTTAGAGGCAGTCTACCTTAATGTGGAAGAGCACTTTTATTATTCTCTTCCTTATTCCAACATTTCTGGATGAACTCTCTGGCTCTAGTTGCTCATGAATGACTAGCTCCAGATCTTGAGAGCCAGTATTCCTCAGTGGCAAGATGGTTAGATTTCATATTCAGACCTAGTTTTGAGACCCAGGATTGTAGATTAATATCCTGGTAGACTACTACCTATTAATTAGTTAGTTATTTGTAAAATGGGATTTCAGGTTTGCTTTGGGATGGGAGAAAGATGATAAATATGTGAGTAATACTTTCAAAACTTATGAAGAAGGATAGAAGGGAAAAGAAAAAGAAGCCCATTTCTGCCTTATCCCTTCATCTTTCTGTCTTGCCAGGTCAAGGATAGCTCAGTACAGATTCTTGGAAACAGTTAGTTCATTCTCACCTCATTTTCTTCCTCTTGTCCCAGCAGAAGCAAAGGTTTCTTCACGGTCAGGTTTATCCTTACATTTATTTCTAAATCTCACCACTGAAGCAACTGGCATCTGTAGCTTTCTTAATAAGCTGATCTCTTTTTTTTTGTTTGTTTTATGTGTACATTTATTCTACCTAAGAATGAATTGTCTATAAAAGAAAAAAAGCATATTTATTTTCCAGATGAAGAAATGTTTGTAAGAGATTGATTATTACAATCTGCTTTTTAAATTATTTTTATTTGTTCTAATTAGTTGTACATGGCAGTAGATCTTTATACTAAGTGTATACATTTGTTTCATGCATTTGTTTAGGTAATGCCACTTTTTATGTTCAGATTTCTGTGCACCTCTCCCCTGGTATCATTGTCTTCGTTCACTCATCATTTGAGGAACATGAAACTACTTTTCCAAGCACATATGCTCCTGCCACTGTGCCTTCTTCTACTCTTCCTCTACACTTCCAGTTCTGCTCCATCCCTATTCTCTGGTCCCTGTGTTTGTTCTTTCATCTCCTGCTCATATTTTAAAACACAAATGGAGTCATCTTTTCTGGAAATCCTCTCCCATCCCTCCAATATGAATAGATGTCTCTCTCTTTGCTCACAGTTTATTCTTGCATAATCTTATTGTAGACCTTTGCTTGTGTCCTGCAGTTGAGTCTGTGTTTCTCTCCACATTTGACAATACATTTCTAGAAGTTGACTTGCTTTTCTATTTCTAGTGCTTGGGATAGTATCTTAAACGTAACAAGGTCTTAAGAATTTTTGTTAAATAAAAATGAGTGAGTAGATTTGATATTTGTCTAAAAAATAGTTTAACCAGTCAGTGGAAATTGTTGACATTAAAGTGTTTGGGAGGTGTTTATTATTATTAAAAAATAAGTAAAGGATTGAATAAAAGGACTGAATGAGGGCCTAGTCTATGAAAAATTAACATTTCACATATTTAGAGAAACAGATAATTTACAAACACATTTTAAAAAACAAGGGAAATTATAAAGTAAAGAGAGGAAATTTGTTAATTTGTGATCAATTCAACAAGTAATTATGGAACTCTTATTAGTGACAGATATTATGCTTTGACCTGAATTTATGTTAATGTTCAAAATTTATGTTAATGTTCAAAATTTTTGTGGAAATTATAGCCCCATTAGGAAGATAGAGATTAACACAATAACCATCCAAATATAAATTTATAAGCTGGAATCCTTGATAAGTAAAGTACATGGGACTATTAAAGAGTGGGTGGAGGTCCCTGATGTATTTCTTCTGTATTTTTATGTTTGTGGGAATATTTTGTTAGTGATTTGACATTTTAAAAAGTATTTATTAAGGAATTTGTATTTAATGTAGTCTTTTTTTATTCTTTCTAAAGGATAATCCTCACTTTTATTTTCTTTCAGAGGACAAATATGCGAACAATATCTCTGTGAATTATATATATGACCATAATGATACATTTACGGCAAAGCTAAATGTTACAGCGAATGTGTCATGTGACTTTGGTGATTGTAAATCAGGTCTACAGGAATGTACCGATTACACTGTTCAGCTCTCTCATTCTTCATGTACCGATCCACCTAAAATCTTAACATTAAATGTACCACCAGGTAAATATCAATTTATTTCTATTTGCGTATTGATAAACACAGCACAGTTTTCATGCATGTGTGTTCTAGCAGTCCTAGGAAGTAGTCTGATGAAAGAACAGGGCAAAGGGAATTAAAGCAGACAGTGGATGAATTGTATGCTCCCTTAACCCAGTAAGAATGATAACGTCAGGCAAACCTTCTCTTCATTTCCTGTACTGCCCCATCTACCTCTTTTATAGAGGTCATGTAACTTAAATATGATTTATTCCACTAGCTGATTTTATATGTTTTCTCTCTTATTGAATTCAAGTTCTTATATGTGTATATATAATATATACATATATATGTATATACACATATACATATATATACATATATTTGTGTGTATATGTATGTGTGCATATATGTTATATATACACACAAATTAAGGATTTGATGTGTATGGAAAGAACCAAAATAACTTCACAATAAAGGAGAGTTTCATCATGTTTGAAGGTCAAGCTGGTTTTGTGAACTAAGGCACTGCTGGGAAAGAGAAAAGACTTCAGGTGTCAATCAGACTCCACTGAAGCATTTCTTAGCAAAATGTGGAAAAGGGATTAAGAGACTGGATAGTTATCTAAAAATTCTCATGTCATTTAGTAAAGTGAGATTATTGAGCAATTTATTAACTTTTGAATATGTTATAATCTGATGCTTTGGAAAAAGCCACTTAAATTATTCATTTTCCCTAAAACTACTGAAATAATCAGTTGAATGCAGAAAATGACAATATTTGAAAATACATTCCCCAAGAGAGAAAACTCCAATATTTTGTGCAACAATTAAAAGTCAGTAAAAGTCAGAGTTCACAGAAAATGAATACACAAATAAGAAAGCAAGTAAATTCTTAGAAAATGTGCAAAACTGCAGTTTCATCTAGATATTTGCTTGCGTTTTATTTTTAAAAGTAACAAATTTTAAGTGAAACTCTACTGAATTGTATGGTGTTAAAAAATTATAAATACTGTTTTCCATAAATAATGGTAAATGTTTGAAGTGATAGATATAACTACCCTTACTTTACAATTAAACAACATATACATGTATAAAAACACCACAAATTAGTATAATTATGCATCAATTAAAAATTAACTAAACCCCCCAAAATAATAATAAACTAAATAATCAGGAAGCACCAAACCCGGAAAGTTATAAGGCTTTTTCAAAAGTCATCTAAATGCTTATGAAATCCTGTCATGCATATAATTTTAGGGACTTTAGTTGAGAAATAATACAGATCATGAAGTATTAATTATGTTTATTTTTGTAACTTCTTGACAGGGCCTAAAAAGCTTAAGTTAGTTGATTGCACATCGAAAGAAGAGGCAAATTCTTCGATTTGTTTAAAGTGGGAAGAAAACAGATTCCCTTTTTCCCTGGCTTGTGATCAAAATAAATTTGAATACACATTTCAATGTGGTAAGACTATGACATTAGTCAGATAACTTTTTATGATACAAAGTTTCTAGATACTGTTTAATTCTTTTTCTCCCACTATACCACTCTTGCCTTTTATTTATGTATGTATCTATGTATTTATTTACTTAATTTTTGATTTGTGGTATGTTTGAAATCAAACAACTGTATGATTGATTTATACTGCTCAAATTCACAAAACTGAAACTCACCCTGTAAGGTATATATTGAAAAAGTAAATGTTCATTAATTTAAACATTTTTTTGATAGTTGCTAATACCACTCATTGTTGACAAGATTATGAGAGAAGGGTGTTATAAAAGATTGATGATAGATATACCCAGGTAGAAAGGAAAAACTGATATGGGATTTTCATGCTTTCATCAAGAAAGTTCACACAGAAGGTCAAGAATATTTAATATAATTAATTAATTATTATTATTTTTATGGAAAAATAATTATAATGGGAAAACAGCAAGTACTTTGAGGAAGGGATCTGATTTTGGATTGAGGGACCAATAATTGAGAGAGCATTGCCTTTTAAGTGTATTTGAATTTAATGATGTGGACTCTCCCAGCCCTTGACATAAAGACACCTACCAAGCCATATTGTCAAGCCAGACAGATGTGTGTGGACACAGGTACATACATGCACACACATACATGATGGAGTGCAGCACCAGCTGTCATCACCATGTTAGGAGAAGATGCCTGACTATAGTGTAAGCAATGTGAGCACAGCCAGAGCAATGGTATGACAGACAGACAATTCAAAAATGATCTGTCTAGGCCAAAGCTAACTGAGGTGCACTCTCAGTTCTGAACAGAGAATGCTGAGGCAATGCCTCCTTCCACCAGCTAAATGAGGGATTCTCTCAAATTAGGTTACACTTGAAAAGAATTTCATTAAAAGTTGAGTGTAGCAAAATCATTTTCAGAATCTTTGACTTACTGCATCCACCATTTGCACTGGTTTTCTAGCTAATGAGTATTATAGCACCATAAATATGGATGAAGAAAAGAAAGGTACGATATATTTATGTACTCATCTGCAATGATTATTTATTTCAGCTAATAGGACATTTCATGGGAGAAAAGTGACCTTCGATGGCCTTCTTCCAAACAAAACCTATAATTGTACATCAAAAGTGTCGTATAATCTCCATCCATATGATGCTGACACGAAAGTTATTGAAACAGATTTAGGAAGTAAGTATATTTGTTATATTTATATGTAAAATTACTTTCCCTTTCATGTTCTTAATGATTTTTTGAGAATTACAGAAAATAATGGAATTTCAGAGAACAACTTTTCATCCATTTTTAAAGTTGAATTTGAAAGTAAATTACAAAAGGCCCAAACTTCTGTCATTTTTTTTTCTGGTCAAATTGTAGTCTTTAATTGGAAACAGAACTGAAATAAGTAAAATGTTTGTTTTCTCACTTGTCATTTCATTTCCCCTTCTTTTAACAGTATGGTTCTCTCTTCTGTGTATCGCTGTATCTTCTGCCCTCTATCAAAGCCTGCCTCTGACAGTAGTAAAGTGAACAAAGACACTCACAAAGCACTGTAGTATGTCCAAGTGTTGATTGCAAAATAGTAATTACTGTTATCAAAGTACCACCAATATAAATCATATGAAGATGATAATTCTTAATTGACAACTGAAAAGTGCAATTATGAAAATGAATGATGAAATAGTGTTAAAATTTCCATATTTATTTAGAACTATAAAGATTTCAATTAAATTTAAGATTTTCTAGGAAAATGCATTTATTGTTTGAGAATTTATGAATAACCACCATAAGAAAAGTAAGAGATGGCCCCACTGATAAGCAGTAGAAGAAAATGATGGAATAAAGAAAAGAGTTCTATGTATCACAGAAGGAAAGGGGGATGTGGAGGAGCATGAGGAGGAGAGCAAAAGAGAAAGAGGAAGAGGAAATGGGGCAGAGAACACCAAGTAGGAAACAAAGGGAAATAAAAATGTCACAATATATCAAAAGGCACAAGAAAAATGAGAACTTTGCACAGATTACTCAGATTTGAGGAAAAACCAATTTTGGGGAAATTTTGTAGCATAAAAAGCTTAAGTGATTTTATTGGATTTTTTTCACTTTGTTATGTATTGAATGAAAGTCAATGAAAAGTACCTGTGAAACAAATGCAAAGATGACAAGGTTTATAGAACATATTATTGAACAAGGGACAAACAAAAATAATAGGAATTTATTAATAAGTGTATTTTCTGGTTTTTGAAAAGAATGATAAAATAGCCAGTATCCAGCAGAACAATTCCTTCCTCCATGGATTGCATGAAACAATAAAAATAAAACATAGTGGAAATTCTATAAATTAGAAAACAACTCTGCACCCAATTTGAAAGTTAGATGAAATGTATAATTTTCTAAAGGCTCAGATACATGAACATTTTCCTAGGAAGATTAGGAAATTAGAATTAAAACTATACAACTTATCTCTCTACCCACCTATTTTCTTAATATACTTTTTTTTTTTAAAAGAAATGGTCACTTCATAGGGGATGAGTGTGTAGTTCAGTGGTAGAAAACATGTTTAGCATGCACAAAATTCTAGATTTAATTTTTTTAAATTTTTAATTGTTTTAAACAACACCTGGAAAATAAATAAAAATAAAATGGTAGCTTTAACAGCAGGATAGTCAAATATTTTAAAAGCAGATAATTCTCATCCAAATGATTCTGCAGCACAAAAGGCATGGGAACCTATCAACTCACTTTGATTATTCTTAAGATTTTGAATAGGGTTAGGGTTAATGTAATGCAGCTATGAAACCTGGTCAGAGCTTAGATAACTACAGGTCCATATTTCCTATGAAAATAGGAACCAAATAGTAAGTGGACAATTAGCAAAATGGATTAAAAATAATATGCATTATTAAGATTTATCCCAGTGATATATTTATTTAAGGCTGAAAGATTCCTGTATTACTGGGATAAAAAAAATATATATATATATGTATATTTGTGCAAGTACATATATGTTTGTACATGGCTTGTGGTGAGTGTTCAACTTCATTCATTTGCATGGGGCCATCTGGTTACCCTAGCACCAATTGCTGAAACACTATTCTTTCTCCCATTGGATAATCTTGCTACTTTTGTCAAAAATTAGGTGAACTTAATGATGTGTATTTCCTGACTTTTAATTCTATTCATTGATTTATATATCTATCTTTATACAAGTACTAGATTCTTACTGTTGCTTTTTAATAAGGTTTACAAATCAGAAAGTTTGAGTCATTCAAATTCATTCTTCTTCCTCAAGATTGTTTGGAATACATGGCAGCCCTTGAAATTCCAGATGAATTTTAGGATCAACTTGCTAGTTTTTACAAATCTTCCTGAAATTCTGACAGGGAGTGTGTTGAATCTAGATGCATTTGAGGAGTATGGCTCCATGACATGTTATTCTTCTAGTCCATGAACTGATGTAGATTGTCTTTCCATTAATTTAGGTCTTTTAAAATTCATATCCAAAATGTTTTGTAGTCTGCAGATTTTGTACTTCTCTTGTTGAATTTATTCCCATTTAAGTCTATTCCTGCTTCTAATAGTATTATTTTTAAATTTCATTATCAGCATGTTCATTGGTAGTATATAGAAATACAGTAGATTTTACTGCATTGATTTTTGCAATCTGTCACTTGTTGAAATAATTTATTAATTAAGATATTTCAAGATTTTTGACAGACCATTCTAAAGTGATTCTAAATTCTGTTGTAGGGAAGCCATGGCTGGGGACTAAGGGAATGCCTAAATCCAGCTCTCCCTATAATATTCCAAAATAATATACACCACAGGAAGAGAAAATAAAACTATATGAAACTACACCCTTCGATTACTTAAAAAATTTAATATTTTTCCATATTAAGTACTAAAATTATTAAAATCATTATAAATCAGTGTTCAAAATAGAAATCATAGAAATCTATGTTTATATTTAATAAAACACACAAGTATTTCTATTGGGGAAAGGGACTCATTATAGAAAAAAATGAGCATTAACCTTTACCTCTGAAGAAACACAAAAAATTCACTCAAAATAGTCTGTAGATCTAAAAGCTTAAACTATAAAATATCCAACTAAAGACACAGGAGAATATCTTTTTGCCATTAGTCTAGGCAAAGCTTTCCAAGGCACAAAAAACCTAAAAAAATTGATACACTGAGCTTCATCAAAATTGAATGTTTTTCCCCTTTGAATGAAGAGATCATGGGAAATGAAAAATCAAGACATACATTGTAAGGAAATATTTATAATTAATGTTTTTCAACAAAATAAGATTTTTTTCCAGAATGTATAAAGAGTTCTTTCAGCTATGAAATAGGAAAGCTAATAGGCCAGTTATAAATGGGCAAACATTTTGAACATTACACTTTGCAAAAGAATATACACAATTGACTAATACACAGATAAAACAATGATCAAAGTCATTAACCATCTGGGAAATGCAAATCAAAGGAATAAGATGAAAATGATATTATACATCCACTAAAAGTTCTGAAATAAAAAATGGGTCTATAGTCTATTGGTGAGGATACTGACCCTGCAGTTTCACTTCAGATATTTACCAAAGAGAAAAGAATATATACCCCAAAACAAAGCACATATATTCACAATAGCCCAAAACCTAGAAACAACTCAAAGATCTGTTGAATTATAGATAAATGTGGCATACCTTCATAATGACATAAATAATACTTGCATTAGTCACCTTTCCATACTATAAGAAAGTACCTGATGAAATTAGTGTATAAAGAGAAAAGGTTTATTTAGATCATGATTCTGGAAATTCCAGTCCAACACTGGGTGACCCTAGGCTTTGGATCTCTGGTGAGAGCACCAGATGTCAATCATGGGGAATGCATCATTGAGCAATCTACTCACCTTGTGATCCATGAAGCAAAAGGAGAAGAGGAAGAGATTGGGGTTCCTCAATTCCTCAATCAAGGGTATGCCTTCAATGACTTAAGAACCTCCCATTAGGCCCCACCTCCTAATGGTTCCCCCACCTCCCAGTAGCACATTTTGGGAATCAACCTTTAACACATGGGCCATGGGGGACTTTGAACATGGAGGATATCTGAACTATAGCCCTTCCAATGAATAAAAAAATCAATAGCTACTGACATACCCACCAACATAAATCTTCAGAATGTTGTGCTACATGCAATATGTGAGATGTAAGAAATTACTTACTGTTTAATATTATTTGTATGGAATTGATGAAAAGACACATTTAATATACAGTAACAGAAATCAGATCAGAAGGTTTATGGGCTGGGCAAGGGAGCTGGGTTGACTAAGAAGAGGTAGGGAAGGACTTTTTGAGATGATAGAATATTCTACATCTTGATAATGGCGTTGGCTATGTGGTCATTAGAACTCAAGCTGAATCTTAAATGGAAGCATTTCCATGTAAAATGTGCCTCATGAATTTCATTTAAACATCTATAACATTCTTCATCTTAGGTTCTAGTCACTAGTTACTGGAAACAATAAGTGCTGCTCAAATAACACCTATTAAATTTATCAGTGCTAAAAATTAGATATTTTGGGCACAGCGGGATCTAGAAATTGCAAAGTATCTGGACAATGGTATGTATGAGAGGAAGAAGGCATTCTTGGCTAGCTTTAGGTTAATGACATGCTTAAGCTCCCCAGGGCCACTCTGAAGTGACACTAAGCTTGTTCATTAATTCTAAATCAACTTTAATAAACTCCAGTTTTATGCATTAAATTCCATTGCTAATTCACAATCAAATATAGCTATCGTTAATGCATGATTGTCATATAAAGAATATTTACTCCATGTCTTATTTTTCATATTACATATTCTTATTCTTTGAACAGTTCCAGGGGTGCCTCAGATTCTTTCTTGTTTTGGTAAAAGTGAAAGCAAAGGAGAAGTTACCTGGAAATCCCTTGCAAGTGAATTCCCTCCCCATGGATTTGTGCTTTGTTATACGACTGATTCAGGTAATCTGTATAAAATTAAATTCCTTATCAAAAAGAAGAAATCAAGAAATTGAAAGTAGTAGAAATGTGGAGAGAGCCAGTGAACCATAGATCTTCCAGCATAGAGACTGTGAGGGCATCCTATTTGCCTTAATTTTAGAATTGCTTCCATTCTTGAACACAGAACATCTCCAACATTGGCTTATTTTTTATAATCTGTCTTTGTTCCAATCTTTGCACTCCAAAGCTTAGAGAAAGAAAATCTCTAACAGATATGACTTATTTCTGTCTTGCAAATGTTATGTTAAGTGACTTGAACTGTTGCAAAATCATTACTCAAGTTCCCAAACAAACCAAGCAAAAGCAAATGCCTTCCAAAACATTCTCCAATGGCTATACACAAAATATTGGCTATCCATCTATCATGCTTGTGTGGGGTTGGAGGGGACAGAAGAGGAAGATGGACAATGTCATGTGGGCCCTTTCCTCCAAAACTGCACACTGGTAGCTAAATCCAGTCTTCACTCTGGAACATGCGCTGACTTTGCTTGAAGATCCACTGGATCCATATTCTCTTCATATGCAAAACCCACCATCCTCCTTACAAGAATGCTTTGCTTGGTTTTCCCATTCCCCTCAAATACATACCACAATGAGTTCCTCTCTCATGCTAAGACAAAGAGAGCTGATAGGATTACAGTGCTGTGGAAGTAATTGTTGACCACTCTCGTTCAAATAAAATCATTATTAAAAACTCACAGGAATAAAGTCTTTCAGATTTACATTTCATATTACTTTTTAATCATATATTTTGTTGTTTCATAATTGTTTCAGTGTCTCTGAAAGCTAGGAATTAAAATGGGAGGAAAAAGGAATTGATATTTATTTAGTTTGCTTGCTTTATCGAGTATTTTTATAATGTTCTAGTTAACCCATTTTGTCCCACTGTCCCAGATGTGGAATACCTATAAAAACTTAAATACAGCATATAATATATAATATCATCATATTATAATGCCAAGATTCTAATGATAGCTATATTAATGAGTGCTAATTTAATATATATTTATATATTAATATGTACACATATTATATATATTATTAAATTATATATAATAATGTTAATGATATAGTATAATATAATATATTATTATATTATTATAATTATTAATAGTATTATAATATAATAAATAATATTATATATAATATATAATACATATAAAATAATATATATAATAGTATATATAACATAATATATAATATATATTATAATATATGTGATAATAATATATATTAATATATATTAACTCTAGTTTATAATTTCTAATCCATGTACCAGTGTTCATTTTTATTGATTTACTTTTATTATATTATAATATATTATATTATTATATATTATTAATATTATAATATAATAAATAATATTTTATGTTAATATGTAATATATAAATAATATATAATATAATATATAATATATAATATCATATGTAATATGATATTATATGTATAATATATATTAATATATATAACTCTAGATTATAATTTTCAATCCATGTACCAGTATTCATTTTTATTGATTTACTTATTTTTCATTTTAAAAATTTATTCTAACTAGTTATACATGACAGCAGAATGCCTTTTGACACATGGTACACAAATGAAGCACAACTTCTCATTCCTCTGGCTGCTGTAGCTCAGGGATAGAGTGCTTGCCCAGTGTTAGTCTTGTTAAAATATTCAAAGAATTGGAAACATTGGACTTAATGGGTTAAAGATTTCATTAAGTATCCTAATAATGACTCAGATAAGGAAGGTTCCTAGATGAAACTGAGGTCAACAGAAGTTAAAGCCAATGTTCAAGAACTTGGGCTGTGCTCCTTCTGCCATTGTGTTGCTCAGGATTTAAAGTGTGTGATGTCTTAGGGAACTACAGTTTGGGGTCATTAATTTAATGATGTCAACTGAGTGAAGATTCCTCCGTAGTGGGGGAGAGACCATCTAAACGTATTGCATTCAGGGGAGTATTTTTCAAAAGTTATTGAAATCAGTGTGAACCCTACACAATTACAATAATGTTGCTGGAACTGATTTTATGTATTGTTTTTTTAAAAAGGAAATTGAATACCAATTTTTCTTTTTTTGACAGTACAAAATCCCCTGAGTCGCAGCATAGTGACACTATCTGAAACACTGCTCAAGAAGATACTTTAGAGTAGTCCAGGTCAGGAAATTGGTAGCACATTTCCTGAGGTCTTTCAAAAAACAAAGCATGAGCAGAGAACTCAGTGTTTCTGGAAATTCCCAGGGCAACACACCTGACTCATGGGGTGGACATGTCCCTGTTGCCTCACTTTTGTTCTAATTAGTCATACATGACAGTAGAATGCATTTTGACACATCATACATAAATACAGCAAAACTTCTCATTCTTCTGTTTGTACATGATGTAGAATTATACTGATGTTGTAATTATATATGCACATAGGGTCATAATGTTTGATTCATTTTATTATCCTTCCTATTCCCATACTGCTTCCCCTCCCTTCTCTCCCCTCTAATCCAAAGTACCTCTATTTTTCCTCAATATCCCCTCTTATTGTGAATCAGCATCCACATATCAGAGAAAACATTTGGCCTTTGCTTCTTTGGGATTGACTTGTTTTGCTTAGCATGATATTCTCCAGCTCCATCCATTTACCAGCAAATGCCATAATTTCATTCTTCTTTAAGGCTGAGTAATATTCCATTGTATATGTATACCACATATTCTTTATCCATTCATCTGTTGAAGAGCATGTAGGTTGGTTACATAGTTTAGGTATTGTAAATTGAGCTACTATTGACTTTGATGCAGCTGTGTCACTGTAGTATGCTGATTCTACGTTTTTTGGGTATAAGCCAAGGAGTGGGATAGCTTTTGGAATGGTGGTTCCATTCTAAGTTTTCTGAGGAATCTCCATACTGATTTCCATAGTGGTTGCATCTATTTGCAGTCCCATCAGCAATGTAGAATAGCTACTGTATCTATTTGCAATCCCATGGTGTTTTCTAGATTTCTATAATTTCCACTTTACAAATAAGTGACTGCGACATAAGCATATACTGCATTTTTTAAAACATACACTGCTTCTTACAAGTCCAATGGCAGCACATCCAGCAAAGGGTGGTACTCAGGACAAAGGTCAAGTTTTGTTCTGCTGCAGTTGCTTGTCCCCTCTACAACCCCAATCAGCACGTGAAATGATGAAGATTGGAGAAGGGACTCTGAAATCTCAAGCTTGAATTCCACGTTGGCTTCATTTTTCCTTTTCACTGAAGTCATGGACATATTGTTTGATCTCTCTGTGGATCAGTTTTCTCATCTGTAAAATCAGACGATACTAAGAGTGTCAATGTTTAGGGTTGAAGAGATGATTAAATTAATAGATTCATGTATATGAGCTAAAGAGCATGTGCCTGACTTCTTGGCACATGGAGCAAGTGCTTGCTTCATTGTTTTTTCTCATTATTGGCTTTATTATTATCATTTGAATTGCTATTCAATAACATCCTAACTCTCCTATCTTCATTTAACCCATCTTTCCCCATGTCACTTGTCTAGTAAAAAATGTCAGTTCTTAGTGATTTTTTTCACTCAACAAATACTAACTCTTCTTCCTTAATGTTAAGCTACTTCAATGAGACCCTACTGTTCTTATGCATCCTGGCCAGAACCTGCTGTCTTAGGCTTGTTCCTAAGCTTAAAACATTCCTTCTTTCATTTACAACATCTTCTTTTCTCCCTTCAACCACACATTTTCACTCATCTTTGAATGAAGAGCTCAGATTCCAATACTAGTTTTCACTCAGTCTCATAGACCCCATGAATTACTGTAGTGCTTAATTTACTATGATAGAGTTCACCTAGTTATTGGTGATCAAATGAAGGTCCATAACGGTAGCTCCCATTGATGTTTAACAATTGGAGGCTAAGGTTTGAAAGAGGTTTGATTAAAAAAAAAGTAATCATTCCAAAGTATTCTAACTTGTGATTTTATAGCACCCACTGGGGGCTGTGTTGTCTCAGGAATAAAAGAGAACACCTTCACAAATGTGTCTGGGATTTTAAATGTATCATATGCTAAAGCAATCACATTAAACCATCAGTTTTGAATACTTGAGTTCATTTACAATAATTGAATCTGTTCAATAATTTTTTTTTGCATTGTATGTACTTCTGAGCATTAAGGATATACTTACTTCTCAATCACTCATTAGCTTGGAATCTACTTAGAATTATATGGAGACCAAATTAAAAATATGGTAGCCCTGACTTTTAAGGGCCTTTCTAAATTTTTCTTTTCTTTTCTTTTCCTAAGACAAAAACTGCACCAAAGTGAATAGGAACCAAACCAAACTTGATTTGGCAACTTTGAAACCCTTTAAACAATATGATGTATCATTGTATGCCTTTGTCACTGCGAAAGTACAAAGGAATGGAAGCTCTGCAGAGTGCAAATTTCAAACGCAAGCAGGAGGTAAGTTCCATGCTTTAGCACTTCTTTCCAAGAATGAACTGCAAAGAGACCAGAATTAACATTTTAGCCTATGATGCGTCCACCTTTTCACTTCATTTTTTGAAACATATTGATGTAGCGAGTTTATTAACATCTAGGGTTTATAACAGTTGTACACAAAATAATTTAAAATAATTCAAAAACTGCCATGCTGGGTTCTCTCTACTTTAGACATATTCATAGAGTAGCAGGAATAAAGCATCAGTAAAATTTGTAATATTTTAGTCAATTAAACACTAACCAACTGTAATAAAAAATGCATTGTTTCTTGTTGTCTTCACCCTGTAGACTATTAACTACAATCAGAGATCTAGCAATGCTTTACCAAGCATTACCTTAACCTCTGTTTACCTGATAAAACACTTCATGAAATGCAATGTTTTTGAGCGATTTTCTTCTTTATATCCCAATGATCTACCTACTATTTTATTTATATCATATTTTCCATTTTAGATTTTGGGGATATTTGGCTGTTGTCACCTATATGATGTCTCCATCATTTCCAGGCCCCAAAATAGATCTAACCCTAAAGTAATTACTAATTTTCATGAAAGATAAGGAAGAAGAAATAACCCAGAGTGAGGCAGTGTTGATAGCTTCAGAGACTTTATTGGATAACATGTTGGTGAAGGAGCATTGTCCTGTTTAAGGTTAAAATATTCTCCCCATCATTGAGGTTATGGCTTGAAAAGTCCAAGTTTATGTCTCTGTTGTATTCCTGAGTCTCTGTGATATCACAGGAAGCATGCACAATCTTGCTTGCTCTTGAAGCAGGATAATTCAAGCATTTTGGGAAAGGACAGTTGGGAGGTAAGGCAGGCCTTGGAAGCTTCTGGATCATCATCACTTTCCCTCCCTACTCTTTCCCTCTCCATCTGCTTTTCCCCTGCTCTCTAATTCTACACACTTTCCTTCAGGGACTGCATACGTCTCGTGGTTTGAAATACAACCTATATATTCATACTTCCTGAATGAGCAAGTGACTTTTTTTTAAATGTTTGGTTACAGCCTTTTAAATTTATGCACTATTATAATCCCAAGATAATATTAAGATTTTTTATACTATACACATATGTCCAGTAATTTAAATATATACTTATCAAATGATTAAAATAACAAAACTGTTTTTGTTTTGATAGTTCCAACCGAGGTCCAGAAAGTGACTGTCAGCCTGATACCTGACAACAGTATATCTGTCACATGTAAGCAACCTAAGGAGATTAATGGCCCCAATGAAACCTACTACTTGAAAATCATTTCTGGAGATAGTCTAATGGAAAAGAAAGGAAAAGCATGTGAATTCCATTTACATAATCTTTACTATTCAACAAAATATGAGTTTCAGGTAAGATCATGCTTTCTATAATCATATATTCTAGTAGTTACTATCCAGTGGTTCAATAACATTAAGATCAGTGCTCACATGTGTTTAAGAAGCTCTGATGTCTAATGAAAGCACACCTGGGGAGTTTCAAAAATTTGACTCCAAATTATTTATTCCTGGAATTGTTAGAATATTTTACAACTTCAACATGATTCTCTTATAAGGAAATTATTGCTCATGTGTCAAGAAGTGCAGTCCTTTCCATGAACACATTATTACTTAGCCAATTTTTTTTACCCTCTTCGCTTTATTAATGTGAATTTTTCAGCTGCAAAAATTTTATGTGTACCTGGAAGTTAGAAAAGACTAGAAACAAAATATCAGAAAGTATTAGTGAGCATAAAGAATTTTAAAATGTCCATAATTCTCACCACATGTCCCACTTGGGCTAGAGAAAGGGTTCCTGTCAGAGGGATGGGCTGGCTGTGAAATAAAAGCTATGAAATGTATTTATCAGAGATTAGGACAGAAGACAGAATTATCTTAAGTGAGGGGCATGACCTGTTGAGCCATCCGGAAGGGTCTGGCTCTAACAAGGAAGGAGCCCCTGCTTGCCTTATTTATAGCCATACAGATCAAAAGGGATTGGCAGGAGCTTCTTCCATGAAAAACAGGATGGGGTGGAGGTTATTCCGCTCTAGCACATCACTCCCAATCCGATGCTTGTATTTGAATTTGAGTGGTGAGCTAACGCAGATAACCATATGACTCAGGTGTTCTCAGTTATTATCCAACTGTGAGTTCCTGAGGCCAGATATTCTTGGTTAATGGTTTGAGCTACGCTTGGTCATCATGGATGGCTTCCCACACATAATCTCACTGTATGGATCATAGTTTATGAATATACTTCTAAAATGTACAGTGCACATTTCTTTTTTGCTTGTGTGTATGCACACGCATGTGCATGTGTTACTGGGGACTGAATCCAGGGATGCCCTACCACTGAGCTACAATCCCATCCCTTTTGACTTTTTATTTGGGGACAGGATCTAAATTGCCCAGGCTGGCCTTGCAATCCTGCCTCAACATCCTGCGTAGCTGAGATTAGAGGGGTGGGCCACCATCCCTTTCTCCTGCAATGCATTAAAATGCATTTAGCATATAAAATGTCAACATTCTGAAGAATCCTATTTTTCACATATTGTTATATCATGCTTATCTTTCCTTGTTAAATATTTTACTACTACGTAATTTCCAACATACATAGAATTCTATCATATGGTTTTATCCTATTCTACTAGCTATCTGTTGATCTCTAATATAGACAACATTCTATAAGCACACTTATTGGGAATAGCAAGACCTTTGAACATCTTTAATAATTTGTTTGACAAATTCTAAGAAATAGATTTGTTGAGTCAAAGAAAATCTACATATATTTTTGATTCATTTGGACACGTATCACTACTTTTTATATTAATGTACGAAATGACCATCTCTTGAGAGTCTCACCAATACTTTTAACATTTAGCATGGTAGAATCAGGTATTTATATCTCTTTTTGTTATAATGAGGATTTTTGCTTCCATTTGAGATTACATATAGTTTGTTATTTTTCTTACGATTATGTATCTTCACTTCTTTTGTCCAATTCTGGGGGTAAGTTCTGTATATATTAATGATATTAAACTACATGTCATGTTTACTGTTAATTTTGTTTCCATTTTATACTTCACATTTTAATTTTCTTCACAGCCCTTAAAGTCTTATGCAATTTTATTTTTATGCAGATAAATAGCTTTTATTCCTGTTAAATGGAAATTTTTACAGTTAGCTAATAAGAAGTTGGTCATTGGCTTTGTAACTTTTGTCAGAGAATCTTTTAATATTTATAATCTTTCTTGGTTGTTTTTAACCAGAAACATAGGTTGGATTTTTATCAAGGTAATTTTAAGGCACTCTAGTAACCCTAGTTGTGATACCATGGTGTGATTTGTGTATATGGTGAATTATAGTGATAGATCTTCTGATGCTAAACCATTGTCACATTCCAAGGTGGGTGGGAATCTCTGCTTTGCCATTGTGCATTATTCTTTTAAAGTATTATGAATCAATTGCTTAATATTGTATAGTCTTTATGAATTTGTATAGTCTTTATGGATTTTCCTAAAGTGAATCATTCAGTAAGCTGGGAGAGAGAGAGTTGGCACAGCTTTGGGGATGCGTTGTTCTGTTTCAGCTGGACATAAAATTTATGCTAAAGGATAAAGCGGACTCCAAATATTTACTTTTTTTCAATATTTTATGATTTTAAATAGTATAGGAATATTTGTTTTCTGAAAAATTTAGTTCAATCTCTTTAAGACAAAAGAATTCTTTGAGAACCACTTATCTGTTCTTTCAACGTTTTAATTTTTTTCAGTGAGTGTATCTATATTTTTCCAAGAATAGTTCATCTCAATTAAATCTGTTGTTGTTACCATATCATCATACATTTGCTTGAATTTCCCACTGCCTCACCCATGCCCACCAAACTCCTGGCATGCTGGTCTAGTTTCTCAAACACACCCACGTTTTAGTCTCTTTAAGCCCCTTACCCCATGCTCTTCTCTCGTCCTAGAATTCTCTTCTCCCACTCTTCAAGCATAATAAATTATTCTGGAAAAATGAGGGTGAACATCATATTAACATATAATTTTAATATGCAAATTAGGATACAATTTTCAACTACCCACTCCCCTTCCCTCCTCTGCTCTGCAAAAAGCTACCTTTTGTTTATTTCATTCCACTTAACTTGTTTTCATGTTTATTTCTGTCTCTATTTACACCTCTGTGAGGGAACAATTATGTTAGCTTTATTCAGTATTAACAAATTAATAACATTGTTTTTATTACTATTATTTTTTGTTGTTGTTCATATATTTATTTATTTATTTATTATTTTTTTCATTCCTTTTTAAAATTTTTATTGGTACATTATAATTATACATAATAGTGGGATTTCTTGTTTGTTCATTTATTTATTTGGGAATTCTTTTGGTAGGTTTTGGATCAAAAGTGTTTTTCCCCACCATTATATCCCTTTTCTTTTCTATTAATTCAAAAGAGATTAAGGCTATAAATTGTCCCTTGGCAAGTTTTTAATTTTCTCCCATGTCTTTATTGTTTGTCAAAAATTTCTGATGTCTGCACATAAAATATAATGAATGAATTCTTTAAGTAAAAGGTTCTGATTTCTAATAGTTTCTAAAGAATCTATGACTGCAAGTTATTAATTAAGAGATTGTGTCTGCATTTCTGGTGCTTGCATTTTTTGTTAGTGATCATTAATTTATAATAGATAATTGATTTTTATACTCCCTGCCTTTGGAATTGATAGAATTTTTTATAACTCAACATATGATAAATGTAAATGTACTATGAATACTGGGGAATTCATCTATCCTCCTATAGAATAAAAGACTGGTTATATATTTGTCATATTAGATATTTATCATTAATCTCTTTTGAAGCATTATTCAGATCTATTTTATATGAGTTTTTATTGTGCCAAGATTATCATTGCTTCTTTACTCCTTCAGTTTCCCTGGACACCTACATTGTTTTTCTTTATTTGTATTAAGTATTTTGAGATATAGGTGTTTGTGTTAGCTATGTCTCTACTGTATGTTTTATCCTGTATCAGTTTACCCTTAAAACGTAAGGGCATTTTTAGGTAGAACTCTTGTTAATAGCATGTGGTTGAATTCCCTTTTTAAAAAATAAAATGTGAAGATATTAGCACACTGATAGGTAATTTTAATAATAAACTATGAATCTTTTGATGTATTGGATTTTATTTCTGCAATCATTCTCATTTATTTTTGCTAATTATAACAATTTTTATTATCATTGCTAAAAATAAGCTGATTTCTATCTTTTGACTGTCACTTCAAAAATGTTTGACAACAAAATATTGTCATGATCTTCAAGTTCCAATTTTAAAGCATATTACCATATTTTAAACAAAATAAGGAGTGTTATACATTAACATTGAAAAACTTATTTATTTTCTTTTTTATTATTGACATTTAGGTCTATGCCCACAATGGAGTACATTCTGGACCTCCAGTTATTAAGCATGTATCAACATCTTGTAAGTCATTACTAGGTTATAGAAAAATCTAGATATAATAAAAATATATATATTAGCTCTTACAAAGGTATATTATTTTGTATTCAAGCTTACATTTTAATTATTGAATATTTAAATTAGACATTTCAATAAATATAGTATCTTAAGTTGTCAGGGTAAATATATATAGGTAAGCATCATATTAAAATGCAATATCATAAATTCAAACTAGAAAATACAATTAAAGATTATTGTTTTCTTAAAATAATCTGTAAGATGATTTATCAGCACAAAGTATTAAATTATGATAACGTTTATGACATTTCTGCATGCTAATAACTTTGTCTTGTGTACAGTTTTAGAGATTGTGGCCTTTTTGTTTTATTCTGTTCTTTTTTCTGTCCTTTAAACATGACTTGTCAGAAGTGGGCCTTAGATACACTGTCCTGATTTGCCCAATTGAAGATGAGCATTCCTTAATAACAATGTTACTGTTTAAATATTTATTATAAATATTTTAATCAAAGTGAAGGGGCACATGGAAAAAATCCCCAAAATAAATTTCATTATAGTAATAATTTACTTAATAACTTTACAATTATTATAGCAATAATAATTATAGTACTAATGACATTATAGAAATAATAGCATAATAACAGTCTCATTTTCCACCCATTGTTTTAGCTCACCACAATAACCACTTTTTGACTATGTCTATTTTCAGTATTCCTAATAATTTCCTTCACATATCAGTAAACAATGTTGTGCACTGCTCTCTCTAGACTTACTAACACCAAGGACATTGCCCGCTGTGTTTCTGTCCAGTGGCTCACTTCCATAGCTCATGTTCTCTCCAAACTTGAGACTCAGATATTCTGAGTCACTCTTCTCCATCCTGTTCAGCAGGTTAGCTGGTGACTTCCTCCCCTTTCTTTTCTAATTTCCAAATGTGCAATTTTTCTGCCTGTTATTTCCCTTTCTCTGTCATCCTTCTGCCATTACAGATGGATGCATTTTCAGTTCTTTAAAATGTATGCAGAATTCCTGGAAAGAAGGGAGAAAATGTGTGTTTAGACTATGGAATGTTGCTGAAGATTTGGCTACTTTTTAATAAATAAAAATAAGTTTATCAAAGTCAGTCTGATGCTACTTAATATTTTTGTAGAACCAATCTTAATTAATTATTATGGATTGGAATACTAACGTACTCATTTGATGCTATTTCTTGCAAAATCTCACTTTGAGGTTTTATACACACACACACACACACACACACACACACATGCACTAACCACTGGTAAGGATTGACATTTTTTAGGGAAAGGAATTTGAGATATAGACAGGACAGGAATATTTGAGGTCACTGTAAAAGTTTATTCCAATAAGAACTTCCTTAAAAACATTCAATACAATCCACTCACATTTACATTCATCTATCCAATCATTCTTAAATGTACAACTAGTATAAATAATCCTTTAAAGAGGATAAAAATCACTCCTGTTTTATAGAGAAGGAAACTTAAGTTTATATTATGCAATTAATTTACCTTTTGTGATGAGTCAAAGAAATGGCAGAGCCAGAATTCAAATTTAAGTCTTATAGTCTCTATCTGAAATTAATTTCTGTATTCTTATTTTTGTGTTTCCAACTAAGAAGAGCATAAGACTACATGTTTCTGGCCACTGGTTCTTAACTGTGTTATTTCCGTCTTTCACATTGTAGACCTGGCTCACTTTGGACAAGACCTCCACTCACCATATACTATATAGGTTCCCCCTCCTTCCTACCATCCTACTGACTTGTTTTTCCAGGGTCTATTTCCCCCTGTGAGAATGCAGATGTTCTGGGAACTGGTACCTTGCCTGTCTTATGTCATTGTCTCTTCATCTCCACTGTCTTTATCACCTTTACACTACTTTTCCATTTGCTTATTGATTTTGTTTATTGTTTGCTTCTCTCTTTCCTCACTAGAAAAAATGGTCCATGAGAACAGGTATCTTTGTTTTGCCTTCTGAAATATCTTTTGAATTTTAAATTTTAAATGAAATTTATTTTTAGTGGTACATTAAAACCTAAAAATCAAACATATTATTTGGGTACCATTGATGTATGTGCACATTGTATAATGTAAAATCATGTGAAACATCTATTTGTAACATATTTATCACTTCTTTATAGTTGAAAACCTAAACTCATTTCTTCTAGCTCTTTGAAATCTGCAGTCAGTTATTATTATTTCCAGCCATGCTATTGTGCAATATAGTACACAGAATTCTTGCTCCTATGTAACTGTAACCTAGTAACCATTGATAAACCATTCCTCAGCCCTCCCGCCCTCCTGCTTCCCCACCCTCGACTGCTCTCAACTTCCATGAGACCAGCTTTTTTAGATTCTATGTATGAATGAGATCCAGTGCTGCTTGTCTTTCTCCTGTTCTATACGTGCTGTCACAAATGATGGGATTTCACTGCTCTTATGGATGATGGTATTCCATTGTGCATATGTACCACACCTTATCCACTCATCAGTTGATGGACACTTAGGTTTTTTCCATTTCTTGGCTGTTGTGAATAACACTGCTATCAACACAGGAGTGCAAACATCTCCTGGACACTTTTTTTATTTCCTTTGGATATATATACTCAGTAATGGGTTTGCTGTATCATATGCAACATGAATATCACAATTCTAGTTTTAAATATTTCAAGGAACTTCCATATCATTTTCCATGAATCTCCTAATTCACATTCCTATCGACAGTGTGCAAGGGTTTCCTGTTCTCCACATCCTCCCAGCACTTCTCATTTTCATTCTTCTTAATAATCGCCATTACTGTTAGAATGAGGTGGTATCTCATTGTGGTTTTAACTCACATTTCCCTGATAATTAGTTTTGTTGAACATTTTTTTAATATACACATTGACCATTTATATGTCTTTCTTTGAGAAATATCCACATACTGTCCATTTTAAATAGGATAATTCATTTCTATTTTTTTATTCTTGCTACTGAGCTTTTGGAGTTTCTTATATATTCTAGGTCCATTTGTCAGATATATAGTTTGCAAATATCTTCTCCCCCTCTGTAGGTTCTCCACTTTATTGATTGTCTCCTAAAAGACAGAAGCCTTTTAGTTTGATAGAGTCCTACTTTTCCACTGTTGCTTTTGTTTCCTATACTTTGGGGATGTTGTCCCCCCTAAAATCCTTATCCATTCCAATGTCCTGAGTGTTCCCTCTTTTTCCTTCTAGTAGTTTAATAGTTTCAGGTCTTATATTTAGGTATTTAATCCATTTTCAGTTGATTGTGTAACTTGTGAGAGATATAGGTCTAATTTCATTCTTCTGCATGTGGATATCCAATTTTCTCAGCACTATATTTTGAAAAGATTGTCCTTTATCCTATGTGTGTTGTAAATACTAAGCACCTTTGTCAAAGAGCAGCTGGGTATGAGTTCACATCCAGGCTATCTATTTTGGTCTAGATGCCTGCATTTATGGCAACACTATGCAGACAGTTATAGCTTTGTAGTTTATTTTGAAGTCATGCCTCCAGCTTTGTTCTTTTTGCTTAAGGTGACTTTGTCTATTTGGGGATTTTTGTGGTTCCATAGAAATTTAGAATTATTTTTTCCAGTTATGTGAAGAATGTCATTGGTATTTGAATAGGAACTGCATTGAATCTGTTCATTGCTTTTGGTAGTATGGACATTTTAATAGTGTTCATTGTTCTTATATATAAATAAGGGCTGTTTTTCTTGTCCTTTGCAATTTCTTTCATCAATGTTTAATAACTTCCATTGTAGATATCCTTGGAAGTATTTATTTCTAGGTATTTTCTTTTACTGTTTATTTTTTACATTTATTTATTTATCTGCTTATTTATTATTTATTTATTTATTTATTTATTTATTTATTTGAGATGGGTTCTCCTGTGTTGCCCAGGCTGGTTTCAAACTTGCTATTGTCCTTGCCTCAGCCTCCTGAGTAGCTGGAATTACATATGCATGCTACCATGTCCCACCTGTAGTCCTTTTAAGTGGAATTGCTCTCTTCATTTCTATTTCAGAAAATCTACTATTAGCATGTAGCAATGTTACCGATTTTTTGGCAATTTTATATTCTGTGTTGTGAGATATCTTAAGTATCTAGAACAGTGTTTACAGATGACAAGAATCAAAAATATCTTTTTGTGAATAGTGGATAATTAGCACTTACTAGGTTTCAGGCACTACACTCTGAATCAATTTACCTGAACTAATTTTCAGAATTAAGGAACAGAGGTCCAAAGATAGTAGGATTCTGGCCAGTTTCCCAACTACTAACTAGTAGAGCTGAGATTGAATTTGACCAGTCTGGCTCTGAGACTGAGATGCTAAAGCCACTGCATCATTTTACTGCTTGTTCACTGTGGATATTAAACCTTAGTGAAAATTCAAGCCATGGCATGTCTTCCTTACTGTCAAACAAAACAACTTTGATCTCTTGCTGAATTGATTTTATCCCTCAGTGAGCACACCAGAGGGTTTATTTTTGTGGGTCAGAACCCTGTCTCATCCCTTTAAGAGGCTACCCACTTCTGCAAAAACAAACAAACAAAAAAAGTTAAACTATATGAGTTTCTCTCTGGAAATTATAATAGATTACCTCTTTAATCCCTTTAAGATAGACTGATTGAAAAAAGAATTAAATCTCAAGGAAAATATTTATAAAATACATTATAATCTGGGCTTGGTGGCTCATGCCTGTAATCCCAGCAGCTCTGGAGGCTGGGGCAGGAGGATTGTGAGTTCAAAGCCAGCCTCAGCAAGGGCAAGGCGCTAAGCAACTCAGTGAGACCCTGTCTCTAAAATAAAATACAAAATAGGGCTGGGGATGTGGTTCAGTGGCCAAGTGCCTCTGAGTTTAATCCCCGGTTCCAAAACAAACAAACAAATAAAAAAAACCATTATAATTTATAATTTATAAAATATATTATCTAATGAAAGGAAAAGGAAATGCTCTTTTACAAGCTATTTTCTTTTTTTTTTTTTTTGAGGTGCTGGGGATTGAACCCAGGGCTTTGTGCTTACAATGCAAGCGCTCTACCAACTGAGCTATATCCCCAGCCCGCTATTTTCTTTTAAATATAAATGCTTTTATGGGCTCTGAATAATATAGCCAACATCAAAAAATCAAGAATTTTCTTATTGTACCTGGTCTTATTTGAAAATTTTTAGTTTTTTAAAATTTTACAATAATGAAAAATATCAAAATAAACATTTTTTGAAGATTATTATTCAGATCATCAGACAAAATATTTGACAGAGTAATCTCTCCTTGTATTATTTCTTATTTCTAGATAATTCTAAAGCACTGATTGCCTTTCTGGTATTTCTGATTATTGTGACAACAATAGCCCTGCTTGTTGTCCTCTATAAAATCTATGATCTGCAAAAGAAAAGATCCAGGTAAGAACTGACGTATGAATTAAAAATAAGAGTGGTAGTAATAGCATGCAAGCTCATGTTTGCAAGGCAGTAATGGACCCAGTTAAATAAGTACACGAAGGAAAGAAGACAGCATGGAGCACAGATCATGACTGACACTGGACTGGAGTCATTGTTATGGTGTTATTGGTTTATATTAAGTATTCATATTTTCTACATTTGAAAATAATGTTATGGATTCATTTTACTTATAGCCCATAGAAAGAATATGCATCTGTTCTTTTAGAACAAAGTGGATCAGAGGGATCTAAGAACGGCAAAGGCATGAGAAAGGAGGGAAAGACTTGGGGATATGTACTTATTTCTTTGGCCAAAAATTATTATTTTTTATGAAAAACAGGAGGATTAAAATCAACTCTTTTGGTCACATATCAGAGTTTAGCAGATGCTTCTTTGTTGTTTTATAGTCCATCATTTTTTCTTTACTCCTCTCCCAATTACTTTCCCATCCCTCTTTTCCTCTCTTCCATCTTCTGTCCCCTCCTATCTCTTCCCTTCCCTCCTCCCCTTTTCTATCTTTAATTCCCTCTCTTTTCTGTCTTTCTTCCCTCCATTTTTTTCTTCCCTGCATACATTTATTTTAAAAAATTCACTCAATTAAATTGAATGCCAACTGAATTCAGTATTTCTTAAGAACAGAGACATTCATATTTCTTATTTTCACAGCAATTTAGATGAAGCACGGGAACTTGTTGAGAGGGGTAAGTATGCTTATTTTTCACTGATGAATATTCTTTCACTTGCATTTGAGTCCATTTATTTTTTTAAATAAGAACAAGGCATTTTTAATTTAACCTGGACTACTTTTGTTGATATAATGATGAAACTTAAATCATTCAATAAGCAAACATCTATGAAGTTCCCAGTGTATGCCAAATGCTGTGCAAGCACTGAGAATTCAGCATGGATGGGCTCTTAAAGGATTTAGAATCTGATATAGGCAGACAGGGATATTGACAAATAAGAAGTAAGTTGATGCTATAGTCCCTGAATGTGTCCGGGTCTATACAAAGAAGACAGAAACCTGCTTGTGGGGAGGACAGGATCTGGTCTGCTAAGATCCTGGTAAGTTACTAGATGGAAAAGTGAGGAACCAGGGAGGGAAGAGCAGAAGGCAAGTTACAGAGACAAGGATGGGGTGAGTGTCCTCAGGTCCTTGGCACAGGGATGGTGGCTGCTCCCACTAAAGGCACAGTTAGGGACAGGACACAGAAGAGCAATTTGACTTGAGAGGAAAACGAATTCCTTTTTTATTCAACTTTTATATTACTTCTTTAATGAAAAATAACATGATTCTGCAAAAAGAGATGGAATTAAAGAAGCTGAAACGATGCTTACCATCATGAGATATTTCTTTTCTCTTACTCAAGACAAGCAGACCTTAGAATCCCTCTCTCTTGGGTTACAGTTGGAAGCTTCCCTTCAATAGCATGTAGCAAGGCTATGAGCAGAAGCATTAGGGCTGGTTCTCTGGAGGTCTCTGGTTGTTAGCTTTCTTTTCTTTTGCAGCATATATCAATACCTTGAGGGGTGTGTTATTTATTTCATTTGTTTGTTGATTATCTTCCCCTAACTAGAATGTAAGCTTGGGAAAGACAGGGAGATTTTTCTTTCTCTTTCACTGCTCTATTCCAGGACCTGGGTGAGTGCATGGAATTCAATTCATACTAATGAATAAATGAATTAACAGCATAGCATGTCCTGAGAATTAGTTTTGATAGACTGAAGGGAGAATGAAGAGCACAGTAGCAACAGCACCTAAGCAGAGGAGGAAATTTTATTTTAAGGAGGCAAGGAAGATTAGAAAGGGAAAATTGATCTCAGAATGATAGTGATTGCACTTTGGAATGTGCCTGAACTTAGACACCCAAACATCCTAAACCCCTGAAGGTAGCCCTCAGTTCAGAATGATTGAATACTAGGGATCCCAAGCAACACAAAGAAGCAATAAGCAGCAGGTGGCCATTTTGATAACTGTGATGGATAGAGAGTTTCTATGGACCATAAGAATAATGTAAGACTCTCACGGACAACTTTTCTTCATCTTTAGCTGGAGAAAATTAACATGAATACTAAAAGAAACATTTCAACGGACATGGAAAAGTAGTGGAAACATAATTTTATATGTATAATAGCTTGAATATCTTATTCTTCAAAAATTGTTGTTTTTCAAGGTCTATTATACAACTATTGCTCTTGATTGTTAATATGTGTTTTTACCCTACAGTAAGATTTTTCACAAACATATTACATAACTGCGTTTCATGTTCTAGAGGCACAATAATGAATATTACTTGTTTCACAGTCTAGTGTAAATAGATAATAAAGTTAAACTGGATAGTGGGTAGAAGGGTATTAATCAAAATCTCTTGTTTCATTTGCACAATTACAATATTTTACAATAAGTTAAAATGAAAATAAAACAAAAATAATTATAATATAAATATGTTAATTGCTATAAAATACATGTAATTACATGGATTATATGGATGTCCTAACAATGGTGACATTTGGTTTGGGATTTTTTCTGTAGGAATAAAACACAGGGAAAAGCTGTCTAGTAGAGGGAACAATATAAAGCCCCTAAGAAGACTGAAACAGAAGATTTAAAAGACATTGGTTTATAGGTGAATGTTTATATGTGAGTGAGATTTCCTAGGCAGCATGTTTGTGAGAAGGAAAGACACTAAGAGTTAAGTCTTAGATGTAAATTTGTGGTAATTTGTATGTACATTTCAAAGGCAGATGTAACACTAAACCTGAATTTTTAATATGTTTATAGATGATGAAAAACAGTTGCTGAATGTTGAACCAATTAATGCAGATAATCTGTTGGAAACTTATAAGAGAAAAATTGCAGATGAAGGACGACTTTTTCTAGCTGAATTTCAGGTATGGGTTATCTTTGATAAGATAAGAAAATTTTAAATGTATTTGTCCAACCATTTGTTTTAATATTTTATCCCACATACTACTCCAGTATGATCAAGGCAGAGATTATTAGTAGATATTTATTCAACATTGACAGATTATAATATGAAGCAAGTAAATATTTTGGTATGATCCTTTATTGTATTATTACCAAATATGAAGTTATGTCACAAAACATATTTGACTGATTTCATACTTGTAGCTGTTTATTCAAGCATCGGTTTTTAAAATGAATTTCAGAGTGGCACATCAACTAATTCTAAATTTTGTCTTATACATGAAATTTGTTCTGAAAGTCATCTCTCATTAATTTTTAATGTTTTGCATAATTCCTAATAATGTTTGTCTCAATAATCATATCTGATAAATAAAATAATGGATAAATAAAATAATGACAGAATGTCACATTAACTCAATACAATAACTGGTGTGGGGGAAAATACTTTTCCTGAATCTGCTCTAACCCAAAGAATATTTGTGTCTTTCAGAGCATTCCACGGGTGTTCAGCAAGTTTTCTATCAAGGATGCTCGAAAGTCTTTCAACCAAAATAAAAACCGTTATGTTGACATCCTTCCTTGTGAGTCCTCATTGAGAATTGAATTTCTATGTATTTAAGCTGCTTGATTACTCATTATTTCACTTGTTCCTTTTCTTTTCTTTAAACAGATGATTATAACCGTGTTGAACTCTCTGAAATAAATGGAGATGCAGGGTCAAACTATATAAATGCCAGTTATATTGATGTGAGTAAGAATGTGAAATTATTTTGTATTCTTATCATATTATCATTTGAATTTTTCTTGTGTCTAAGCATCTTGTGCAATTCCTTCTCTTTTCTTTGTAAAGTTTTATAAAATTTATTAGAAGTGTTTCGAAGTAAGCATGGTCACTGATGGGAACAACAAAATCAGTAATATTTACAAGAGTGGTTCTGCACTATATTCCTGTTGGTGTTTTATGTAACATAGGATTTTCCTCTTTGTAAAACAAAATCATGCTGCACATTAATACACTATGAGGCCTATTTTGTGCTGGATAGTAGTAGCATATATCTGTCATAAGAACCCCACCTCTCCACTATGCTATCTGTGTTGATGATAACTGAGAGGCTCAGGTTAGTTACCTTGTCCTTATTCTCACATTAGTAAAGGTTTGACTTGAGATTCAGCTCTACTTAGCCTGACTCCAGACTGCTGTGCTTCTGTTATATACACCACATCACAGCTGTGACACTCTTGATTGACACCCATCCTTTGTACATGGTAAATTTATTCAAAATATTTTAATATTTCAATTATTACATAATTGTAAATAAATAATGATTCACATGAGTAAAATAATTTTAAACACTATAAAAACATCACAAACTGAAAAAAATCTCTTCTTACCCAATCTACCATTTATCCAATGTCTCCAACCACCAGGAGAAGTGACTTCTATGCTGGCTTTTTATTTATCCATCCAGAGTTTCTTTATACATAATTAAAACACCAACATTTATTATCACCTTTTTATATGAAAATGTAAACACAATAGTCACACTGTTTGGACTATAACATAAGTTATCTATATTTCTGTATCCATATGGGATTTATATAACTATAAAGAACAGGGTCAGCAACTTTTCCTATGAGGCACCAGAAAAGAAATAGTTTTGACTTTGCAGAGCATATCATCTGTCCCAAATCCTAGACTCTGCCATGAGTGACCATACTTCCATAGATAATACATAATGTGCCTAAGTTACAAAATAACATTTGTTACAAAATTAAGACATGTTGAATTCAGTCTACACAATATAGTTTTCTAACCCTGGACCCTGTGAATTTTTAACTCTTGATGTTCTTATGGAAATTTGCAGTGTAACTGCACTGAGGTTTATTGAATCAGTTCCTAATTAACAGGCATTAAGTGTGGTTTCTTAACTTCAACTACTACCAACAATGGTGTAATGAATCATATGAACTCTTATTTTTCCACAATGCGTTTCAATGTAACTGTAGAATACATTTCTGAAAGAATTGCAGGGACAAAAAACATAGACATTTGTAATTTTAAAAAATATTTCTAAATGACCCTCCAGTGAGGTTTTACAATTTGTAATCTAGCAGCAACCTATGAACATGCTTACTTCCACATAGCCTTGCCAAAAGAATGTGCTATCAGAAAACTTTGACAATCCAATAGCTTACCAAGTGTATTTCCCCAGATTTTTTAAAAGAACAAACAATTGAAATTGAGTTGTTCTTTGTTGTTTATATTGATATTGCTGTTGGCCTACTTGGATGTATAAATTTTTAGTAGAAACTCAAATTTGAAATTATACTTACTTATTTTGACAATGCTATAGGCAGTTTGCACAACAAACTGGGTGGCTGAAAACAATAGAAATTTATTCTCTCACAGTTCTGGAGGTCAGAAATCTGAAATCAAGTTGCCCATAGAACCACACTCCCTCTGAAATCTCTGGAAGATCCTTCCTTGCCTCTTCCTATTTTCTGGTGGCTGCTGGAAATCCTTAGCATTTTTTGGCTTATGGCTGCATCATTCCAAACTCTACCTCTACTCATGGCCTTCTTCCCTGTGTCTCCAGTCATTGTCTAAATGTCCTCCCTCTTTCTAAGAACTCCCTTCATTGAACTTAGATACAACCTGGTGCAGTATGACATTATTTTAACTCTTACATCCACAAAGGTATTATTTCCAAATAAGGGCACATTCTGAAGTTCTGGTGGACATGAGTTTTGGAGGGACACAGTCCCATCCACTATTCTGTAATTGTGTACAATTGGAGAATAAATTGGAAATATTTTCTAAACATGTCATTCATCTTCAACCTCCAAGTCCTAATCACTAATCAAGTTACATTTGATATACCTAATGATTTTTTCCCGAAGCAAATTACTGACATCAGTGATTATGATGACTATTATGATTATAATATATTTATACACATTTTTTATTTATCAGTTATCATTTTTAGTGCTTTATGTGTATTAATTCACTTAAATCTCAGAACTCTAAAAGGTGTTCTCTATTTTGCTAGCAGAATCATCTGGGATTCTGCCCCCACCCCAAGCTCTCTAAACGTTGTTTCTCTTCCACTTTGTTTGATGTACAGCAGTTTTCATATCCTTGCTTGCTATTGTCCCTGGAAATCTACCTTAATCCACAAATAGTTCTTCCCTTAACCTGTTCTCATCATATCCACAATGAACTCTCTTACTCTGCCTTTTTAACATAATCTTTAAAAGGCTTGTTTTTAACACTTTTTGCAAATGTTAAGTCATAGTCCAAAGAATAATTATTTGTTCTAGGTCATATGTTTTTCACTTCTATTTGAGCTGACTCTGTCAGATGAGCTCCACAGACCTTCACAGTTAACACTAATCAATTTTATTTTAGCATATACTGTCTTTTACAAATAATAGCTTGTTCTTCAAAGTAAAGAACTTGAGAGCAGACCTGCTAAGACTTTATAAGGACTTTGATGGACTAAAAAAAAAAAAAAAACAAAAAACACTTGCATCTTCTGTACAAATATACATAGCTACTATGGTACCAGGTTGTACTTAGGTTTCCTCAACACAACTAGGAGCTCCTGGAAAGCATTGATCTTCAGCTTTTTGATTGGTGCTTGACATATTGTAGCCATTTAATAAGTGCTTGTTGAATAAATGAACATGACTAATACTGTGCCATGAGAAGCTACTAAAATTGACATGCATTCTTGTAGATCTTGTGCAAAATTTCATTCAGTAGCAAGCTTCATCTCTTTCTATGGAGCTTTTCTTATTGAGGTGAATGAGATAATGGTAAATTTAAAGAGTCTGAGATAATTTTGAAAGAAAGCAGCATGTTTAATCTGCTTCTGAGCACCTTCTTTGTCTTAGTAACAGGGCAGAGAAAGCAGACATTTTAGGTAATGAAATGACAATGATTGCATCACTTATCTGGAATTGCAAAAAAGGACTCCAGGGACTCAGCAGTATATTCCAACCATAGTTAAGAGGTGGAAGTGTAGAGAGCAATTCCAGAGGGATTTAGACAAAGAAATGGAGTACAAATCTGAAAAATAACTACATGGCTGGTGAGAAGCCTCTAAGAGTTCTCAGAATTTAAACTATAAGAATAACTGAATTACACTTATAAATTATTGTACTATCCTAGGTGAAAAGGAAGTCGACTTTTAAAAATTGCTTGCAGTATACAGCAAAATACATGAAAGTCATGAATATCATTTGTAAATGCTAACTAATCCATTTGGCACAGTTAAATGACTAATCACAAATTAATAAAAGTTCCCTTAATAATTTGAATGTGCTTTGGGAAATCTGTGACCAACAAATAGCAAATCTAAAGCAATTGCTTCTAATTCAGTTGCACATTAGCAGGACATGGTAGCACGCTCCTATAATCTCAGCAAGTTGGAAAGCTGAGGCAGGAGGATCACAGGTTCAAAGTCAGCCTCAGCAGTTTAGTGAGGCCCTAAGTAATTTAATGAGACCCTGCCTCAAAATAAAAAATAAAAAGGTCTGTGATGTGGGTCAGTGGTTAAGTGCCCTTGGATTCAATTCCTGGTATCAAAAAAAAAAAAAAGGAATTTTGCATGTTAATGAATAATGGAGTATTTAGTAAATGACATATTTTTGTGTGTTTTTGAACAGGGTTACAAAGAACCCAGGAAATATATTGCTGCACAAGGTAATTTATTTGATAGTACTGTATTATTTTTGGAAAATTATTTTATCGCACTTTTTAAAAAGTATCTCTTAACTTGTAATTTTTTTTTTTATCTCCTAGGCCCTAGGGATGAAACTGTGGATGATTTCTGGAGGATGATCTGGGAACAAAAAGCCACTGTTATTGTCATGGTCACTCGATGTGAAGAAGGAAACAGGGTAAGAACCTTCAAGTTTCACAGGATGGTGATTGGGATCAGAAAAAGAAAGTGTTGAGTTACATTTCAAAAAGTCACATTTATGTGTTTGTGGACTGAAATAGAAATCTCTCTGTTTTAGTAGTGCTAACATTCGATTTGAATTCTCATGCATGCAGAAAAATAAATTTATACATATGTAAATGCATTCCTAAATGCATGACGTTTAGATGCTTCAGTTTAACTACTGGACTTTATTTGGTTCCTAGTTTGGGGTATTTTATTTTCCTTCCCAGCATTATTCAGTACCTTGAAAAGTGTTACCTTCACAATTACTAGTGAGCACTCAAACCTGACTTTGAGCAGACAGGTGTTAAATCATATAATGTGACTTTTGGGAGAGTAAAAGCCTCTTGATCCTCCAGCCTGAAATTGACTACAAGGAATCACATCTTTTTTGCTGACTGCTGAGCATGCCCTCTCCTTTAAAGGCAGCTAAGCCTAGGAGCATTATCCTTCTGCTGGGTAGTGTGAAGGAAGTCCTTCTGAACACATGGATGGGAAACAGTGCATTTTAAACACAATTTTAGGTGTATGTGTGCTTAACAAAGAATATGTAAATGTTGTGAGAATTTCGAATGAATAATTTGGGGGTACTGTTTTTTTTTAAGTGTGGATAGTAAAATTTTGTTTAAATGAGAAACTGGAATCACTAATGATTTTTTAAAATACAGAACAAGTGTGCAGAATACTGGCCGTCAATGGAAGAAGGCATGCGGGCTTTTGGAGATGTTATTGTTAAGATACATGAGCACAAAAGATGTCCAGATTATATCATTCAGAAACTGAGCATTACAAATGTGAGTATGTTTTAGTACATGATTTTTGTTTTGGTATTGTTTTTATAAAAATATGATTTATGAGATATTAAGTGTGAGAAATTAAAATATAACTGGAAAAATGATTATTATTATTTATTTGGGGTCATTGTACACAAGTGGAGTACAACTGTCATTTTTCTATAAAGTAGAACCATACAATTTGCGTATTCATACATATGCATAGGGTAATAATGTTTGTCTCATTCTATTATCTTTCCTTCCCCACCCCCTCCCCACTCCTCATTTTCCTCTATACATCCATCTCTTCTCCATTCTTCCCTTACCTCTCCCACCCCCGTTATGTGTCATCAACCACTTATCAGAGCAATCATTTTGTCTTTGGTTTTTAGTGATTGGCTTATTTCACCTAACGTGATATTCTCCAACTCCATCCATTTACTGGCAAATGTCACAATTTTATTAATCTTTATGGCTGAATAATATTCCATTGTGTATATATACCACAGTTTCTTTATCCATTCATTTATTGAAGGGCATCTAGGTTGGTTCCACAATCTAGCTACAGTGAATTGGGCTGCTATAAACAATGATGTGGCTACATCACTGTAGTATGCTGATTTTAAGTCCTTTGGGTATAGGACAAGGAGTGGGATAGCTGGGTCAAATGGTGGTTCCATTCTGAGTTTTCTAAGGAATCTCCATACTGCTTTTCCTATCTCTAGAAGGAAGGATTAGGTTAGAACATGAAGCAAGTTGATAGATCAAATTTTAGGTTTGCCCATGTCAAGTCAAAAGTATGTATTAGTCTGGATCTCTGAAGTATTTTAGAAAAAGAAGGGTCCCTTAAATGTGTTAAATAAATGATTATATTGTTAAATTAATTAACAAATAATTCTGAATAGATTGTTGCCATTATGGAAAGACTGTTAAGACAAACTGCACAACTAGAAAGCAATACATGAAGAATAAGTTCTAAATATATAGTAGAGATAGAGATTTAGTTCAGAAAATAAAGAGGCCACCGTGGTCTTGGAAATAGCTAAAATAGAGGTCAACACACATATTATGTAATTGTATTTATATAAAAATTCCAGATAGGAGAGCAGATAAAAACAGAAAGTAGATTAGTAGATGCCTCCAGCTGAGGGTGTTGGAAAGGGGAGTGGCAGCTACTGGCTGTAGGCTTTCATTTTATGCTGACAAAATGTCCTATAATTAAATACGTGTGATGCACCAGTCTGTGAATGTAATAAAAACTCTTCAAATGGATGAAGTTTATGATTAATGCAATGTGCTTTCATAGTGCTCTTTAAAAAATGCAGGTCTTTGCAAGAGGGATTGAAATTTTCTCTGAATTCGATTTGTTGGTGGTCTTTCAATAATCTATATTTTATTTCTCTACAGTCTGAATACATTTTTATATAGGAAAAAGCAAACTGATTGTGTATTTCTCCCAAGGCCCTCTTGGCTCCTTTTGCATTACTGACTGCTTTGCACTTGAGGGCTGTGAAACAGTTCTACCAATGGCTCATGGCTAAATACATGATTGACAAAGCTACAAAGGCCCCCAAATTATAGATATAGGCCTCTATATGGATGTTGACAGCATTTATGTAGACATTGTTACCCATCTCATTATAGTGATTAGTCTGGGGTTACTATTCTTAATCACCTCAGTTATTTCTTGTTGGAAAATCAAAACAACCTAATTTTTCTTTTTCTTTATTTTTGTTTTTAAGTTGATGATTCTACTTGTGAGGGCTTAAGGAATACAGTCAGACTTTCTATATGTGAGAAATAGTCCTGTTTGCTGGTCTACCAAGCAGAAGAATTTCAAGCAGCTGTGAGAGTGACCTTTACTAGATTTTTTTTTTCACACATTCTCCCAAGCCCTTAGCCTGACTCCTAACCTCCCCTACCCCATTTTTTTTTGGTGTGTTTATTTTTGCTTTTTTAAAAAATTTATTTATTTATTTATTTATTTATTTATTATTTATTTTTTGATTCATTGAACACAAATGGAGTACAGCAATTGTTTTTCTGGTTGTACACAAAGTAGAGTCACCCCATCTGTGCATTCATACATGTACACAGGGCAATGATGTCTGTCACTTTTTTGGCTTTGTAGCATGAATGTTCTTAGGAGTTTCAGTTCTATTTACATTACCTTATTTCACTGGTAAGTTTCTGCTTGCTGGGTAGTGCATGAACTTCCTGCATGATCTTTCAACTGCTAGGTATTAATTGGAAAGGGAAATGCAATCATGGCTGAAAAAGCTTGCAGAATAGAATACCTAAGGAAAAGACTCTCGAGCAGTTTACATTTGCTTGGGGCATTTTCACTATGGGTTCTTCCTCCCACTGATTTATGTTATGGTTTACTATGAAAACAAAATTACCTTTAAAAAATTTTACCTCTTGACTAGAAAAGAGAGAAAGCCACTGGACGAGAGGTGACACACATTCAGTTTACCAGTTGGCCAGACCATGGGGTACCTGAAGATCCCCACCTGCTCCTCAAGCTGAGAAGGAGAGTGAATGCTTTCAGCAACTTCTTCAGTGGTCCCATTGTGGTGCACTGCAGGTAAATAGACTCCTATGGCACCCAGGGGTCTATGGTCTGTTCAAGTCCTTAGTTAAAGATGTTCTCTCCTTTGGCAATTCCTGTTTGGGGAAACAATCTGCTATGTGCAATTTATATTCTTTTTTTAATTTTTTTTTTTGTAAATTGTCAACTTATAATTATGTAAATTCAGAGGGGATGAAGTGATATTGTGATTTGTGAACACAGTAGCAAGGGCCCTGAGTAGACCTTTTTCCAAGAGGAACTTAGATTTTTATCTCTGCTTCATGCTTGATGGTTCTCCATGCATTTCCTCATCATGATCACATCTCCACTTTGTCTTCCTGGTTTTTTCAGTGCTGGTGTTGGGCGCACAGGCACCTACATTGGAATTGATGCCATGCTAGAAGGGCTGGAAGCAGAGGGCAAGGTGGATGTGTACGGTTATGTTGTCAAGCTTAGGCGACAGAGATGCCTCATGGTTCAAGTGGAGGTACGTTCTAATAATTTTATAATTATGCTCACTTTTGTTTTTGAACTTAAATTCTTTTAGGGTAATAGTAATGGCATTAAGAGAAATCTAAATTTATCATACCTTCAAATAGTGGGTGGAAGTAGTTTTCTTTTAATTTTTTGAAAATTAAAATGTGGCAATCATTGAGTGTAGTCAAAAGCATTTTCATTAAGCCTGAAAAGTTCTGTGGAAGAAAAATGACCATAAAATATATGTATTTTTTAAAATTAATGAAATGCTATTTACACATATCAGACCATAAAAGAAAAAAAAGCACTGAAAACAGATTGGTGACATCTCATAAAATTAAAACCAAGGAGACTGCCATAGATAGGTTAAGAACCTGTTTTTTCAAACTCGACTTCCAAAGTTTAATTCCTGTCTCTAACTTTTAATCCTATGCACCTCTGAACAAGTGTTAAGTGTTTCTGTGTGTCACTTAAGTCATCCATAAAATGAAAATAAAGGTAATACTGCCCAGATTTATAAAGAAAAAGGAAATAAAAGGGAAGCACTTAGACAAGTTAGTGGCATATGCTATGCATTCAGTGATCATAAGTGGTAGTTGTTACTGAAAAATGTCTGTGCTTGACCCAGCAATTGCACATGTCTGTATTGTGTATACCAAAGTGAAGCATTTGCAAATGTGCATAACGAAAAACAGGTGCAGGACTGTTCCTTGCATTCAGCATTGGTAGAAGAGCACTCCCACTAGATATCAGCAGGGGATAGGGAAAGCAGGGTGGACAGTAGACTTTGTATAGCAAATGCCATGCTGCAGTGGAAAGGATCTGTATCTGCCTATGTGAATCGATGCTTAGATGGAAACAGGGAGTGAATAAAGTCACCAAATGAAACATACAGAATATGATTTTTGTTATCTTAAAATCAGAAAAATATGCAATGTCTATGAGTTCATAGATAAACAGAAACCAATGAAGAAGTATAAAAATAGATTGTTGAGCCAGAAAAGAAATTAAGTCTTTTTGTGGAATAAATGAAAAAAGGAGAAAGATATAAGCAAACTCAGGAAATGGGTGGTGACAGTTAAAGAAAAATATGTTTCTCTTTAAATCAGAAATATGTAATTGCTTTGAAAATACTGAATTCAAATATGATAAAAAGTTAGGAGCTGCCAAATTTGTGTTTGGCATATTTGATCTTCTTAAATAATTTTCTCTGTTTTAAGAAGTCCTAGAAAATTTTAATGATGTATTCTATGGAATATCAACTAGCCTTTTTCTGATATCCTGTGAAACTTTTTACAGTTTTGTGTATTATTAATTTCATTATTAACTCAGTAATAGTCACTGAACAAAGTGGCAGACTATTTTTAAATATTCAAGAATAAGATAAGAGATAATGCAGTTATATAATGGATGCTCTATTTGGTAAACAGTATTTTTTTTGGAAAAATAATCAGAAATGAAATTTTCTCATATTCCAGAGAGTGATGAGAGCTAACTTCAGAACATTTACATGTTATGCCTATCAGTTAATTTACCACAGTTGTCCCAAATAAACAAAATTATATGAATGCATATTTTGTTTAAATGTGACACACAGAACACTACATTACCTAATTATCTTCATTTTTCAATGATACTTTAGGCACAGTACATCTTGATCCATCAGGCCTTAGTGGAATACAATCAGTTTGGGGAAACGGAAGTGAACTTGTCTGAATTACATCCATGTCTGCATAACATGAAGAAAAGAGATCCACCCAGTGAGCCATCTCCACTTGAGGCTGAATTCCAGGTAATAATAGGGATAACAGTAATAAATAACAGTAATAAATTTTATTGCTTTCTATTTTCTAGGTATTTGCTATGCACTTCATGTAGTTCTTGCATCTGGTCCTCACTGTAAGCAATGGAGCACAGATGAGGAAACTGACATAGAGAATTTAAAAGCAATGCCTCAGTCTGCATACCTATTATGTAGAAGACTAGTTTAAACCCAGAAGTCTGATTCAAGCCCTAATACTTCCCACCCTTATTCATTAAACTGGTATAACATGAAGTGTCAAAATAATAGTAAGTAGCTACAAAATTGGTCTGCCCTAGTTGATGTAGCATCTTGCCTTTAAAAAGTGCATCTGGTTTGGTTTGTAAAAGGAAATAATTAGGGGGGGTTTGTGACTGCTTAGGAAGTTGAACTGGCTGGAGCTGGTAGACAGAAAGGAAAGGATGAGTATGTGTGTCCTAACCTATTTATCTGGCAATTATTCTGACAGCTAACTGAGGATATAGTTCCCTACGATTTCAGAGAGTTGACACAGCTGTCTTCGAATTGCTGAATTGTCAAACAACTTTTCTCTTCCACAGATGATTTCCAGTTTACAGAGTTTTTCTGTAAAATACCAAACTAGTTAATTTGGAGAGTTTCACAAGGCCAGGAGGGTGCTTTTAACCAGATGCAGAATCATTTAATGTTTAGGATCAAAGTGGGCTAAGGTGGGAGAAGGAGGTGGAGTTTATAATAACCACTAAGCAACTGGGTCCTGCAGAAGATCTGCACTTTCTTGGAAGAATTAGCTGGCACAGAGTAAGTCTTAAAGAGAGGAGTGTTTTGTTATTTTTTTGCTGCTATTTTAGCTGATAAATTTACCTTCATCAATACACTAACCCTACTAAACCACATATGCACATGATGTTGGGAGATACTAGTATATTTAAGGAAAACATAGATATATATACTTAGTAAATTAAAGAGGACATTTTTTCTACTTAGCTGGTATGATTGAGTTGTGACTCTGTGCCAAGAACAATTCTAGATACAAAGTGATTTGAAAGTGGACATAAGGGGAGGCACCAGAGACTGTCATCCAGAGCACAGGTAGTGACCAAAGTCCTGATGATGGCAGTGAGGAAGTTATTCCATCTCACTAGACAGGAAGATGGAAAATGAGGTGGATGCAAAGTGGTTGGGAAATCTGGTGATGGGAAATCTGATTGCCTTTCTTTCTTTTTAAATATATTTTTGACACATAAATATACATATTTATGGGAGACATTGTGATACTTCAGTACACATTTACCATGTGTAATGACCAGATCAAGGTCATTGGTACTATATTACCTCAACCCCAATTGCCCTCAATTTCTCAAGAAATTATGAGTCAGGGTCATAGGTAGAGTTGGGGGTACATGAGTGAGTAGGGCAAAAAAGATCATAATGGTTAAAGTAGGATAAAATCATGAAATCATCTCAAAGTGGGAAAGCAGTCTCTCTAGGCAAAGATAATAGGCTTGCAGGAATTTATTGTTTGATCATCTGAAATATATGGGCATGAATTTAAAGATGATGAGCCAGTCATATTGTTTTCTACAGCACACAGAACTCTTGGGATAGGACCTGTGTATGTGGTAGCTGAGTTCAGTCCATCTGGATTTTGAAAAGTGACATATGCAGTTTGGGAGGCAAAAGATCTGTTTGCAAAGGAATGATTATAGTGGTCGATAATAAAGAGTGAACTGGCCATACGAAGGACATGAGAGAAACTAGTAATGGTAATATGTTGGAGGTTTTGATAGAATTGCAGGTTGCTAAGTTGAAAGGATTAGAATTAATGTCTTGGAAGAACACCAATAATTTCAAGAACAGGGATGCTTGAAATCATGATTTTAGAGAGGTTGTAATGTTTGGAATAAAATCTACAAAGGTATGATAGTGAGAGTGAATGGCTGAGGGATGGAGGGAAAAGTCATGGGAGGTGAAAAAAACAGATGAATCAACGAGAGTGTTGGATAGATCATCTTTGTCAATGTTGAAGTAACCAAGGCAAGTCTGAGACTAAGAGGAGGAGTGATCCAGAAATCAGTGCCTCACACTGTGAAGGGCAGTGGATAAAAGATAGTATAGTATAAGGGAAGGAAAATCAACAGTTATTGGTTCTTTTGGGGGTGAAATATGGAGAAATGGTTTGCAAGTAGCAGCAGTAGCAAAGAGAACACATGACTTTCCTCAAACATTTGAGGTAAATGGAATGGGAGGGGCAAGAGAATTCCAGTGGATGGGGATTTGCTAATTACAGATCATGGATGTGAAAGACCTAGAGGAAGGCATTGGTTGATATAAGAGACTAGGCTTTTTCTGAAAATACAGGAAACCATCTAGGAATAAAAATCTGAGGAATGTGGATGCGAAGAGAGGCTTAGACATTTAGTGGCAACTGAGATAAGTCAGAACTGAAGATGGACAAATCCTCTGGGTCTTATAAGAAAGTGAGCCATTGGTTCCACTTATAAACCAGAGTCTTAGCTACTTGAGGCCAGTGGCTTCTGGTGACCTCTTACAGAGCAAAAGGTCTTGTGGTGCTTTCCAAGGCAGCTGGTTTTACATGCACCTCATGGTGTTGTTCATGTGACTCGCATTTAGTGGTATTTAGTGATGATATTCTCTTTCATTCAATCGCACAGTCCTAGGTGGGGTTGGAAATTGGATGCCATAGTTGGTTTAAAAAGGGTTTCATATATACACATTAATATGAAGCCCGTTTTAATCACATACATATGTATACACACATACATATATGTACAGACACACACACACACACACATATATATATACACACACACACATACTTATACATTTGTATGCATGTGTCTATATAGAAAATCTTCCTGAATGGCACATGAGAAGCTTTTTCAGTTTAGTCTATTCATAATATTATTATTCTTCTGAAATATTATCTACTCAATCAATTTTTATTTAGGGACTAGTGGGAAGAGGCAGGGAAGTCTTCCAGAAGACAGTGACATTTAAACTGGTAATTACAGAGTATGAAAAGTTATCAGAGTAACAAAGAAGAAAGAGAGAAAAAATTGTGTGTTTGTATCTTACCTTCATATCACTAAAGCAAAATACCCAAGACAGGCCACTTATGAAGAAAACATTTGCTTAGCTCACAGATTTGGAGGTTCAAATCCAAAACTGGGTGTTCTTACGGTATTGGGACTCTGGCAAGAGTGGCACACCATGCAGGATCATATATTGAAGCAAAACGCTCACATCACATGCCAAGAAGCAGAGATTTTGAGAAGCATGGTCCCACAATTCCATGGGTCCCTTTTGAGGGTGAACTTCTAATGACCGAAGGACCTCCCACTGGGCCCAAACTCTTAAATGTCCATAGGTATTCCCCATACTACCAATCTGGGAATCAGCCTTTACGTATGAACCCTTGGGATTCATTCAAACCACTGCATCCTGCCAAGAGTTCACGGACAGCATGGCTATCCTAGAATTTGACAACTACCAGGAATGGAGGGATTTGGTTGGGTAAAGTGGGGAGGGACCTAGTAAGAGATAGGACTGGAGAGGCAGTCAAGGTCATATCCCTAAAGGTTTTTTATGCTCTACTGAGGAACTTTACTACTTCCAAATACTGGAAGGAAGTTGTTAAAGAACCTAAGAGGGACACCTTCTGTTTGTGTTTTAGAAGGTTTAGAGCAAGCAAGATTGAACATACAGAGGCCAGTTATGACATTGTTTATATTTTCCAAGTGAAAAAAGAAGATGCACTGGACTAACTTGGAAGAGAGAAGAGTAAAAGGGAACTTTATCAGTAGAAATGATAGATTTTGCTAACTGACTAACTGATTAGCTATTGTGCATGAGAGGGACAGCAGCCTGGAAGGTGTGAAAACTTGAGGTATCAGTGTTTGAAGCATCACGTCTTCTGTGAATGCTGTGTCTGCTAAGTTTAGTTCTCATAATCTAAAATAATTGCCATTGATTTTGCAATATGGGTACTACAGTGCTTTCAGTTGATACCAGAATGAAGTATCCTACTTTGTTGTCAAGCAGCTCTTAAGTGAGATTATTCTATTAGAAAAATGTATATTTTTAGTTCCAACTCACCATGTCGAATGTTCCTAATGCATAAACAATAAAAATGCAAAATTCACAGGTAAATTTAAAAACTGTGACCTGTAGGGAGCGTATACAAATTTCACAAAAATTGATGAAGCACTTTTCTGTAGGAAGCATCTTTTATCACAATAATAAATTAATCTAAAATTTAGGTTTTAAAGGAGTTTTCTATTCTATTTTTTTTTCCAGAGACTTCCTTCATATAGGAGCTGGAGGACACAGCACATTGGAAAACAAGAGGAAAATAAAAAGAAAAACCGGAATTCTAATGTCATTCCATGTATGTAGTTTATTATTATGACTTTTTGTATCAGCTAAAGTTAAACTCTCCTTGGATTTGTTTAATGTGAGATACACATGCATGTTATCTCTGAGCAAATTTTTGACATTAGGTTTACAATGGAGAAGTTAATAGGCTATTTGAGTTTTAGTTACAGCAAATTATTTGAACCCCATATGTTTTGAATGATCTTTAGAGAATAGACTGTATTCAGTGTTATCTTTCTGCCAGTTATTTCAGAAAGGGGTTGTAAAATGAAACCTCTGAAGCAAGGAGAAAAAAGGTCAAGTACTCTACTAGTTTTCTCTCATCTTTAGTATTATCTCAGGGTATTTGTCAAATAGCAATCAGTATATCCATTGTTCTCTTTCCACTTTTTTCTCTTTATCCCTAATATCTGGGAGGTATTAGGTAAAAATTTGATAAAAAATACTCTATATACTGCCAATCATCAAATTTAATAAATCAAAATGTAAAGAGTTTTCAAGACTGGAATTCTACCATTTAAGCACATCCATTGGATCACATCTGGTATGACTGTAATTTTATTCAACTGCATACACTAAAATTAGCATGAACAAAATATAAGCCAAGCTAATAAACTAGACAACCAAATAAATCAAATCAGTGCATGGTTGACCTAATTTCTGCAGAAGTCCTCATGAATATAGTTAAAATATGGAGTTGATAGTAACATAAACAGATCATTTGACCAGATTATTATGCATTTAAAATATTGAGAGGCAAGGAAAACATTTGGACTAAATAATAATTAATCTGAGATACCCATTTAAATAAGACTCTTAATTTAATGTTAATAGAATGTGATTGAGAAACAAAACTCTAGACTCTATTTTTTTTTAATTTATAGCAAGCAAAATGATGACATTTTATGTAAAACAAAATAATATTCAATTAAAAAGATTTAATAACCAATTAGAGCATTTTGACATCTATTTGTTATGTCCTATGTTTCTTCCTGTAACATTTCTGGACCTTCCTTTTATTTTTTTTTAAAGACACTTTTTATAATTTGTTAATCTATTAGTACTGAATTATAGGTAGGATATCATTGCAATTATATTCACACCTTAATTCTGAATTAGTTTTTAACTCTGACATATCAACCAAGCATAGATTTGATTATTTATTTTTTATTTGCATCTCTTTTGGTGGGGCTGGGGATCAAACCCAGGAATTAGCACACACTAAGCCTGTGCTCAACCACTGAGCTACATCGCCAGCCCTGATTGTCTCTAAAAGAAGACTTACTGCTCATTTATTTTGCATAGATGATTTTAACAGAGTGCCACTTAAACATGAGCTGGAATTGAGCAAAGAGAGTGAGCATGATTCAGAGGAATCCTCTGATGAAGACAGTGACTCAGAAGAAACGAGCAGATATATCAATGCATCCTTCATCATGGTAAGAGCTTATGTTTCCCAAACCCAGTATCTGACACTTTTAAAAAGCATGTCCATGTTGTTAGAGCCATTTATTATACAACTTCATGAAAGAGTGAGATTCTGTGATGGTCTCTGAGTGTACCTGTGTGTCTATGTGTACACATCTGTGTTTTAGGGACTTTGTGTGTATCTATGTGTGTTTGTATGTGTTTGTGTTCTGTACGTTTGTGTGTGCTCCCCACTAGAGTTGCTGGTGGATAAAGATCCTGATGGCAGGAATTTGTCATTTCTTTTTATTCGCTTACTTATGCGTTAGTTTCTGCTGTGAAAAAGGATAAACTCTCCATTCGTGTTTGTGTAATGAATGAATTTGGCTTAATAACTTTGTCTGATACTATGATGTCAGTAATGCTCAAATCTTTTACATGTACGTAAAACACTCTACAGATACTAATTTGTTTTACTTAATAAAGATATGAGTTGATTTAAAAAAAAAGAGTGATGAGGGTCATAACTACATATCTACTGACAAAAGTTTTAACTTTTAATGTTATATTTTAATTTAGCAAACAATTTCAAAATGTTAAAAACTAATGAATTGATTTAGAATAAGGCCAGGCTATTGGTTATATTTCATGCCAAATATGACTATTATCATACTGATTTTAAAAATAAAATTTGAGCAAATAATAGTGCTCAAAAATGGTTCTTCTTTGCTCACGTAACCAAATGGTAAGCAAATCCTTATTTTTATATTTGCATAATTCAAAACTTTTCATTTAGATTAACTGAATTATGAGGTGAGTATCTGTTACATACTTTAAAAAATAAACTGAGAATTCAAACAAAGAAATTTTAGTCACTCAGAAAATATTTATTATATATATGCTAGGTTGGATTTCTTTTCCCAGATTTCCTTAAACACACATTAAGTATTCAATGAACATTAGTTTAATTATGCTACATCATAAAAATGAATAGACACAAATTAGTGTCATGACAAAGATAATTTTAAGTGCTATGGAATTATTTTTACAATCCTAATAAAAATTATAGTGAATAAAAGGTTTGGGGGGTATTTTGGAAGGAAAATCTTGTTTTGCAAGATAATATCATATGTCTTAATCTTGATACATTATTTGCTAAGTTGTTATCTGAGTAGATATTTCATATGTAGATATTATATTTCTTTCTTGGACCTAAGGATCAATATTTTAATATAACAGCTTTGATATCAAACTATTTTTTCTAAATGGCTTTTTTCTTTAGAATCCAGGGTGCTTCCTCTGCAGAGAGCAGTAGTAACCAAGTCTCACCTTTGTTTTTTTAAAGAGCTACTGGAAACCGGAAATGATGATTGCAGCTCAAGGACCATTGAAAGAGACCACTGGTGACTTTTGGCAGATGATATTCCAAAGAAAAGTCAAAGTTATTGTCATGTTGACGGAGCTGAAGCATGGAGACCAGGTTTTTATTTTGGGGAATATATTTTTTGAGTCTTTCTGTTATAAAATGTCACTCTCCATTCTTGGGATACCTGCTTGGTTGCTGTGCCCACATCTTTTTGGTCCCTCTGTCACACAGGTCTGTTTGTTTAGTTTTACCACTTCCACCCACATGGGTCCCCATCATCTTGGGTCTGGCTTCTAACAATCTTGTGACTGCCTGTCCAGTCCTGCTACTCACAGACATCCAGAACACAGCAACTCTAGTGTCACAACAAACAACAGCTACATTTTCTATTTTCTTAAAGATAAGAATCAAACTCAATTTCTGACATTTAAGACCTTCATAAATCACACTCCCATATATCTTTTCATTTTCATTCACTTTTTAAAGTTTTACTTATTCGTCACTCTGGTTTATGGACTAAGTCTTTGCAAACCTTTTTACATTCTCATTTCTGTGTCTTCATTTACTAATTCTTCTTATACCTAAATGTGCCCTCTCTTTCTCTCTTGACCCTATTCTTCTAGCAAAACAAAACTCCTGAAAATTTAACTATATCCTTCCTTCTTCATTCCCATGTAGTATTTATTGCCATAAAATTCTATAATTGGAGGTGAACTTAGATATAACTTAGCACCTACTAGATGACCTAACATACATTAATGCTTATTTAATAAAAACTCTCATAGGCATATGCTAAGAATCATAACTTTCTTTCTTTACCCCTTGTGCTCTACTCCATACACAGAAAGTTCTTTTTTCTTTCTTTCTTCTGGTTTATAAAATAAATATATATTCAGATTTCCAGCATGAAATTCCAGTAACTTTTTCATTTATTTAATTGTTCAAATCAAGAAATAGAATGAGAATATAGGCAGGAATAGTCATCATTGTCAGCAATGTGGGGTTGTACAAGTGGAACAATCTGCAGAGGGAGGAAATCTTTTTGAGATTTGCCTACACTCCAGTATGGCCCTTTACTTTGATATTCTGTCAGTTTAGTCACCCATGGTGCTGGTCATCAAGATGCAGAGACAAATCTCTAAATGATGCCGGCTCCTTCCCTGGGACTGGTTGAGGGGACAGTAGGACTTGAGTTATTGAGATTTTGAGGCAGAAATAAATCTGAATATGGAAGGGAAGAACAAATCTCAAAGACCAATACCAAGGAAGATAGAACTATTTCTGGCCACCTTGATTATTTCCTGATTTCCTTTATTTGTGCAAAGAAAACCACATATTTGTTAAATGGATCTTCATCATATCTTCAAATGGATTTTAGATTTTTTTGTGGGCAGGTTTCAATTTTAGAAAAGTAATTTCCATTTATTAGAAAATAATGAAGGAGAGATATGAGACACACACACACACACACATTCAACATTTGTGTAGATGTCATTGAATCCTACTTTTTCTTGTCTAGGAAATCTGTGCTCAGTACTGGGGAGAAGAAAAGCAAACATATGGAGATTTAGAAGTTGATATGAAGGACACAACCACATATTCAACTTATACTCTTCGTATATTTGAATTGAGACATTCCAAGGTAATAAACAATTGAGATGATATATATCTTTGATGTAATTAATCTGGTAGTAACACTGATATAAATTATTTTATGCAAGAAAAGCCACCATCTGTATAATGGTTCAGAACAAAAATTTTAAACTACTTAGATGAAAGCAATTGTAAAGAAAATGTGACTGTAAACCACATGGACTGAGCATCACTTCAGCTAATGCACCCTTCCCTTCTGATGTTAGAGGAAAGATCGTAGAACCGTGTACCAGTACCAGTATACCAACTGGAGTGTGGAAGACCTTCCTGCAGAACCCAAAGACTTAGTTGCCATGATTCAGATCCTCAGACAAAAACTACCCAAGAAGACTTCTGCGGAAGGGAATAAGTACACCAAGAGTGTGCCTATCCTAATTCACTGCAGGTGGGTGGGATTTCATAGGATGTACTCTAAAAATCATAACATTTGACTTCTTTGCTGGCACTTTTCTCTATTTGTCTTGATATTTAAAACATATGAACTCAGAGAAAATCTCTTATTAAGTCAGTCACCCTCTTGGTTATGTTTCCACAGCATAATAGTTATAGATATGTAATAGAAGTGGTTATATTTGAGTTTAATATATCTAGGCAATAAATTTAGCCCAATAAATACCAAATGTCATGTCTTCTTGGATTCTTCAGTACCTGAAACTAGAATGTCATAAGGGCTGAATGAGCAAATGATGGCAGGAAGGGTGCATGAACAGGTAGATGGATAGACTACAGTAGATATGTGCTCATCTGTATTAGTCTCCCTACTCAGTGTTACAGAAGCCAGAGGAGTGAAAGCCTCATCTTCAATAAACATATCTTCATTTAAATATTAAATGGTATCTCAATGCTTAGCAATTTTGATTTTAAATCTACCATTTGATTTTCTTAACTGATCCCAGAGACAAATATTTTAGTAATAAAAAAACCCTAATACTTGATTTTATTAGTTCCCTTATGCAGACTTTCAAATTTCGCTGTGGTGAATACCTGTCTGTACACAATTTCACCTGTGGTAAACAGCCACTTTCAGTAAGGAATATTGAGAGAAGAGTTCATAACATAAAAAGTTTACATAAAAATGAACAAACAATAAATGAGAAATGAAAAAAATCATAAAGTAAAATGAGAAATAGAAACCTATTGAAATACTTTTTGAAAAAGTCTCAGTGTTATTAGAATTACAGATACTAGAATCAAGCCCTTGGAGATAGACTACTTTTCAGCATTTATTTGAATTTTCAAAAGTGAGACTTATATGGAAAGAAAGAAAGTGAGAAGTTTCAGCTTCTATGTATTTCTTAGGATATGCTTAAATACCTACTACCAGTTCTTCAGTTACGTATGATACACAGCATCCTGCTGGTAACTCATGCTAAAATTGAATCTATTATGTTTTCTACCTCTCATAGTAAGAATGGCCATTTATTTTCCTTTGTTTTAATGAATAATTCCATCAGTTATCACTTTTCTATTTATATGGAGGTGGAAGTATTTGTAAAAAGTGGTTGAGAGGCAGAAAAGTGAAAGAAAAGCAGGTGTCTTCTACTTCTGGTTTCATCAATTTCTAACTTAAATTTCTGTCCTTAAATCTTGGTTTCCTCATCTATCAAACTGGCATTATTATATTGGTTGTAACAACTCCAGATGAAAATAAAACGTATTTAAATCCGTGCAGTACTAAATAGAAGAAAGTATATTTTAAAAACCTAATCCAATTGTTTTAAAAATACAGGATTATTGAAATCCTAAATTATAAATGATTAATCACCTCCCCCAATATTATTTAACACAAATAATTTGACTCTTAAGAAATTGGAATTGGAATAAAACAATAAACATCTAGTAAAAACTGATATTCCCCTACATTATATTAATATCACTTTCTCCATAAAATACAGTAATTTTCTATTTTAATTTTTTCTTTTTTATATAGAGATGGATCTCAGCAAACAGGAATATTTTGTGCCTTGCTAAATCTCTTGGAAAGTGCAGAAACTGAAGAGGTAGTTGATGTTTTCCAAGTAGTGAAATCTCTACGAAAATCTAGGCCAGGAATGGTTTCCACATTTGTAAGTATACTTCACCATTGTTTTATAACACCCTTTCATTTTTATTTTGCATTTCCTTTCTCCTTTCCTCTCCTTACATCCAATTCTCTTTTCTTCTTTTCTCTCTTCCATTTTTAAGTTTTAATTCACATGGAATTTTTATCAATACATATAAGAAACCTAATCAGAGTTTGCCAGCAATTTGTTGTGACAGTTCATAAAAAATTTTTTTTTAAATGGTCATGGATTGCTTAATTTCCCGTTCTTTAATTTTTTATCCATTAGTATTGTGTGATAAACCATCTCAAAATTTAGCAGCTTAAACAGCATTGATCATAGTTCAATAAGCTATTGATAAGCTGGATTGCTCTACTGATCTCCTTAGGCTCAGATGAGCAGGCTCTCTCATATGTCTGCCACCAGCTGATGTGTCCTCTGGGGTCTGGTTACTCTGAAATGATCTTCATGGCCATTAGGCTGAAAGTTGGCTGCCATTTAACTGTGAGTGGATGACCTTCTGAGAACCAGGCTTGGATCGAACACACCAAGTCTTCCTCAGTATTGTATCAGCTGAAAAAGTCACAATGCCAGCCTGGATTCAAGGAGTGGGGACACCAACTCCTCCTAATCTTTTCCTAAATGCCTGAAGTTGCATTATGAAGAGCTGTACATACAGGAGAATAATAAGTGCAACATTTTTTTTAAAGCAAGTAGTAACTATAGACGATCAGTTGGAAACTGATAATTCTTTACAATATAAACTTAATTACTCTCTAAAATATGTGAAGCTTTTTTATCATGTATGATGAGTTTACATATATTGATTTTTAATATGTGTGGTGTTCCTGCTACTATACTCTTACTATTGAGAAATTTATTGTTTAATGTTGGGAAAAGGTAGATATATAGTAAACAGTGTAGTAACTAAAACCATAGCGAAATTATAGGAACATGATCTGAGGGCATTATCCTATAGGGATCAGAGTAGGCTTTTTGAAGCAGGTGATTCCTTCTTAAAGGCTGTGAATGCATTATCTAAGAAGATAAACACAAAATGACATCAAGGGCAAAGTCATGGGCTGAAATAGCAAGTGTTAGGAAGGAAGTGAACTCCTGTCTGGTGGGTGCTTTAGGGTCCACTTTGAAAGCATCTCATCCTTTAGGACTGCAAGGAAATAAATCATTCAAAATTTTCTTTATGAGGACATATCAGAGAACTTTTCTGTCATCCAGACCTCCAGAAGTAAAGGATTGGTTGTTGCTAATTTTCATCTGACATAAAAACAAGAATGTCAATTTTCTTCATGTAATTTCTTGCTGCTTTCCTTCATTAGGAGCAATACCAGTTTCTATATGACATTATTGCCAACACCTACCCTGCCCAGAATGGACAAGTAAAGAAAACCAACAATCAAGAAGATAAAATTGAATTTGATAATGAAGTGGACAAAGCAAATCAGGATGCTAATTGTGTTCATCCGTCTGGTGTCCCAGACAAGACCCACCAAGGAAACAAAGAGGTGGAAGGTGCTGAACCCACAAGTGGCACCGAGGGGCCAGAACATTCTGCCAATGGTCCTGCAAGTCCAGCTTTAACTCAAAGCTCATAGGAAAAGACATACATCTGGCTTCTCAAAGCCTGGTCAAGCTCTTATCTGTGTTTCTAGAAGTAAGAGGGAGAAATAGGAAGACAGTGGACTGATGAAGTGCACTGGACCAATGTTTGGGGGCAGGTTCTATTTTACCCCTGTGGAAAAATATTTAAATGAGGTTTGCTAAAATGTTTTGTACAGTGTTATGCTTATTTTAAAATATTATCTATCATTCAGCAAAATCAATTTCTTTGTAGTCTTCATGTGTGTCTGTTTGTATCTGAAAGAAAAAAAATACACTTTTTATTGGAACTGTTAATTTAGCTTGCTATTTTTTTAAGTCATAAATCGCATGTGCACTCTGTATAAGATTAGCAACATGTACATTTCTAGAATGACCTCAAGATGTCCTCCTTGTTCTACTCTGATACATATTATAGTTTACTATTTTACTTACAGTACAAGGAAGTAGTACGTGTGTGCATAGATACTATAAGAAAGTTAATTAAATTAACATTTGGAAATCTTATACTCTGTATGTTAGCATTTAGTCCAATACAGTTTTAGGCATATTTAATTTAAAGTTTTCAAGTGAGCATATATTGCTTTCTTCACATGGGTATTACCTTTGCTACATAGATTATTCTCTGTACAATATATGGGATTTATTGCTTTTTACTTTGGCCAAAATTATGTTTGTTATAATTGAATTCAAATAAACATCTTTAAAATAAACAAATGCAGTTTAAATTAAAACCCATTGGATATAAATAGAGCAAGAAAATGTATTTGTGCCCTATTTGACACTTAGCATACTATTTTATGGAATTTAACCATTGATATGAGAAAAACAATATTGCATATGTGTACTTCCTGTGTTAAAGTTCACCTTTTACTTTCATTAAAATGCAGTTATTTGAATATCTCAAATTCTTACATTGCTTCCACCACGAATTAACATGGATAGCCACAATAAACTCAATTATTAACTTTCTTGTTTATAATATATTGTGCTACATATTACTATATGGAATATGTGTGCACCTATTAAAATATAGGTTAAGTACAATTAATAATTCTTACAACACTTTTATAGATTCTGACTTTTGGAAAATGACTCATAATCTAATAATAATCATATAGAACCTATTTTTTAAAATCCTCAAGAATAATGGTATTTTCCAAGATGTCTTTTGGTGAATTCTGCATTTCAACATGGGTCACACTAACTTTAGATTGATTTGATTTTCTATATATTGAGTTTTGTAGCTCATATTAAATGTCTTAACTACACAGCATCAATTTTTTTTACATAAGCCACATTTATTTGTGTTTCTATTTCAATTTTTTTATTATAGCACATGAAATTAGCAACAAATCCTTATGCTATTGTGTATTTCCTTGCCCTTATTTAATAGATGAAAAGAAGGGAAATGTATAATGAAGAACCAGTTTCCAATTTACATTAAGGTCAGTTACCACCTTTTTAATTATTAGTGAGAAAAAAGCAGTTGAAAATCAATTATAGGAATCAGAAAGAAATAAATATTACTTTTTATTTTCTTAATAGTCATTCAAACTTCTGCACCTTAGTTTTAGGTCATGGAACTTGACCAGTTATCATTTACTAGATAATGCTATTATAATTTGTAATTCTAATGTCCAGTAGACTCACAAGATAGGTATCTATTTTTACCTAAGTTGCTTCAAAATAAAAAGCAATTCCTAAATTTTAAATAATCTATAAAAAGGTTTTCCTTTAGAGGTTTTAACTGCACATAACATCTTCCAAAGTGAATGTTGTGCATTTAAAATTGTATCTTCTACTTGAGACTGTCCTTTCGGAGATATAAAATAAATATTTAGAAAATAGAACCATGGTAATTTCTGTTAGTTTAAGAAACAAGCTGGGGACTTTTTTCTTTTTATTTTACAAATAGGAATGTGTGGTAAAAGGAAAGATAAATTGTGTTTCAGGGACCAGTTACTCTATGAGAACATATATATCAACCAGAAAGTGAGGCACAGTGCACTTGAATGTAGAATGTCTATCATTTCCATCTTAAAAAGAGAATGGTATGTGGTGTCTTTGGCTATGGGTTGAATTCATAGGGAATGAAAACAAAAGATTCCTCTTGTGTCACAAAACAAAAAGATTTCTTCGCTAAAGTTTGGCACTGACATTATTAATTTCAAGAACTAGTCAGAAAAATTAATTAAAAATGTTTCAACTTTAAAAAGTCTCCTCCGTTTTAAGAATAAAATTTTAAATCTTGGTGTTTATTGGACAGAAAGAGACTATGTTTCTTTAAAAGTTTATTTTATTCCTGGGACCAGAATTCATGGGGAAAAAAATAAAAGATACATTTAGTTATCTTAAAAGTCAGTTCTCAAGACAATAATTTTGTACATAAGTGACAAATATTTTCAAAAAGTATATGCATGAGTACGTTCTTGAAAATGTCAGTAGCTGAATGTATTTGCAATATGACTTTAAAAGTGGAAACTTCTGGTCAGAATTCTAATACTTGATCAATAAAATTTTTGTACATATTTTTCCTTTTTTCTCCTTAAAACTTTGAATGTAAAGTTTATTATTTCTCACAAGTAATGAGGATTGATCTTAATTTTAAATTTATACTGGAGATTTGTTATAAAAGTTCTCAGAGTACCACATTAGGGCTGAATAAGTGAGTGGTAATTGCCTCTAACTCATCGCAAAATTTCTTGATATAAAGTCTTTGAACACATAACTTCAAAGTAAATAAAAATCTATTATAACTAGAAGGAAATGAAAGGCTTTCCTTTCATTTTCTTGTGCTTAGTTTACATGGGATAATCTGAAATTTCTTTAAAGAGACATTGTCAAAATTGGACTATTTCTGTTTTAAATGAAGAGATTTATTCTACTATGGGTCTTTTTTATTTTGTGCTCAGTCTTTTGCAATCCTCTTTACATTTTGCTTTACATTTTTTTCTTTCCCTAGAACAAACATAATTGCTAAATTTTGATTAATATTTGTAAGACAATTAATAGTTTTAATCATTTATAGAAAACGAATTCTTATTTTTCTGAAAGATCCTCTAACACAGATTCTTCTTTACTCAAACTACCAATGATTATTTTCTTTATGATAATAAGAAATGTGGGTGTTAGATAAGATACAAGGTAGTCATTTGACTTTAAAATGAACAAGGAACAATTTTTAGTATGAGTATATCCCATGCAGTATTGGGGACATACTCATACTGGAAAAAAGTTCTTTGCCTATTGGAAATGCAAATACAACTAGGCAATATAAAAATGCATATTAAATATTATAAATAAAAATTATATATACACATTAGAATTTTTTTTCAAAATCTTACAGCTCTTACCTGGAAAAGTACACCATTTCCATGTCACTTAAAGGAACCTTTGTGGAATTAGCCTTGATTTTTAACTGTAGTCAAAACTTTTTCACCCATCATTTGAAGATACAATTCTTCCTTTATAAAAGGAATTTTCTGAGATTTAAAAGGTGAAAGAAATAATTTAGATTAGCATGTAAACAATTAAAAAATCGACATTAAAAATCAATACTGATCCAATTGAAGGATCAGTTTTATGAGTTATAAATTAAAAATTATTATTATTATTATTATAACTAACATTTACTGAGGCGTAATACATGCAAAATATTAGTTAATTGTTTTACCTGTATTTGTTTCTCAAGACAAATTCTATGCCATGCATAATCTTGTTCTCTTCGTTTTACAGATGAAGGACTGAGGCTTAGACAAGTTCAGTGCCTGGTATAAAACAGCTATGAAATGATAGAGCTGGGATTTGAACCAGCTTTGCTGGTACATAAGCTGTGCTTATAACCTTCTGTTCTTCTTTTACTGGGTATTAACTTTGTTCATATGCTTTGAAAGCTTAGTGGAGAAAGCAATCTGAATTTATTTTCTGTCTTTTCCTTATTTCTTGATTAAAACAAACAAAAACGCCCCCACAAAACTACGTGTAATGTCTATTCTCAACAATGCTGCAAAACATAGTAAGCCTAACTGAGCTTTCTCTCAACATTAGTGTTATTCCACAAAAATAAACATCCATGGGAAAAGATTGTTCTCATAATGCATATAAACAAAGATCACCTCATCGCTAATGTGAGTGCCAGGAAGTAAGGCATTACAATGAATCACAAACGTCATTGTTCCATTGTCCCGCAATTTGGAAATCAGAACAAATTCTTACTGTTTAGATCACATTTCAGTGTTGTCAGAGAATTCATCAATCAGCTTTAAAACAAGTTAACAAGCCACCATAAAATGCAAACCACATTATGAAGAGTATGACTCATTCACACTACCAGCAGTGACACAGGGAGTCTTTATGACCTTGTTTGTCCCCAACCTTGGTAGACCAGGGGATTGGAAATGGACTTTCAGTATATATGTGTTTCCCTTGAGACTCATATGCATTCTTTTACTACAGTAAAAGGGAATCTCTGGTAAACTAACATTGTTAGAAAAGGAAAACTTGTTGAATTCAATAATGTCTCTTGTGTATAGGAGGCAAATCAGAACCAAAGAGTCGGGTATCCTGTCCAAGAATAAAAATATTGTCTTAAATTTTCATATGTTATGTAATCCTCACTGATTTTCACAAACACTCTGACTTGGGAAGATGTAGCACTAGATAAGGAAACAACCTGTTCAATATTAAGACATGGAATGAGATGTGGGACAGAATCAGGGCACCCATAGAACCTGTCCCACACTGGTTAACACAGGCTAAATTTTGGGGTTCCCCCACAGTATGCTTAGGTCACCGCCTGCTAAGATTGTTAATAGGTGACTGATAACTCAGATTTCTCATTAAACCAGACCATAATATCCCTCACGAATTACATTACAGGAAAACGTTATATAAGCTAGGAAGCAGGGAAGAAAGGGAATGTTATATTTATAAAAAACTGACACATACAGCAATCATTTTTGGGGGGTGGGTAACTAGGAATTGAACTGAGGAGCAGCGTTAGAACCCACTGAGTAACCTCCCCAGTCCGTTTAATTTTGTAATTTGAAACAAGCTCTCACTAAGTTGCTCAGGGACTCCTCCCTAAGTTGCTGAGGCTGAATTTGAACTTGTGATCTTCCTGCTTCAGCCTCCTGAGCTTCTGGGATTGCGGACAAGCGCCACCACACCTGGCAGCAAATCCTTTCATAATGAACTTTTCATTAAAATTCAAGTACTTGCTTTCATCACATTGACAGTTTAACCTAAAGATAGGTATGGGGGAAAAAAAACTAAGCAGAAGATTTCAAGATAACATTTCAGATATTCTTGTCATAATATCAGAAGTAAAAATCTAAACTTTCTCAAAGACTATCCAGTATCTTCTTTGCGTTATTCTTAATTGACTTGACAAATTTCTGAGTGTTTCTCATACATTGTAGTAGACATTAACACTGCTTATTTTGACATTATCTTTTAAATCATGCTTCTTTTTTTTTTTTACACTACGTAATTCTTTGACCACCTGCATGCATTCTGATTGGCTTTCCAACTCTTGAATACCTCACCAAATCTTTTTCCCCCACACTGTCTTGGAGCATCTTATAATCCTAAATGATAGCTCTTTATGCATCATGAAGGAACACAAGTACCATAAGAATCACACTTACTTTAACAATCAAGAAGTGATTTGTGTTCAATGGCTCGTTGTGTGAGTTATATGAGGAAATGTCTATCCATGATAAAATGCAAGAGACTTTAGTTTGGCTTTTTCAATGTGTGTGTGTGTGTAAGTGTGTGGGTTTCTTCTAAGACACTAATGCTCCTCATCTGGGCTCACAGTTTCAGTTTTGTACCATGACTTCTTAAATGAAACAAGTTATTTTTGTAAATAAAACATGCTTTGGCAGTTTTCCCTTTGTTTAAAGTAACATTGAATTAAATCATTGAAGTCAAATTTCTCTTTGATTAGAATCAGTGGGAAATAAACTCTATTTGTTCTTTCAAGAAGTAGCAAAATATTTGCTCACAATTTAAATGCAGGAAGTTTTAAAAGGTCAAAAACCGTCAAGTCAATGATAACTTAGTAAAATTACTAAACTCCACTGTTTCTCTCCACATATTTTTTAAGTATGCTTCAATTAGTGCTCTGTAGTCATTCAGAAAACATGCATTTCAGGAGCATTTATGGATGTTAAAGAAAGATTAATTGTGTTTAGCATTGCAAGATGATGCACTTTGCAGGGGGTTCATTATTTAACACAGTTCTGTGGATATTTGCATATAAGGTGGCATCTTTCCAGGAATATGTGACAGCTGTGTTTTGTACTTTTAAGGAGTTGCTAAATTATTATGAGTGCAAGACATATTTGATATTCATTTTCATAAAAGAGAAAAGAAAACTGGATACAGTCAGGAATTTTCAATTGTGTCAAAAAAAAACTCTAGCACTTCTTCCCAACCAATTTTCCTATTCCTTCTGGACCCCAGCTTCAGTTCCTTGCACACAGCATCAATAGCTTCTGCCCCTACGTAAGCCCACTAGCTCCCCTGCTCTGAAGACAACTGAGCTTGTGACTGTCAGATCTCTTCCCTCTCCTTTCCCACTCCTGCTGATACTCTGCTTGCAATATTATTATTACAATTATTTGCAGTACTGGGGATTGAACTCAGAGCCTTGTTCATGCTGGGCAAACACTCAACCACTGAACTACAATCACAGTCCTTTATAAACATTATTTTTAAAAACTTAAATTACCTATTGGCACCATTGATGTGGATGATTTCAAACTTGATTCCAAGGACTATAATGTAAAGGATGGATCCTTTTTTCTATCCTAAATTGATATATTTACGATCTCCCTAGGTGTCATAAGTGTGAATAAATCAGGGCTACTACCTACTACTTTCATCAAATGCCATGAAGGAGAAGGAAGAAGGGGAGAAGTGAAAGGCAGAGGAAACCCTTCTCCAGAATTTCTTCCTGTCCTCCTAAAATATATATTCTATTTTTGCTATGCTTACTTTGCCTCTCCTATCTCTGAACAGATTTCCCTATGCTTTATTGTGTTAAACTCTTCATCTGTGGTTTTTACATTTCATAGAATAAGTATTTTGTAAAACTGAGACATTCCTATCTAAAAACAAGCAATACAGAAAAGAACCAATGAAAAAGTAAAAGGCCATTCCAAACCCCATGGAAAAGTGGCCAAAGAAAATATTTCACAGAACAGGAACTATGGAAGATCCAGAAACAGAGAAGAGAGGATCAATTTCACTCAAGAGAAATGCAAATGAAAACTACACCGAGAAACTGTTCTTAAAGGTGAATCTACAAATGCTTGTCCACATACTCTTGCTAGAGTTGTGGGTAAATAAAGACTCTTCTGATTTCACCCATACAAAATACAAACCCTACAAAAGGCAATATCCCTAATTCACAGATGCATTTCCACTTTTACCTAGAAACCCTGCATCTGGTGAATCACCCTTCAGAAATATCAACACTAGAGTGTCACGTGTATAAATCATCACATTTTTTTTTTTTTTTTGAAATTGGGAACAACCCACATGTCCTTCTACAGGCATCTGCTTAGATAAACCAAGGTCCCCCCATTCCGAGCAATATCACATACTTACCTATAGGAAGTGTGGGAGATGGTGACCTGGTAGGAACTTGGACATCATAGCATATTGTTTTAAGTTTTAAATTGTGAATCTGTTACCTATTTTAAAAACAAGTCCAATTAGAAAAAAAGTCCAAAACCCTCTTATGATACAATATTATTGTAGCTATTTCTCCATAGACATAAAAAAGGAAGGAAAGGAGGAAGAAAGGAATGAGAAAAGGCAAGGAAAGAAGAAAGAAAGCTAAAGAAGAGAATGAGAGAATAAAAAGTTCAAACTAAGTATAGACACTTTTTAGATTTGAAAAAAATTAAAATAAAAAATTGAAAATATATATCATGATATAGATCCTCCTTTGATTTTAAAAAGGATATGTTTAATTTATGTGAATATATTCAAGAAAAAGCAATTGTAATAAGTTGAAGAATGTGTTAACCTATACTCCAATTTTCTTTTTACAACACATATTAAATGACTTCAAAATTAAAATAAACAACTTCACATTGAACTTCATGCAAACTTGATTCTGAAACCCTTAAAATGTTTCAACTTCAATCTCTATCATTTCTCTTCTTGCTCTGAAAGATGACGAGTTTTCATATCCAAACGTTTCCCAGCATAGTTTCTCTATACTTTTTGATGTTTTTCTCATTTATATTGCTATATCCAAAATATCAGAGTTAACTAATACTAACTTAAACCTCAGTTTAAAATTGAATTGGAGTCTGGCATCCTCTCCAGAGCTTTGCCATTCCTGAATTCCTTGTTTTTGTTCAAATCCAATAAACGATTTCTTTGTAAAGTGGGTCTTTTCAGAAATTCCTAAAGATGATGATTCACTCTGATCTTACATAATTCAGGGTGTTTACAGTTGTCCTTACACTTGAAGGACAGCATGGAAAGGGTATGAAATCTAGGAGTCACATTTTAGGATTCATAGAATGCTATAGATTTTATTTTACTGAACTCTGCCATTGACTATTGCCATAGCGTGTTGGAGCCAACTCAAACTTTTCATCTTAGAAACATTAACTGTGTTTTCTTCCTGGATGATTTCATGATTCTTTCTTGATCATTGAAATTTAGAAATGCCATCTGGCTTAATCTTGGTGAACTCTTACTAGTATATAATGTGTATATTCAATCTTTTTATTTGGACTTCAACTATTTTTCCCATGAATTTTTTAAATTTATGAAGTTTTGAATTTTTCATTCATAGCAGGATTACTTATTTGTTCTTCTACATCCACCAGTTTCCTTTGGAGTTTTAAAGGACTTTTTCCTTTGTTTTCCACCATGGAGAAGTCTGATACCACTTGAGTCCTCCTCATACATGGTTTCTGACCTCTTTGTCTTCATGAGATATTTTCAGTCTATTTTTGGTCACCAGTATTTGAACATTTTTCAATAAATTACCAAGGGATGAAAGGTTTATTGTTGTTAATTTTCTGTTTTAGTCATTTGGAGGGTCCATTCATATGGAAATTAATGTTATTTTCCTGAATTATTTCTTTGATAATTTCCTTCTTCCACCTCTCCATTCTCCTCTTTCATTCTCCACTCCGCCTTTCCCCTATCCCATCCTTAATTATGTTGTGGAGGGCAGGTGTAGAACTAACTTTCAAATTGAACCTCCAAATTCTCTGATATTCTTATATTTACTTGGTTATGTTTTTATCTCAATGTCCTTTGGTTCTCCCTTCAAAGAATCTTCAACCTTATTTCTACCTTACACTGACTAATTCTCTCTAAAATATAATTTTATTTATAAGAAGTCTTACCTACTTTATTAATTCTCAGATTTTCATTTTTAATCACCTTCTGTAGATAGTTTGTGATTAGCTCTCTGAACAGAAATATTTTCCTATTCCAGGTTCTACCTCTGTGTTATCTGTTCCCTTTGCCAAATTCCAGACTTTTTCTTGATGACATAATATGGGATAATGTCAGTGAGTGGTAAATGTCTATGCTTTTAAGACATCCCAATATCACCTAGCCTGGAAGTATCTCTTACCTCCTGACCCAGATTTTATTGGCCCCTTCTTTTTATTTTCATAGTACATTAATCATAAACCTATAAGGCATGTATCATATTCCATTTTACCATTTTAACAAGTGTCTTTCTCAGGAAACAGCACCTCAAAATCAGGAACCGTGCCTGAACATATCTGTGTAACCATCTATAGCAACTTGCAGTAGTGAGAACATTTAAATGGTCAGTAAGAACATTTAAAATGCTATCATAGAATTCCTACATCCATTTCATAGTATTTCTTAGTATTAGTCATGAACATAGCTTTTTAAAATTTTTAATTTTTTTAGAGTATATTTTAAAAACAGCTTTAGGTTCACAGGAGAGCTGAAAGGAAGAGACAGACATCCCTAGACTCCTTGTCCCACACGTATGTGCCCACCCCCATAACTCGTTTTAAAGTATAAATTTTATCCACTTCACATAAAATACATACTAGAGACACTCATCAACTTCATTACCATGTTTTCTCAACCAAGTCATCCATACCCCACACTTAAATTCTGTGATTTTAACTAATAGCCCACAGGGTCCCCAGTCTCCAGAATTCTTGGTTGTTTCATGTCTCCACTGACACTGATCATTTCCAACATTTCCTTCACTGAATATTCAAAATCTCTGTGTTTTAGTCAGGATTTTTTGTTTTTGTTTTTGTTTTGTTTTTGTTTGTTTGTTGTTGTCGTTGTTGTTTTTTCTGTTGGGACCAAAAGACCTAGATCAGTTTCAGAAGAAAAAAACTTATTTGGTGTTCAGGGTTTCAGAGGTCTCAGTCCATGCACAGCCGGTTCCATTCCTTGGGACTCAAGCATGTGGTGAAGGAAGTGGCTCAGGACATCATAGCAGGAAGCAGAGAGAGAGAACCTTGCACAATAAGGACAACATATGTAACCCAAAGGAGCATCCCCAGGGACCTACCACCTCCTGCCAAGGACTACCTTCCTACAGTTACCATCCAGTTAATCCCTATCAATGGATTAACACACTGATTAGTTTAATCCTCTCATAACCCAGTCATCTCACCTCTAAGCTTTCTTGTATTGCCTCAGACATGAGTTTTAGGAGGACCCCTCACATCGGAACCATAACACACTGTGCCTTTTTTCATGTTGGTTCACTTTAACAGAGGTCATGCCTCAGGAACTTGTCACTTGTATTTCAAGTACCTGGCACATGATAGGCTCCAGGGACATTTTATAGGAGGTGTTTAAAATGGAAAGAAGAAAGTTTATGGGAGGCTGTGGTCTACCACAGCCCCTCATAGAGAGCACAGCTTAACTGTTCATGGGATGTTGTGCCATAGAGAATGGGAGATCTTCCTGCCTTCAGACAGGAGCTGTGCCATCCGTTAAGGGAGGGGAATTCAGAGAGGGACTTAAAGGAGGTCCTAAATATACTTAAATGAAACTAAATATACTTAGCTCTGTTGCTATTTGGCCTGTGCTGAAGAATTGTGTCTTAGAAAGTAGCATCTGGGTTCTAGGTCTCTTTGTCTGGTTTTTCTTACCTTACCTAAAATTAATTTCACATTTACCTACCAAGATTTAAAACAGGAAACGAAGATTGCTTTAAACCAGCAAAAAGTATGGTACCTCAGAAGTCTCCATTAGAGTACTTTTTCCTATCAGATGTGTGAAAATCCATTTGGATGCATGTTGAACAATTCCATTTTACCTAACTAACCAGGTATTACCACCACACATATAGTATAAATAATGTTATATACTTCATGAATTTTACACAAACCCAGTGAAATGATTTTATTGCTGAATGGACATTTAAAATGTTGGCAAAATTTTAAAATGAGAATTTGCTTTTAAAAATAAATAAAACACTTATACACTTTATTTTCAAAGAAATAAGATCCAAAATAAATGAATTATACCAAGGGAAAGTATAATTTCTATGTAGCATTAAAAAAAGAAACCATTTTATTTTCATTTTTAAGAATTCTTTAGTGTTAAGTTAGCCTATTATAGACAGAAAAGTAAATATTCTATCCAACTTCAGTAAAATAATCATATTTCAAGCAGCTTTTCTTAATGATATATGTTACAATTACTGACTCAAGCAGCACTAATTCATTAACTTAGAAATAAAACTAGCATTCAACCTTTTAACATCCTAACATCTTTTAAGAAAATGAAAAGATTACTAAGATTATGACTTAGTGTTCATAATAAATGTAATGTGGAGACTCTTGGGTTTTGCTTATACAATTGCTGATCATTTTCTTCAAAGACTATGAAGAAAATCTTCGATAAAGATTCAAAATCCTTATACAGTTCTGACCCCAATAATTTATAATCTAAGATGTCAGAAGGAATAAATCTCTGAGTGCTCCCTAGAAAGTAAATCTTGCCTGAGTTGGCAGCCTGATTCCTCTCTCAAATTAGATGGGGATATAATAAAGATTTGAAACATAATAATCAAATTGGAAATTGCAGCCCTCGCTTCATGAGGACTAGACAACTTTTTAAAAAAAATAAAAAACAGAGCATGATACTTCCTATATAACATGAATAAATTTGGTGATATTTGAAAGTTACCATGAGGTATTCGACAAATAAATTATACATTAATTTTGTACTTTTCATTACTCCAAATATAATGTTTGTTACTTAGGGAAACAAAATGTTATTACTATTTAAATTTTAAATTTGTATTTCTAAATGTCTCTTATAAAGAAATTAGAATTCATTCTCTTTTTTTTGTACCAGAGATTTAACCCAGAGGTGCTTTACCACTGAGCCACGTCTCCAGCCCTTTTTATATTTTTTTATTTAGAGACAGCTGCTTAGGGCCTCTTTGCCATGTTGCTGAGGCTGACTTTGAACTTGCAATTCTCTTGCTTCACCCTCCTGAGCCTCTAGGATTACAGGTGTGTGCCAGTTAAATTGACTGAAATTTAAACTCCAACATTTTATTTCTTTAAAACAAAATTATCAACGTGTTAAATAATTTATGAAGTTAACTCTCTGGAAAAAACTCTCCAATAGAGAAAAAATTATGATAACTAGATTTTTAGTTCAGGAGCCCCTTTCATCTAAAATATGTGCTTTCTTTCCAAATGAGTGTTGAATAAAAATTAATTTGGCAAAAATTCTATTTTTACTGCTTTATGTTTCCATTTTATTATTAGTGGACACTGAAAAGTAAATTTCATGGATGCACTTGATCATCTTTCATCACCTTGCTGTAGAATGCAGAATGACCACCAGGTTGTGCTGAAACCTTTGTAATGGTTTCATTCTGATGGGGAAGGTCAAGTGCTATAACTCAGTATTATTCAACACACTGAGCATGAAGTCATACCTGCTTTCATTACAGGTTCTCATGTGAATGCTGATGTTTTCTATCACTGAGATTGCCAGCATTTGCTTAGGAATGGTACCTCAAATATGAATCAATCATTATTTCTGTAGAAAATTATTTTTTCATATTCCATAATCTTCCTAAAGTGAACCAGCCTGGGATTTCCACTTACTCCTTATAGAAATCCCCTTCTGTCTTACTGCTCTGATTTTGGCACCCATGGGAAATAAGTGTCATTTGGGATCAGAGCTTCCACGTGTGGATCTCTTAATTTGATATTTACAACCACGTCCCTTTCTCCATCTTGTATAACACTAATACTAGGTCCTTTCTAGACAAGAAAAAAAAAAGCAAATATACATATACATATATTTTTTTTCACACATCTCAAGATCTAGTCACATAATTTTTTGCTCCCAGTATGAACAATGCTACAAAAGCCTTATGCATCTAACAAATACAGGAATATGTTAGTTGAATTCCATGCATGGTATGTATTTTTGACCAAAATAATTAGCTATCCATTGGATAGATAGTAGGTTGAATATAGGTAAGGTTGGCTAGTTCATTATCTGCTCTGGATATTTTTCGAAACAAAAGAATCCACTGGAGAGAACTGAATAGCAAAGGGTAGTGGTAAATGAGATACACATTTTGAAAAGATAATTTAAGAAATACAGATTTTAGAAAAATATGTATGCATAAATCTGTGTGCTTGTAATCATAAAAAAATTTGAAATTTTACAACAGTTCTAGTAACAGTATTTCCTTAAAGGAATTCATTTCTGTCTTCAAGCCATCCTGGTCTAGTTTTTGTGTATTCTTTTCTTGGGCCCTGGATAATCTCTGCTCCTCTGATCATCGTTAAAAAGTTTTGCCTTTAAAACTGCTGGCTTTGGGGTCTTCCCAGACCACTCAAGGATTGGAACTGGCAGACTCAAGTGTCTTCAGAGGTTAGGAAAATAACAAAAATGAGTGTCAAAAGTTGATAAAACATTGAGTTGGCAGCTTCAAAAACATGGAAACACACATCTTACTGAAAAATACTCAGATTCAATTATTTTGAAAATATAGCTCTGGCCCCAACAAAACACACTAACAGCCTGAACATGTGTCATCTCTGGGTGCTCTTCTCTTGTCCTGCTCCTGGAACAGTATGAACCTGCACCCTGGGTCTGCCGGGTGTTACTCTTCTCTGCCTCCATTTCTTCTCATTTGTAGGAGGAAGCAAGTGTCTCCTTTCCCACTCAGGGAAAGGATGACCTCTTTTCCTAACTTCATAATTTGCACTAGAAACATCACTTCAACCTGTGCCAGGCTTAGTCTCTCTATACAAGTTTCCTGGGCTTTCTATTTAACTTTGGCATTTGCCTCTTCTTATTTCTCTTAACTGTGGGTGTTCCTGCCTCTATGGGTGTTTATCCCAGGAGACCTCATGCTGTCCCTTAAGGCAAAGCATCTCAACCAGGTAAGCTGAACTCTGTGGTGTACCTTGACATGAATTTCCAGTCTTCACAGCAGCTGAAGTCCCAGGAACACTGACGTTGATCACCTGCAGGGATAAGAAAAGTCAAGCAAGGACTAGATTTTCTCTAGTTTACCCTGTGTTCCAGAGTACCTTTTAACTACTTTCATTTGCTCTGTGCTCATGAGGTGAAAAAATTTGGAAAATACAACCTTATGAAAAAGTGTGGCTCCTTAGCCACATGACCAGTAGTCACTTTGGTCAAGTGTTTGTGGTCTGCAGAGCCTCTTAGCAAGATCGATCTGTCTGTTCCCTCTGACCTGTATTGACTTCAGACTCAGTATTGCATATCTATGATTTATAGGACCCAGTGATGCAGACTCTTGTTACAGAACCTACAGTCCCTCTTCTCTGTATGCTGAGGACTATACTGCTCCCATGTGGTAGGGGGAAGGAGATTGTCACCAGGAGCAGTGTGCCCCAGACAGGCAGATCGGTTCCCTAAGGTCTTCTTCCTTCACTAGCTTTCTCCATTTTCTCACAGCTTCATGACAACAGACAAAGTGCCTTAGCTTTTTATGCAAATGCTTTTCCTCTTCCATACTTTTCCAGGAGAGGACCGTTCTTTTTATCAGTCATCAGTAATTTTAGTCTTCCCGTGATGTGTTATTTGTGACTGGCACTTTGAACCACAGGATTTCACACTCTGAGGTTTGGATTTTTTACTACTTCTGTTTGCAAGTTTTTGGACCCCTTGATTTAGGGGTTAATTTATTGTCCTGATGTATTACTGTTCCCTTTACTCAGCTGGCACTCCACGGCTTTACTCTCGGCTACACTCACCAATGTCTTTCTGTTTAGAGACCTAACAGTCCACCACTCTTTTGCTAACCCTGGCACCCATGCTTAACTATTGTCCTGTCTTCCTGGGTTGATCCTTTGGCTTATTCTGATTCTTCTTTACTGATGTCTCCCTACTGTCCGGCCACCTACCCCCTGTATCTGCTTTGAGTGCTAATCAGGTTCCTCCTAAAACTATATCTGGGGTATTGACATGAGTGTAGAGGAGACCCGTTCTCTCTTCCATGGGAAACTGCATTGCAGAACATAAGTCTCACATAAAGCTAAAAACATTGAATCCTTTTCTACTTTTCCCATTTGAAATTTTGGGGATCAGGACTTGCCTGCCTCCTGCACACCGTCTTCTCTGTCATGTGAACTCTGGACGGCAAAGCAGTTTCTGCCTCCCCTTTCACTGCTTAGTGAGAATCATTTGTATTAATGCAGCTTTGGATGGCAAAATCAGTCCAATGGCATGCAATGCTCTAAGTCATGTCATATGCAAGGAGATTCTATATTATTAAACTTATTTTTAAATGGGGCTACATCTGTACACTTTTCTTCAGAAAGTATTGAATTTAAACAACAGACCTTTAAAACAATGGAGGCAAAACATTTTATGTATTTAATTATAGTTTTAAGGTGTGTTGATTATTTTTTCTTCTTATGTGTGCAAGTTTTCTTTTCTATCTTGGTTACAGTGATATATAGCCATTGCTTCTCAGAGACATTGCATGACTTTACCTCTCACATTTGGTTAAAAATATAAAGAGATGCTTACTTACTTCTTTTCGTGTTTTTTTCTTTTATCCTAAGTAGTATATTGACTAGCATTTTACCAAAGGGGAGAGGGATTAGGAAGTGCATGCATGTGGTGGGGGGAGCCCCATTACTTCGTCTGCTTTTACAACTCAAACTAAGCAGATGAAATTGAGTTCTATGTTTTTACCTAACACACTGTATACACTGCTTACAGAATCATTTCTGACATCTTCCTTCCAACCAAGTTTATTTAAGGTCTTTTGGCAGGAACTGGTGCTGGAATCGGCAGCTTTTTAGATGCTTTCTACTTGCAATTTGACACCTAATGGTTTTCCTCTTGGCTGAGAAACTTCACAAACAGAAATGAGAGATTGATCAAGTGGCTCAAGCAGTACCCAGGCACTTGGGTCTGTGGAAAGCTGGGAGAGAAGGGGTAGTGGGGTGGAGAGGGCTGGGGGCTGATGTGTTTAAGATGTATCAAGCAACAAAACCATCCTCTCTGAGATGGATGAGGCCATGTCCTCAGAGCTCCAGCATGACCTGAGAGCTGGGTGAGCTCAGCTACTCAATCCCGTGGAAGGCTGCAGCTTCCAAAGTGCCCCCCACCCCATCCTTTTGGTATAAGGCAGCAAGGCAGGAAGCAGGGGTAGGTAAATTGTGTGGAGTTAAAAATTTTGAGCTGCATTTTGCCTAAACACTCACATCATTTGGGCAAAGTTATTTAGCTCTTTTTTGCTTCATCTTTTTTTTATTTCTGAAATTGGGATATATTAAAAATTATCCTATGTTCAAGATAATAGGTCAAACATTGTGTTAAGTACTTTATATTTTCTCATTTAATCCTAAATGCAAAAGCAACCAAGCTGTAGAGTATGCTCATAGACCCATTTTCTGACATCTCTAGCCCCAGTTTTCTCTTCTGTAACCTAGAAATCAAAAGAGTTCTTACTTTTCAGGATTGTTGTGAAGATTATCTGAGATAACCTGCAAACATGTTTATAAAAGTGATTGACCCTTAATAAGAACCCAGTACATGATGGCTGTTAGTTGCAGTCCTCGCAAGGCAGCTATTATCTCTATATTAAAAATGTGGAAATTGGTACCAATGGCAGTTGCTAAGAGACAGACCTGGGATTCAGGCTTAGGTTCATTGGCTATTAAAACTCAGCTAAAACCACCAGGTTAATAAAAACTCCTATTGCCAGAACCCTCTCATTCCCTTTGCCTCTTTTCCCACCCACCTGGCCTTAGCTGGGCCCACTGGGCCCTATGCATCACGCGGGAGTCAGTTCTACTTATCTAGTTCCCAGACCAATCCTGACTTGAGAGAGGAAGTTCCAAACCAGACTCAGCTTCTCCATCCTTGGAGGCAGGATATTGAGTCACTCTTCCTGTTACTGTTAACTCAGGACAAAGAGTTCCAGCACTAACCACAGAGTCCTGTCTTGTTCACCCAGGAATCCCCCACAGTGGCCTCACAAAGGGCAGGGAGGCCTTTTGATACTGGTCACCACTCTTAGTCCCACCCCCTCAGTTATGTCTCTGCCTCTACTTTGCACTCTGCAATCCAAACAAATCGGACTCTGCTTGCTGTCCATAGGGACAACACTCTGACCAGCACTTTATATGATCCCTCTAGTATGAATCATATCCACTTATGGCAACTGTTAGCATCTCCAATTAAAAATGAGGAAAGAAACTTAGAACAATTAAATAATATATTCAAGTTCACACGTCCCTTTACATTTATAGTAATAATCATCATCTTTTGCATTTATTATTCATTGATGTGTCTAAACCAATTCAAACGAGGTTTCTTAACCCCAGAACTATTTCAGCCTGTGGGAAGTAAGAGGCAGAGGAGAGTGTACTTTCTCTCTTTAGAGGAATAACATACAAGTCATTGACTTCACCCACATCTCATTATCTCCTCTCTCATCCTATCGCACAGAATGCAACTCTATGTCTACACCTAGTTGCAAGGAAGGCTAGGATATATGGCCTTTATTTTGTGCCATATAAAATTAGGGATTCTGTTACTGTAGAAGAAGAAAAAAGAAACTGGGGATAACTAGCCTTTTTTTTTTTTTTTTTTTGGCCACAACACTCTAGTTGTTGCTGTGAACAGTGAAATGTAAGAGTGCTTTGTGAAGCCTAAGTTCTGAACACTAGCTGCCTAGCTGCGTATCTCCACAGAAACCCTTGCACCCCAGATCGAGATATCTTGCCAACTCATGGGAACAAGTAATATGTAGCCACAAGCATACCGGGTTTTCCCAGGCATGCCACACTTAATTCCAGCTGAGGATTGCAGCGGAGGCCTGAGTTTACACTGCTGAGAGGAGTACAAAATGACCACAGGAATTACGAACTCGGAGGCTTTATCATTAGCTGTCCCACGTCATTTGATTTTCAAGTATGTCATCTTTTCTAGATTAAGGCTTAAAAGAAATCCCTTCATTTTCAGCAGTTCTCCTCAAATGGGCAGCTAGACAAAAAGAGGCTGGTGATTTCAAGTATATGTCAGAGGGCCTCTGGCCTGAGGATGGAGATCATCAGGAATTGTGCTCCTTTGCTTTGACAAAGTGCAATTCTGGGTCTCGTCTTTTCTTTTTGTATGTGCAAAATTAACAGAAAGGACGCAGTGAGCTCCAAATTCATCTGGGCCAGAGCATTCTACAACTCTCGCCTTCCAAAGCCACTGCATAAAAGTCAGGACCAAAAGGTGGGGAAGAGCTACAGGCTCCCTTTTGGTGGTCTGAATAATCCACTGTGGATACACAGCAGTCGTGGCCGGCTGGCACTGTGGGTTCAGCTGAGGTCCAGGCATAACAGGCCCGCCCTGCTGCCACCGACGGAGGTGGATTGAAGAAGACGCGTGTGGGTGTTTACCCAGGGCCTGGGAGCCGGGGCCTGGCTCACGCTGACTCCGCTTCTCACTTCTCTGAGAACTGGAATTCCCCAAATTTTCCCCCAAATTAAAAGAACCAACAAACTGTATTACAAAAACAAACAGAAGTTGTTTTTCTTTTAACAAATAAAAACTAATTTATGCTAAAGCTTTGTGCTTTGAGTCAAGCCAAGCGCATGATCCATTGCCAACACTTTTCTGTGTTAACTTCTCAAGTTCGTCAAGCTTAGCCCTTGCTGGAAAAAGTATAGGGTTTGCAAGCCACTAATTGGCCTAAAATGCTCCTCTATTTTATATAAACACACGGCATAGTATCAAAAATAGAGTTGCATTCATTAGCTTAAAAATCCAGCTTCCCATGCGAGACCTTTTTTTATATCCCTCAAGACTTAGGTCTGCTCCTAGAGGTAAAGAAAAACTTGTTTTTTAAACTCGTACTCTGTAATTTCACATTAAAAAAGAAAGAGATGGCTTTGATTTCTATTTTTACTTATTAATGTATTTTCTAAGTGGTAAGGCAGAAAATGAAAATCATTCCTTTGACTATTGAGTGTTAATATTATTGGTAAAGTCCATCTGAAATTAAGGAAAACTAACAATAATAACAATAACAGCAATATAATAAAAAAGGATCTGCTTTTATGATTCTGCCACAGATTGGAGATTAAATCTTGATGACATTTTACAAAGCTCTTTGTTTGCCACCCTTTGTGATTTGCTGTCTTGAGTCCACTCGGCCCCCTCATCACTGAGCAGATGACTCCTCCGTCTGCTTCACTAGAGCAAGATGATTCACGGTGTTCTCTTGGCAGGCCTTTTTCTAAATCAAAATCCCCCTGTATCTCAGTTCCTTCTGGCCCCGTCTTCCTCAGAGGACAAAGGGCTGCTCATTCCTCCTTTGCTGCAAGAGCCTTTCTAACTGCGTTCTGGTTTCATAGCCATGGATCTACTCCACGACTTTGCCAGTCTCTACCTCCTCAGATTTGTTCCTTTTCTTGATCTTTCTGAACTACATAAAAGTTTTTCCCCATCCAGAAAACAAGGCTGTTTCTTTCATTCCCCGGCCCCTTATCTCATCAGCACTCCCTCCTAATCAACTCCAAATCCTCAAGGTTATAGTATGAATCAGCAGTTTGCATTGTCTCAGTCCCTACTTGCTCCTCAAATCATTGAAATCTAAAGTCTATCTCAAACCTTCCCCTGGAATTAGGTGGTCCTTTCTGGATTACCCACTTAGTGCATTCTTTTTGTCTTGGTGCTGCTTGATTCCTGGCATGGTAACCTGCGTTCCCCTTCCCAGGCTGACCTAAGCCTGGGTCTAGAGCATCAGTGGTCCACTACCTCTCCTCAATGCCATGTCTTGGCACTGCACTTTCCAAGGGTTTTGGACCTAAACAAGTACACTAATCTACCCCAAGACAATGGGGTCTGCCAGCCTATTCCTAATCCTAGGATGATAAACAATTTTTATCACCTTCAATGACAGGATGAATTTTCCTCTTCCTCTATGCTACTGTATCCACTTTTCCACTTTTCCACATTATTCCCTGGCCCCTTCATTGTTGCACATGTCTCTCAATACCTTATCTCCTTTGCTAATTCCATGAACACTCACAACTACAGCTATCAATGTTTGATTAAGCCTCTAAATCAAAATGTATGGCATTAGCTATTAGCTGCTCCTCTAAGGGACCAAATTGACCATTGTCAGTTCACTGTCGGGTTTTTTTTTTTTTTTTTTCATCTAATCCTGGTAACAGAATTTGCAGTTTCTCGGTATACCAGGATTAAGGCCTAAGTGCTGTCTTCTATCTCTTCCCCTCTTTCACTGTTCACCATGACCAGGACTAGTTGATTTTCCTTTTCCAAAGGTTCTAGAAATTGCTCATTGTTTTTATTTCCTGCCACAAAGGTCCTAGTATAAGCCCATACTACCTTTGGACTATAAGGTGCAAATACATTTTGTGTTTTTCTGGACTCAGTTGCTCTCACCTTTGGTTTATCAACACACTGCTGTTAAATAACTTTCCTATAATGTATCTTTTTGTGGTTCTCCAGTGGTTCACAAGAAAAGGTCACTAAGGTCTCTTGTACTTTCATAGATACCCCCACAATGGGTATCTATGCATAAGCTGAACTGGTCTTCTCAAACTTGGAATATACACTTGTTACATGTATGACCAGTGTAGAGTTAATATCCAAACCCAAGGACACATATGTAAAAGTCCTGTAAAAATTTAGTTTAGAAAAATAATATAAGAGTAGAGCAGATTTATAAAAAAGTGAGCAGTTATAAATGACTACTATACATGTGAAATGGTATCTAGCTTTATCACTAATAAAGAAAACAAAAATTAAAAGTGTGATCAAAATGCTGGTGAGGGACCAGGAGAATTCCAATCCACTGTTGGGGTGTACCTTGCTGTAACAACCTGGACAATTAGTTTTAAATGTGTAAATTTAAAGACATAGATGCTTTAGAGCATAATGATTTCATACACACTTGAGGAACTCTTGAAATAATTTTAAAATGAATGAATGACAGGTACAGGTTTGAAAAAAATTAAAGAAAGCAACTATAGAAGCATACTTCCAGAATTATTTTTATAGAGGTCAAAAACAGGCAAAAGTAAACAGTGAACAATTTACAATTATATACATCTGTTTCTTGATGTCTAAAGGGGATTAATTCCAAGACCCCCACATGTTATGGTTTAGATCATAATTGTCCCCCAATGGCTCATATGCTAAAGGTTTGGTTGCTGGGCTGTGGCACTGTTGGGAGGTGGTGAAACCTTTAGTAGGTAAGGCCTATGAAAGAAAGTTACATTATTGCCACCCCAGTCCTTCCCTCTCTCCTTGCTTCCCAGCTGTGATGAGTGAACAATCTTTTGCTGCCATGGGTCCAAAGCAAATGGGCCAAATGATCATGGACTGAAAACTCTGAAACTGTGAGTTAAAATAAACAATTTTCCTCCTTTTAATTTTATTTTCTCAAGTATCTTATCATAGCGATGCAAAGCTGATCACCACAACTTAGATATCAAAATCTGCAGACTCTCAAGTCTCTTATATAAAATAGTGTAGCATCTGCATATAATTTATGTATATCTTCCATCCGTAGATTGCTCGTGAGACCTAAAACAATAAAAATGTTATGTCCATTCTTTGCTGTACTGTATTGTATAGGGAAAAATGACAAGAAAATGTCTGTACATGTTCAGTATAGTTAAAATTTTCTTTCTCAATTACTTTTTCTTCATTCCTAGTGGAATCCACGGATGCGGAATATGTGGATATAGTCAACTGTATATGTATGTGTGCATGCATGTGTACACATTTACATTTAATAAATAAAAACAAATGAAGTAGAGTTACAGACTTCAGGACATGCTTATGTGGACAGGGAAGAGAAGCATGCAACTGATGATATGCATGAGCATCAGTAGTATGGTTAAAATTTCCCTTCTTTGGCTGGATTCTGAGTACCGGATGCACATTTGATCTTTCTTTTACCTATGTATTTTTGCCCTTTTTTATTCATAATATTTATTTATTATACAAATGCATTAGGTATTGTATATAATATGTGTAATAAATATGATATAAATAATAACATATTTTATATAGATAATGAAAATAATAAATACTTATATATTATAATAAATATTATATATTCTAATAGGTATTATATATGTGGTATTTGAAAGAGCAGAAGAATTATTTTGAATCCATTATCTAGAATAGTTAAAGAGGCAATTTGGAACTTTTAGAAAGAACTGTCATCACTGATTACAAGAGAAATTTGAAGCTCAGTATATATGAAGGCAGGATAGGTGAAAATGCTTGGAGAAGATAATTCAAATAAAAAAATACACACATTTCTCAAGAGTATTGTATGTTTGGAGAGATAAAAACCACTGATTTGTTGCTTTGACAATGATATTGTAGCTTTTTGCTGCCTGTAAAGAGGCCTAAGAATACAGAGGAGACATCGGGAAAGAGAAGGAGGAAGAAGTAGAGGAAAGATCAGGAAGCATGGATGAGTGTGCACAGAAAGCACACTTTCTGAGAAGAGGGGAAGTTTGTATGCTTCTAATCTCTGGATCTGAGGGGCAGAGTGGAGAATATGGGGTTTATTAGATGCTGCTTATAAACAATCTGCTGATGTTTATCAGGTGAAAAAAACAAGAAAAATTAAATGCATTTTCACACAAAATTACATAAAACCTTGTATTAGAGAATGTTCTACTGAGGGCAAAGTAAATATCCTAATAACCTGACTCTTTTTTCAAAATATTCTTCCAAAAATTGATGGGTCATTTCAATATTCAAAAAATAAGCAGTAGATCATTGGCCTGAAACTCTTTCTGTACTTTGACTCTCTAGGCAACAAACTGCCAACTCACACACAAATAAACTTAACACACAAATAAATGGAAGATTCAACATCACAGTGAACCCACAACTGTCCCAAGCAGCCAAACATCAGCTAATCAGGGGCGACTGACCAATTAGACCTTATTCAAATCAGAAAAATCCAGAGCTACGACCTATCTATTTCTTTATTTTTGTGTTTTGTGTGTAATTACAACTGATATTGTAGGGTAGAGCCCCCTGAACTCCTCTGGTACTGAGTACTGCCTGATCCATGACTTGTTCTTTGCTCAAATTCGGTAAAATGCAATCTATTCAAAGTTTTTCTTTTAACATAACATGAGATGTATGCATAAACATTACTCCACAGAAGAGAGAAAAATGGCAAAGCAAAGTGGTTGTTGAGCATAGATGTAAGAACCATCACCATCAGGACATAGATGGAGGGCTCGACCCAAAATATTCCCCCAGAATTCAAGGGGATTTATGAAATGTCTGTAAGAGCTCATTTCTAAACAAGAGCTCCAGAAGCTCCAGGAGGAAAATAAAACGTCAAATTTTGATTTGGCAGATGCTTGAAAGTAATGTAGCCTGACATGGTGTCACACACCTATAATCCCAGCAGCTTGGGAGGCTGAGGAAGGAGGATCATAAGTTCAAAGCTGGCCTCAGCAACTTAGCAAGGTCCTAAGTAACTTAGCATGAGACTCTAAGCAACCAAGTGAGACCCTGTCTCAAAATAATATATAAAAAAGGGATGGGGATGTGGCTCAGTGGTTAAATGCCACTGGGTCCATCCCTGGTACAAAAAAAAAAAAAAAAAGGAAAAAGAAGATAATGTAAATAAAGAATGAAAATATGTCCTAAAAAGGCAAAAATAGAAAATTTAATTAGAAACATGAAGGATTTTTTTTTTTTGGGGGGGGGGATGTAAAAAAGTAGAAATACTTTAAGTAACAGAATAAAATAAAAGTTACAAAAATGGATATTGGGATATAATATATACAAAAGTGTGGTTAATAAAGAGGGAAATATAGATCAATGAATATTCGAGTACATTTTTCTGGAATAATGGAAGATGAGTTTCTGGATTTCTAGGTATGTCATGTGTGGTAAGTCTCATCCCCAGCCAAGAAACACCAACCACTGCTCCATCACCAAGTCCCTGCCACTCTCCCTGTAGGAACTGGATTGTTTATTCAGTTCACTGGAATCAAGGCAGGCCTTGGGACTGGCTTCTATCAATGGAATGTGGCAGAAGCAAAGTTCTGAGACATCTGAATACAGGTCCGTAGATGCCTAACCTCTTTCACTTCAGTTCAAATAATACCACCAGGACAAACACATCCTTCCTGTCCTTTTAAGGAAAGGTAAGGATTTTCCCAAACTTTGATATTTACCACAAATCATGTGTATTTCTGTTTTAGTATTCCTCACATCACAGTAATCCCAGATCTGAAAAAAATCATCTTGTGAGTTTTGTCAAATGAGTAGTAAGTGAGTTGATTACTAAATGAAATGATTGCGTAAATTAGTCCTGCCATTGGAGGCCTCAGCAACTTCCTTCACTAAAGGAAGCCTACAAAGGAACAAAAGTGACAGGAATGAGTAATCTGTGATTAGAGGATAAAAAAGTAACCTGACAAGTAAATCGGACAAGATTTTCTGGAGTTTCTTCCTACAATGATTAACTAAATCTTGAAAAAGTACACATATGTTTAAAAGTAATCCTGGACTCATCCAGAAGTAATAGAGGACAATTTAAAAAATGAACTGTTTCTAAATGAGAATGGAAGAGAAAAATGGGAATAAAGGTAACTGACCTTGCTTTAGTGACCAATGATAATACCCAATTCCAACCCTAGGTTAGAGTATAAGACAAGGTACTCTTGCCAAGCCAGGGAGGTAAACATGGGACTCCAAAATTAAGCAGGGAGCCTCTAGTTCGGGAAAGAATACAAAAAATATCTACAGATGAAAGAAACTTCAACACTCTTGAAGACTGAGTTTACTCTGAGTTTCGATAAATGAAAAGAGTCACCAACCAGTAATAATACTTCAGCAACTTGCAGAACTCCAGTTTTAATTTTTCCCATTCTAACCCCATGAAATTCAATTTTTCCCTCAATCTTTGAATAGTTACCTGATCTCCTATAGGGAAAAGAATACAAACGTTTACTTAGGTTGTATGTCTATCTACTCAGGGAATAATCAAGCCCAATAATTATTTATTCATTCTGATTGTTACCTAGTTACTGAACATTCCACAGCCTGCGTTATCCATCAACTCATTTTGACAATACAAACTCATTCATTCATTCAATAAATAGTTATTAAGTGCCTACTGCATGCCAGAGCCTTTGCAAAATGCCTAGAATACAAAAGCAAACTAAATAAATATGATATTTGTGGCACTACCCAGCATACAGGTAAGTTATGAAAAGAGAACTCAAATTGCCATGAAATAAACAAGAACTGGCTGGGCCATCCTAAACATCCTAAAAACTGCTCCAGTTTTTACCATATTCTAGTCAGTGTAAAGGCAAAAGGGACCAGGGGAGTTTATAGACAGGCATATACAAGGAAATTACCTATAGGGACCATACTTATACTGCTTGCATCCTTTGGATTGAAAAGTAGCCACATGATGATACCTAGCTGCAAAAGACTGGATATGACAGTCTTTAAGTGGATGCTTCAGTCCTCTGTGAAAAATCTCTCATAGGTAATTGGAGAAGAATAGCTTCATGGGATGGTAGAGTACCCTAACCCTTTAGTCACCCATCCTATAATCTCCAAGATGGCTGCCATGGTAAGTGGTACATAGTGAAATATGGATTTAATGTATGTTTTTTAGGGGTCATAAGAGTACTGAGGTGAAGTCCAGTTAAGCTAGAAATAGGATGTTTAGGATCAATGGAGTCGGTCATCTATGAACTGAGAACTCTGAACTGTGTGAGCCCCAAATAAATCTTTCCTCCTCTAAGTTGTTCTTGTCAGGTATTTTGGTCACAGTGAGTCAAAAACTGACTAAAACAAGGAGTTAGGGATTAGTCAGGTAGAAGGTGAAGTGAAGAACTGTACCTGACAGAAAGAAGAATGTGCAAACTCAGGAGATGATGGCAATTTTGGACATTTTGGGAAAATTTTCCTGAGTCCTAGATGGATCTCATGGTTCTCAGCACAAAGCAGACACAATACAAGTGCATTGAATGAAATTTAAATACCACTACCTCTACAGCATCTTGATAGATGGTTTTTAAGTTTCTGGATATATTTAATAATAAATTACTATTAAAAATTTTTGCATTTCTTCAGTCAATCTATCAGTCATTCTTTCAACTTGCATTTATTGAGTACCTCCAATTGTAAATCTTGGAAGACAAAACAATGAGCCAACAGGGAGTCCCCATTCAAAAGAGTCTACTGTGGGAGAGACAAAATTAATCAAATGATCATAACATATAAGATCAACACAGTAACAAAAAATGGTAAATGGTGCCATGAGAATCGAATCCAGGGTTTTATCCAGGAAAGGCAGACAGCTTTCCTGAAGACAGAATTAAATGGTACTGTGAGGCTCAGGAAGGAATTAGCTACTATAAAAACCAGGGAAATGGTAAAGAGACAACTCCAGAATGGAATCTCGGTGTCACAGAAAAAGTGAGGAGATCTGTTTGGCCAGATTGAGACTGGAGAAATAGGTAGAAAACAAATTGACTTCTGGATTCTAGCCATTAGTGGGTTTGTTGGATTGTTAGATCTCATCAAATGTCTTTGTCTTCTTCTCCCACCCATGTAGGAATCTGGTTCCAGGGTCAATTCTCACTGAAGGGTTATGAGTGGAGTGTTTCTGGCTCAGTCAACTTAGAGGTTCCTTCTCCATTCTCTCTCTGCAGTGCTGTGCTCAGAAATAGGGGCTCTGACTTTATCGACAAGCAGGACTGAAGCAGCTTGGGCCTCTGAGCCTCTGCTTGGAGGAAGGCATTGATTTATGTTTCCCTCAACCAATCCTGCTGTTTGACTTAGAAGACCCTCCAGTCCCTTTTTAACTAATTGTCCTCTTGCTTCCATTCACTAATCTCTCTTTGGGGACCTTGCCCCACCCTTGCCCCATTTCTGTGTGGTGTCTTGGCCCCGACCCTGCTCTGACTTCTGCACCCAGGACACAAATGTTGATGATGGCAGGCAGGATTATAGACATTCATATGAAAGTCCTCAAGGGAGAGTAGGAAGGTGAGGGGAGGAATGCAGACTCTGGATTTAAATCCCAGCTCTTGTCCCCAGCCTCAATTTGTCACATTCTGCCAGTATCTTGACGTCTATAGGTCTCAGTGTCCTCATTTGAAAAATATCAATAATCAATAATAAAATAATAAATATCAATAATAAAAATAATTTTATAGTTGACATGAGGATTAGGTGAATCGACATATGTAAAGTCCTTAGCATAGTACCTGGCACATCATAAACTCTCAATAAATGTTACCATGATGTTATTTTCCTTATGAGTTGTTGGTGAAGAAATAAATCAATAACAACACACCATCAAAACAAGCAAACTGAAAACTCACTCTCGTGGCTAAAGATAGTATTCCTTTCCTTGTACAGCCAAGAATTTGTCTTCCTCTGACCTACAAGATCTCAATATTTTCTGAAATGGTATTAACTTGGAGTAATGCTAATTCCTTATTTTAAGACCCTCTGTGGCTATTGTCTGGAATATTACCCATTTGACATTTTCAACATTCATTTAAGTTCAGTTTATTTCTTCTTTGTATATAGCTGGGTTGTTTTCTCCCAGCACATCTTCTTGTGGCCTGCTGCTGGTTAATTATTGACACTGTCATGGCCTTTCTCTTGCTGGGCTCTGCCACTCCAGTCTGTATCCTTTGTTCCCTCACATCTCAGTGGCCTATACTTTGGTCAAAATGGGTTTTGTCCTGTACTGACCTTTTCAGGAAGAACCGATGCTCACCTGAGTTTGAGAGACAAAGTTGTGGCCATGCTGGATTTACAATAGTAATCAGGACCCCCTTCTACCACTGAAGTTTAGGTACTTGTTTCATGCTTGAGATTTGGAGGAAAGCTCCAGAGGAGCACGGAAGAGGAAATGAGCCTTCTGACATGGCATGGAGAAGGAGTAGGACAAACTTCAGGAAAGGACCAACATTTGGAGTATGATTGGCTTTTTCCCAGAAAGGGAGGGAAGCACATTCCAGACAAAAGGTCAGTCGGTTGCCCTTACCCCTCTCAGGAGCCACGGCTTCCCTCTGGTTGCCAGGGTAATGTATTGAAGGCAAACACTGGTCTGGCTTGCACAATCCTCAGAAACTTTATTGACCTCATGATATACACTGGCCACATGCAAGAAAGCAGTGTAACATCTCCAGCACAACACAAAGGAGACCATTTTCACAAAAGTTTACAGGGGTTAAGGGCCCCTTCACATTGCAACAGCTGTCACGATTCCCTCCCTGCTCAGCAGCCCCCTAAGATAACCATAGCAACCCTTGGCCCCCAGTCAGCAGCTGGCCTGTCTCAATCGCAAAGGGAGAGGCAACCTTCAAGTCAGCCTGAGCTCCCTCTTCTGGGGGATTCATCCAGGGCTGTCATGAGAGATAATAAAATAGAAGTCATCTGGGAGGCTATTAAATACTTATTATGTCTAAGGCAGTTCCTATCTCTTTTCAATCTAATAACACATATCTGAAATATGTCATTACTGTTCCATGTGTGAGAGATGGTTTAAAATGGCCAATATCCAAATGTAAATGGTGTGAAGTGCTTTGGGTATCTAGCTTACTAGAAAAAGCTATGAGAAAACATTGTCAACATACTGCCCCATCTCGCCTACGTGTCTTGTTGTTCATTGTCCTCTCTTGCTCAGTTGTTTTCCTGTATGCTCCAGAAAGCTTTCTGGGTCTCTTTAGATCCTCTCAAAGCTTGCTGAGGATGTGTGAGGGAGATCAGGAATGCCAATGAGAAACCAGGTAAGCCAGCAATTACAAAAGTGGGTAGGTCTATAAGACAGATGAAAATTAAATGAAGAAAATTCTCTGCATACCATATAAAGAAATTGCTTGAAGTTCCTAAGCTTCCTGCTCACCTCTAGGCTGAATGTTTTCTGAAGGAAAAAATAATAATAATGCTCTATGGATCATGGTTTTCAGCTATCAAATTAGATCAACACTGGAAATCTCAATCCCTTTCTATATGAATAGGACTGATTTGCACTTATCTTGAGCCTTCAGATAAAAACCTTTTCCAGCTAAGTCCTTTTTCTATCATCTTTCAAATCAGTCACCATCCTTAGTAATAAGTGTGTGATAACAAGAAGAAGAGATAATGTAAGAGAAATTTTGAGTGTTTCATAGGAGAGTCAAAATACAAATAATACTATGAAAAAGGATATCTCACGTAAATATGCTACTCATTCAAGAAAATAGTATTTCATTTTTAAATAATCACCTATTAGTATAAGAATAGCATACCTAAAATCTAGATATGCTTCCTCTAATTTCAAAAAACTATATCAAATCTCTAGCTACACCAGCTGTCTGCCCAAACAGCAAAAAACCAAATCCATTAACCTGAATCCTACTGACCTTACTTTTATTTTCCTAATTTTTTTCCATATTTGTTTCTGAAAGTGTTGTAAACTTAGTTTTCATGCTCATGTAAGATGTTTCATCAACCAATTAGCAAAATGTCACATCTTAACATGCTACTTATGCTGCCTATCGACAAAATATGCATTATAGGAGCAAACCTGAACTTTTCTAGGGCTTCAAAAAAGAACTTCATGTTCTTCTGATCCCCAATTTTCTAACTTCCTGAGTGGCCAAGATTGGCTAATTTCTCATTAAACCTGCTTCCCCTTCTTGTTGGACTCAAAAGCTAGACTGTAGTACCCCACTGTGTTGTACTGGGTTGTGACCAGATGATGGGGTTCTGCCTTCTAAATAGGCACACAAGCAACAATGCACATCTTTGGGCTGGCTATACCTGGTCCTCTATTTCTCTCCCGCAACCTGAGCCTGATGATCCAATTGAAACGTCCTTTTTCTCTGGTTTCCTCACTCCACAGAGTTTATTTAGGGGCTCACAGTTTTAGAGGTCTCAGTATACAGACAGTTATCTCTATTCCTCGGGCTGGAAATGTGGTGGAGCATCATGGCGGAAGAGTGTGGCAGACAAAAGCAGCTCACATGATGATCAGAAGGCAGAGAGAGACTAAGCTCAGCTCACTCAATATATACCCCAAAGGCCCCACTGACCCACCTCTTCCAGCCACATCCTACCTGCCTTCCATTGCCACTCAGTTAATCCCTATCAGGGGACTAATTCACTGATTAAGACTCTCATAACCCAATCATTTCTCCTCTAAACCTTCTTGCATTATCTCACACATGAGCTTTTGGGAGACACCTCATATCCAGCCATAACACTCCAAAATGTTAAATATAGTGATTTTTAAACTTCTTATTTTCATGTATTTAAACAGCAGAGCTCTTTGTAAGTAGTATTCTATATGTAAAGGGCTGCATTTGGCTGAAATCTGCATATAAATTGGAATCCCCTTCTCAGCTCACTGACATAGTGGTCCCTGATGAATCTCCAGGTAAACCCTATGACTTCTCAGAACAGAGTTTGAAGATTATTCATCCACAATGAGTCTTGATATTTATTTAAAACTTTTCTAATATGAGAGCATGGGGATGAAGATGGTTAAAGTCTAGGGGTTTGGTTTCGTGCCCTGATCCTGCCTTTCATTTTGAGATATGGGTGTTAAATTGGAACCTGATCACCTGTTCATGATTACCTGCAATGCTCCTGGTTTTGTGCTTTCCTGTACTTGGGGTGCACTTCACATACTGCCAAGCCTAGCACAAACATCCCACCTCCAGGAAGTCTTTTTCCAGGACTCATCACACTCTTTTCCAATCACTCCCAAAACAGAAGTAATCGTAGCTATGAGCCACATAGTAACATTTCAGCCAATGACTGACTGCATATATGATAGTGGTCCCAAGATATGAAAATGGAACTGAAAAACCCTCACTGCCTGGTAGTGTCATAGAAGTTGTAATGTCACAGTGAAATGCATTACTCGTGTGTTTATGGTGCTGTTGGTGCAACCTTATTGCTGTGACAGATGTAGAAAAGTAGAGCACATACAATTATACACAGTACAGAATCCTTGAAAATGATAACAAATGGGCTGGAGATAAAGCTCAGTTGGTAGAGTGCTCACCTCACAAGCATAGGGACCTGGGTTCAATCCCCAGCACCACAAAAAAAGAAAAAAAAAAAGATAACAAATGACTGTGACTGATTTATGTACTCACTATACTATACTTCCAATCATTACTTTAGAGTGAACTTCTACTTATATAGAAAACAAAAGTTTACTTAAAAAAAAAAAATACTGTGTTGTGCTAGGAATGACCTCATACAATCTTGTCTTTAATGCAGCTCTTGATTGCATCAAGACCATGGTCAAGTGATTGACCTATACCATATTTGTCTGTTTAAGTACACTTTGTGGTGTTCACACTGGAACAAAAGTGCCTAGCAATGCTCAAATGTATCCCTATCATTAAGGGACACATGACTGTATTTGCTCCTCTTGATGTCTATTTGAATCCCAGTTGCCACTTTTCTGTTTCTTCTAGGACTGACCTTCAGGAAAGCAAAGGCCATGCCTTTGTATACTTTGGTAACATCATTCTGAATATAGAATATTTGAATACAGAATGCACATATGTCTTCAATAAATATTTGTGGTCCTGTAGAGCAGGATATGATGGTTAACAATCATGATTATACTCATAAATCTTGTAGGATGTAATTTACAATCATTATAGAAATAATTTCCTATTATAACAAAAAGATTAACTATCATGCAATATTCATGTCTATAATTCTTCCATGCCTTTTATTTATAATCAATAATAAATACATGAAAAGATAAATTAGTTGTTTTGGTCATTTAAGGGGAACTCTTTCTGAGTTGAAATCCATGTCTTCAAAGGAAACTCGGTTGCAATTTATTTCAGCCGTCACACATGAAACATTATCGCCACCACAGTCTCAGTGAAACTCCTCCTCTTCCTACTCTTGGGGTTTAATAAATACAGTTATTTTTCCTGAGAGGGTTACATGTAAGTTTAATTTTCTTTAAATCTTATTGGACACTAGTGATTCCTCTGTGGACCAAACTGAACAGCAAATGGCTGGTGAATTAAGAAATATCCTGTACTGAAAGTAAATACATTTTTTTTTCTTTCATTTGGAACAACATATCCTCCTTCAATAGAAGAATTTTTAGCATGTTTCCATTATATTTTAGCATGAATAGGTAAATGGCACAGGCCTGACAAGTTTCATCCAAGAAAGCTTGAAGTTAATTCAAACCAGGAGTAGCCTCTTCCCCAATATATGTAAAATTGCCACAATCCCTGATGCTCTCACTCCCACGTGGATTATTAATTTCAAATAGCATCAGTGGGAGTTACATAGACTTGGGGAAGAACAGGTCCTCAAAACTTGGAGGATCCATTCTGTTCAGTATTATTGTGATTAAAATGTATGATGCTTTTGTGTTTTCCTGCCTTCCTGTGAGTATAGAGGTTTTAAAAATATTTTTAATCCACTTCATATCACATTAAATGTATCAGTTTGAATACATGTCACAACCTGAATTGTTTTCATCAGGCTTCCAAACATGTGGGACCATTTATGCTTTCATAGCACGGCACTTTACACATGAATAGTGTTTACTCAGTGCTTGGTAAAGTTTTGTCTCTTTAAATTTTGAATTAGTTGCCAGTACCAAGCTGGTGCATTCTAAGCAATAACTTTCCATCAACCGATCCAACGGCATTCTTTCTCCCTTTTGAAAATCATGGCTGATTAAAAGTCTAATGCAACAGCTGTTAGTGATCATGTGATTGATATGTTTTTAAAGACAGATGTTGACTATTAAAAGCAGAGCTGTTCAAATTTCTCTGTAGTCTATGAATATTTTTTGAATGGCTGCTGCTTTCTTTTCTCCTTTACTTTTTTTCTTATTTTCCTTTTCTTTCCGTGTCTTAGCCTTCTTTTTCATCTTCATTTTGCTCTTGAGTAGAACATAGTTTTAAGGAAGCCAGGTTATTTAGAAATATGGGCAATAACCAATTCCTTTCATTCTCCAAAACAAAGGCTGAAAGAACACCCATCTTTGACGATGAAAAGTTTGTAAATTTGTACTTAAGAAATCATGAAAACATCTTTCAGCTCTGACTGAAGAGCGCAGTTGCAGTAGAATTTAGTAGAGCTGGAAGTTTCTAGATGGCTCAAGTTGTCCTAGAATAGAATCTATCTCAATTGGAAACCATACTTCTAAATAACTCTGGTTTTCATTGTTACATATTTAACACTCTTTCACAAATTACTTGTCATGTAAGGGATATTTTAAGAAGACATAAATGCATTGCACTTAACTCTCTTTGAACATTTAAGACCCTTGTACTTTAATGCTTTTCATACATTCCTTCTTAACTCCGGAACAGTGGATTCTATCCTGAAATCCTTGTGCCTGAATTTATGACAACATGGTGATTTCTATTATGATGCTGATGATATCTCAGGAAGTGATTCATCTGGCAGTATCTACGAGATGGAAAAAATAATTTTGCTGTGAAAAAGAGCAACAATATTACTTATAGAGACTTACAGCATTTCAGAACTGCAAAGAACTTGGGAAATCACTGCAGAAAGAGTATTTAAAACACTTGATATTAAATGTAAAGGCTTAGGAGTGAAAGGTGATTAATCAACATAAGCCACAGGGCCCTCAGAAGGATTCCAGTACAGCCGGCACATTTGCCTCTGTGGTTGGAACCTTTTAGGTTATTCCAGTTTGGGTGGTCCTCTAGGATCCAGTGCACGTCTACTGGTTACCCAGCAAGAATGGAAAAGCCATTAGCTAAGCCCCAATGAAATCACCATATAAGCTACAAGGCCTGGTTTCGTGATAAATATTATGCATTTATGTAGTACCTTTCAGCCTTGAATTAGCTGGAGAAACCCACAATATAATTCCCACTTTATATAGAGAAAGTGAAACAGCAATTTATCAAAGTGACTCAATAACTTAAGCTTTCTGTGAATAAAAATATACTATTGAAAAGCGAGTTATCAATTTAGCTCAGCCCTTAAGAGACAATTCCTCAAAGGAAAAGCAAGGACATACATATTCTATGCAGGAACAAGAAAATCAGTACATCTTGCTTTTTCCTCATTAGCATTCATAAGTTGTGTGTAATTCACATGAACTTCATGTCTCTGCTTATATCATTATTATCCTCAGCATCAAAACCAGTATTCCTCCAAGTCTTTGTGACTTCAGAGCTGTTTACAAAAAATCTTCACAACCTTTGTACCCTAACTGGTTTTGTTTTGACATGAACAGTGTTTGGTTTGAGACTAATACCTTCCTGTTGATCTGAAGATACAAAAAGCAGTCATCACTGAGAACACCATTTGCACCAACAAATATTGATTGAGTAGGACATCAGGCATCTTATCAAAGAATGAGCTCAGTCTGGCATCTGAGCTGGGTTCAGACTTTGCAAGCATCTATCTCCAACTTGGGCAATGAGTGTTACTTTATTCTTAGCATTAGTTAATTGGCATCAATTTCCTGACACTTTCTAATGAGAGTGTGGCCCCCTAAAGCATGTTAGTCTGGAAATCAAATGCACAAGAATATGGTTTATATTTAAAAATCTTGATAAAGGACACAAACATTTGACTTCCTTGAAATTTTAAATGAGCTTAATTTAAATAGAATCCTCAACTGTAACACTTTCACCATAACTACTTATTGTTCTTCTTCAAAAGCTCCTTTGACTCAAAGAAGAATCCAAAATACCTAATCCATGTGCTGCATCTGATAACATTCCATTATCAGCAGTCTTTAAAATCCTTCCTCAGCAAAATCTTTATTTACATTTTGATATGTTGTGAATGCTTGTCTCCTCCAAAACTAATGTTGAAGATTTAATTGCCATTACAAGAGGGAGACCTATAAGAGTTTCTTAGGCCCTGAGGGCTCCAACTCCATGGATGGACTGGTTTCATTACAAAAGGGTAAGCTCATTCCCCTCTTATTCTCTGTCTTGTCCTTTATTTGCCCTCTCATTATTTTGCTATGTAAGGAGGAGTGCTCCTTCCCTCCTGAGGATACGGCTTTCAAGGTGCCATCTTGGAAACAGAGACTGCTTCCTTACCAGACACCTTTATCTTGAACTTTCCACCCTCCAGAACTATTAGAAATAAATTTCTGCTCCTTATGAAGTACCCAGTCTCAGTTATTTTGTAATAGCAGCATAAAGCAGTCTAAGACACATGTTAATAGGTTTATGCAATTTTTTAAAGTTCTGATTACTATTAAACTAGTGTGATTCTGAGTTCCTCAACTTCTATGCTATTGACATTTTGGGCAGATAATTCTTTGATATAGAGAGTCTTCCTGTGCATAGCAGGATGTTTAGCAGCATCCCTGAACAGTAGTCACTAGATGCTAGGTATAGTCTCAAGCTGAGACAACAGAAAATGTCTCCAGGCATTGCCAAATGTTTTCTGGGAGCAGATTTATCCCCTGACTGAAAACCATTGTTCTAATACATAAATTTCTGGTTTCAGTGCTCAGCATTGATAACCTTTCTTAACACATGTTATCAGATTTGTCAGAATGCTTCAGGACCACTGGTTTCAACGGACACATGGATTTCCAAAGTAAAGTTATGACTTTAATTTGAGTCCCTATGTTACTAATCCCCCAAAGCAACTGTCCCTGCATTTCTTCATAGACAGATTGTTTTAGAAACAGTCACCAATTGGTTTTTGGTTAAAAGATTTAAGACTTGGTGTTTTAGGTGCTTTTTTAAATTCAGGGCTGAATGCCAATGAAATATACCATAGCTTCTAGAAGTTAGAAATGTTTGTGATGTAATGTATGTATTTGCTAGAACCCTTGTAATCTGTGACTCTCACAAAGAACACCAATATATGAAATGCTGATAAATTTAGGGAATTGTTATGAAGAAATAGACATATCCTGATATTTTATAATAGTGAACACTTAAAATTTCTGTGATTCATATGCAGTTATTATTTTATTGAACTATATCACTGTATCTTATAGCATTATAAGATATGCCCTACCCCAATTCTTACCATTGCAATTAAAATATTAATAAACTTTTCCAATTTTTCTCAAGTGTCATTCCATATTACGGTAAAATCCACTTGATATGTTTGCAGGAATGAAGCTTGTACACAAAGAGCTTTTTGCTTTTTTGAAATTCCCCAACAACAGATGTATGTAAGCCTGGAATAAAAAACAGCTCTTTTGGAAATCTGAATTCAAGCAGCTGCTTTGCTGGAAGCCAATGCTTTCTGGGCAGAATCTGAGAAATCTGGATTTTATTACTAATGTAAAATTAATCTCAGTTTTTCCATCTGTAAAATGGTAAAAAAATCTGCTTTGAAAATATTTAGGGAGAGTAATGTGATCATTTTAATATGTGAGCCATGCTTTAAACTCTTTCAAAGAAAAGCTCTAGTCATTTGTGTTTCTTTTATGTTTAGGCACATTGAGAGGATACACCAAAGAGCTCTACAGCTCTACAGACTATTGAGTCTATCTGCTTAATAAATACCTTTTCACCCAAAGAATTTCAGTAGATTCAAAATAACAACATGCTTATGTTGCTATAAGGTTGACATAGTGTTAATATTGGATAATGTGTGTGTTTTAATTTTAATTTTTTTTTTTGTAACTTCAGAGTAGAAGGAAAACATTGCTTTTGTGTAATTTGAAAGAATAATCATGAAGTAAGGTAGGGGTTATATCCACATGATATATCCACCACAATACCTGATCTGCTCACTTACAATTGTTGGTTGTTTTCCAACTGGTCCCAGCTACAGTTTCTCTGTTGCCATTATGATGGCTGTATCCATTCTAGTTTAGGAACAGTGCTCTCAGACTAATTATATTCAAATTAGAATGCAGATAGGTAGCTCAGAAGAATCACTTTGGGTTTTGGTGAGTAGATAGTGCATAAATGAATAAGAAAAAGGCAAATACTAGGAAGATATCTTTTATATGTTTGAGAACACAAGGTGTCTACTCTGGTGCCCTGATGCATATAATGGAAGCTTAGTAAATGCTTATTACATTATTTATCAATGTCAAAAGTGAAAAAGGGGTATTAAAAATTACAAGGACAATAGAATATAGCTAAGTAAGGGGTTAGGCTAAGCTAAGACACTGAACCATGATTTTGATTTTTGTTCTGGGTATCAGTCTGACTCTAGCTAGTAGTCTTTACTCATAAGGTGTGATCATTTTAAGTTTCAACCAAATGGCTCAGATGCTTAGCAAGACTTATTCCCTTTTGCTGTAACAAAAATGCCATGTCTACATGGCACTGTAAGATTCTGATACCTCCATACAGCTTTCAGCCCCCAGCAGTCACATCATACCACATCTGAAGAATCTTGTCTGCATGCTTATTTGTGAATCATCTCACAGTCATGAACCTCAGTCCTGGGAATCCCATGAAGACTCCAAGAATCTTCCATTCACTGTAGTCCCCTCCTTTCTGATATCTTGTCTCACAAATTCCAACTGTCACATAGCCCAAATTCCAATTTCAGCCTCTTTCACCATAATAGACTATTGCTCCCCACTGGTGTTCTATCTCCCTGTACCACAGTCTAGAAAGTTCCTCCAAGCAGAAATCTGGGTTGATTCTAGAGTTCATTTTATTTGTTTCCTTCTTTCTAGGATGACAGCTTTCTGCTTTATGTTGTTCAATATCTTAAAGTGTCCTTTTGCATATTTTATTCTATTTTATGACTGTTCTCTGTGGCAAGGAGAGAATGAAAGGGTAGGTCCAACAACACTCACTCCATCATGTCTGGAAGTGAAATGGAAATGAATGCTGTTGGATTGTATGTCTGTGTCTGTATATTTGATGTCATGTGCCACTACAATTCCCATGTACTCGAGAATCTCAGTGAAGATTTATCTAGAAAATCTTCCTCTCTTTTTGTGGGAAGGACCTTTCTCTCTTCTACAGAGTGAAGTTTATATTACTGCATCTTGGTAATTGGCTACCAGAGCTAGATACATATGAAATCTCTTCTTTGTTTCATTTCACTCAAGTTTATATTTTCTTGTTTACTTGAAATAACCATATTTGGCCATTCCACATAAAAATAGCAAAGACAGGCATAAAAATAAAAGCAAATTAAAGAAAATAAAGCCCTCAGAAGAGACCTGCTTCTTCAAACACATAACTATATAAACTCTATATAAGACAAATAGAAGCAGAGCACACAATTGTAGTAAAATAGTTCAAAGAGAATTCTGTTTTCTTTTTAAATTAACCTTTAATATAACACATTCATAATATTGGTAAATATGGCAGATTATATGAGAATGATAAATTACATTAAAAGGTGTGCTCCAATGTGGGTATTTAACTAACTAGTTAATTAACTAATTAACTTACCTACTTATTCTTTCATTCACAAGTTTAGCTTAAAAATAAACTCACTTATCATGGCAGGTATAGATTTACTATAATACAGAAACCTGCAGATCTATTTCAGATTTTAGGAAAACAGATCCCTCATTAGATCCCCCATTAGGATTAATAAAACTGAAACAATCATCCACTAAATGTAGCTTTCTTTCTATGTGGTAAATTGCTTCCACCCAAGGATCACTAACATTCTTTGGGTAAGGACATAATGCTACTATGGTGTCTTAATTAATACACGTTTCTTGATCTGTTTCCCAGAATTGGAAATGCATTAGAGATTATGCATCCATACTTGTATTTCAAGGAATCTTGATGAGTTTAAGGATTTAACAAGGAGTCATAGAACACAAAGCTTGCTAGCTCGCACTGTAATAAATGTATGTTTCTGGACTGAATAATTTGATTTAATTAGAAGCAGGAGATAACCAAGTCAGGCAATTAGCCAAAGAGAGACACTACAACTGGCTTCTGCTTACATGAAAGAACTCTGATGATAGAATCTGAGACCTTCTAAGAAGTCACAACTATGAAAGGCCAGATATTTAGTGATTGTAAAACCAATGTGTTTCAGATTCAGAAGACACTTAACATATCTCATTTTAAAACTAAATGGTCTCTCCTTGCCAGATAGATTCTGGGCTACGTATCAACTTTCCTACTGATAGAAAACATATTATCACCTAACAATTCATTACTGCTTTTAGAAATTTAGTGGGATAGGGGAGTGTTTTGTGGTAAGTTACAAACATCAGAAAGAAAAGCATGGATTTTTAGTTCAGAAGGTACTGAGTTTCATTTAGACTTAACTTCCTACTTTTCTCACCTGTCAAATGGACTTACATAAATACTTTTGTATTCTTTTTCAGAAGATTAAATGAGAAAGTCTCATTACCTCTTCCACCATATGAGATAAACACTGTTCTCTTCAGTAAGTACCTAGGAAACTGAAGTTTAGAATTCAGAAGAATATCTCAATGTCCCACAGGTAGAAAAAGAGAACCAGTCTCAATCCTCACTCTATATCACCCCTGGCCTCAACTCTTAACTTTAAAAAGAGTTTGTAGTGATGGGAAGAAGGTCTCCCTATGGACTGAAGAAGGTCCCCCTTCTGTCCTACTCAGACTGGTTCACACTATGTATGGAAGGTGGGAGAAGTAGGACATTTTAAATTCTCAAGTCAGCATTTTGTTTCCTAGGCCAATATCCTCATTACCAAAGTTTGTGCACCACATTTCCACATGTATAGTAGTGAATGGTCATGTAGAGATGTCAGATAGCTGACTTCAAGTTCAAGATCTACCCCTTGCTGAGTGTGCTGCTGTGTAAACTTATTTCACCTTTCTTTTTCATGATTTTTAAATGGGGATGACAGTCCTTAATTCAAAGGGAGGTTGAATGAACTAAGTTTGGCAATTTATGTGACTGGAAGAAATTGTCAAAGAGAATTTGATAAATGTGAGCTATTGTTGTCATTTCACTGCAATAGGCACATAACAGGACAGAGTTTTATGAGGCACTGCCCAAATGTCAAAATAGAAAGAATTCTTGCTAATACAGTTTTCTTTGTAACAACAGGATCTTTACAGTGATCTCCTTTCCTGCCACATTATATGAGCTTCCTCTGCCTTTGCATGATACCAGGAAGGTACAATTTACCAGAGATGCAATTCACAAAAAGGGTACAATTTTGTTCAAAAATATCTCTGGGATAAAGCTTCTTTTAATTAATTTATACTATTTTCTGACTTAAGTTAGTAGATTTAAGATTTTTAGGTAAACAGAATTAATATATAAGGAACCCTTACCTAAACTTACTCTTTTAAGTTATCTGACTGATTTGTGACTCTCTACACTAAACATTTTCCTTAGGAAATGCATTTTTTTGACTGATACATAACATGCCATCATATCATGCTATAGATGACTATGGTAATTTCAGCACATAATAATTCATAAGCCACATTCATTTTAAATATATTATAGTCATATTTTTTATGTTCATCCAGAAAGACTAACAATTTCTGATCACTGCCTGGAACATATGTCTCTAATAATAGTTCTTGCTGTGCCAATTTTCTTTTTCACTTTTTTTTTTTTTTTAAAGATACATGGGTTGCTGAGTAGCTTAGACATTCTAAGATTAAACTGATGAGATCAGGCAAGCCTAACTGCTTTGTTTTCTAGAAGTCAAACAAACTGCACATTTACAGGATGTAAGTAGTTCAGTTAGACAGTGAGGCACCACTGGGGAGACAAATGCTTATTAAGTTCATGGATTAGTGCTGGTATAGCGTGAGGAGCATGAGGAGCTGTTGCTTCCAGGACCCAGGCTTTCAGCTGGACCATTTGCACTTCACAGTTGTGGCTGTTTGACAGGCTCCCGGCTGACACAAAGGAGCCAGCTCCAGGGCAGTTAGCAAAACCCTAAAACACGTTTTGCTTACATTTGCTTGTTGACAGTTTGTTGTGTGTAGACTTAAAAAACAAATTGTTCTTGTTTCACCAATTCTTTCAGACTCTTTTTAAAGATCTGGATAAATTTTAAAAATAATTTAAATAGGATTCTAAAAATGTCCTTGCCAAAGTTACCTTCTCCCTCATACTTAGATTACTGACCCACAATAGCATTGTTTGGGGTGTCTTTTAAAAAGCCTTTAAAAAAGACTACTCTTAAGACTTTTTTTCCCCCAGCAGACCCTTTTCTTCCTTTCTCTCTTCTTTCTTCTTACTTCCTTTCACTTTGTAGCTTTTTGTTTGTTTTTCCTCCCAGATTGTTTTGACTTTGTCTCTGTTCCTATGCCTTTCTGTCTCTGAGTTTTAAAGGAAGATGGAAACAAACCCTTAGCTTAGTCCTAGTTTTGCCAAATATGAGCCCACTTATGCCCCTACTACGAAGATTAAGCACCTATTGATGGAAGAGAAATAAAACTTTCTGACTGAAGAGAGCCTGAATATATGCATTACTGAAACAGCGGAGTGCCATGGGCTGAATTGTGTCCCTATGAAACTCCTGTGCTGAGGTCCTAACCCCCAGTACCTCATACATAACTACAAATGGAGCTTTTAAGTAGATGATTAAGCTAACAATGAGGTGTTTAGGTAGACCTTAATCCAATATTTTTTGTGTCTTTATAAGAAAAAGTGACATAAGGCAAAGGCATTCACAGAGGGGAGAGTGTGTGGAGATGGGGAAGAAGATGGCCACCTACAAGCCAAGGAGAGAACTCTCCAGAAGAAATCAACCCTGCCCACACCACGATCTCACCTTTAGAAGAAATCAATCCTGCCTGAACCAAGATTTCAGAATTTTGACAAAATTACCTTTTGTTGTTTAAGTCACCCAGTCTGGGGCACTTCATTATGAAAACCCTAGAAAACAAATACAATTGGCTTAACCTATTACCATTTCTTCAGAAGACTCCAGGTTGCAAGGATAAAATATCATGAGTCTGTTTTTTGCCATTGAAGTTTTCAAGAACTATCTCATCACAGCAACCAAGACAAGAAGCTAGAGGTCCCTACCCTCATGGAGCTTACTGAAATATATACCCAGAACAGTTTTCTAAATAAACTTGCTAAATACAATTATTGCCTCATTGGAACTATTTTTATTTGTGAAGGCAGTAATAGTGGTGCATTAATAAGTAAGTCAAATTCTAAAACTTAACATTATTACACGTAATCATCTCCACAAGAGTAGTTAACATTGATTAAGTACTTACTATATACAAGAAACTGTTTCAAATGTTTTATTAGAGTAGTTTATTTTTATAAAACAAACATGCTTATCCTTTCCTAATTTTATAGATAGGAAAACTGGAGCACAGGAAATTTAAGTTACTAGTCCAAACTTCCTTAGCTAAAAATAGCAACAAAATAACAAATCAATATGTGGAAGTTGAAAACAAAGTTACAACACAATAAAGCAAGCAAGTAATGAGGAGTTGCTGGAAATAACAGTGGGGAATGTGAGGCTGGAGAAAGCATTGATTCTTGCAGAAAGCCTGTCTCTGACCTTGTTTTCATGGACAGTATAAAATACTGAAAAAGGATAAAGGAAAAGAGAATTAGTAAATCAGGAAAAGACTGAAGCAAACTTTGTTGAAATTTGTAAAATGTATCTGCAGGAGGAGTTGTATGCAGAAGATAATAAATGAGGCAGTAAAGAAAAGACAAAATCCTTTTGGAAGAGACTACATAATGAGTCTTTCTGTCCCCCCAGGGAACCTTGAAATGGAGGTCTCTTAATATCAGGTAACAGAGAGGAAGGATCAAGACTTTTGAATGGTGGCCTCCAATCCTGCCTCTTCTAGACTCTTGCTTTATAAAAATGGTTATTTTTTTTTAGATCATTCCAGATTGTTAATTGACTAAATAAAGGGTATTATACTTTAACACAATTCCAAAGATTGTTATATTTAGGGAAAAGATCCTTTGTGCCTAAAAAAAAAGCAAAATACTTTTGACAATTTTCCTTTAAGTTAATTTTTCTCCTCATTAAACCAAATTACTTGCTTGCATCTTTGGAAGACTTTTATAAAGCTAGAATGTTCTACAGTATTTTAGTCTTTTAAGAAATTGAATGTGTGATATCAATGCTTAAGAAGTTCAAATCTTACGAAACCAAAATAATGATAGGCAAGACAAGTTACACATTTACCCGTCTGCAAAAATGGTAGTCTTCCTATGTTGGCAGATGTATTACGGTTTTAGGAAGCCAAATGAATCTACACTTATTGGGAGAACACAGTAGTTTATAAACCTTTGAAAAGATGTAAAACCCCAAGTTTAAAAAAAATCATGCACATTTTGAATTGTAATAACCCAAGTAGGTAAAACAGATAAGAACAGAGTAAAAGCAGTCATTGGAAATTAAGGAATGTTTTGGTAGGAATTGTTGGACAGGTGAAGATAACCCAGTGAGCAGAATGTTTATTCCATTGCTTTAATTGGTGCATAATTTATCTAATTCATGCTACAGCTATATCAGAAAGACATTTAGTACTACTTTCTTCACTCTGTGTTAAATAAAGTCAATTAATGATGATGATTGTGTCAATCACAATTGACTCATCTGATATGTCAGTAGCCAGAGGACCTGACTTTCCTTATAGGATCACTAAGCATTGTTCAGTTTTCATAAAAATGTTACTATGGTCATAATAATGTACCTTATTGTTCTAATTGTTTGCTGTTCTCCTTGTAAGAAGCTTGTACATCCTGCCCCATAAAATTCAGAGTTTGCCATGTGACTTGCTTTGGCCAAATAAATGGGAGTGGAAATAAACTGTGCCACTTCTCAGAAACAACTCTAAAAGCCCTAATATGATTTTAGCATTTCTATTTTGCCTTTGATTTAGGAATGGCAGATCGTTGGTGGAGGCTTCTTGGTAAGTCTGGGCCCCAGATTGACTAATTCAGAGCAGAGCCCAAATCAAACCATGCCAAATATGTAATGCAAATATTTTGAAAAAATGATTGTATGACACTGATTATTATGGGGATACTGTTACCTCAATGAAATCTACCTTAAACTGATGATGCAAGATCCTAAATGAAATTCCTCATTTGGTCAAAATATAGGCGAAATACTAAGATCAGTCACATAACCTAGATAGAGTCCAGCATTTGCTCTTTCCCTTCCTTTTCCCTTCTCTCTTTGCTTTTTAATTTCTTTCCATCAAGAGCTCCAGAATGATAAAAATTGTATTGGTATGTTTATAGTCGCTGAGAATTTCTAGGAGTTAGGGATCCCCTTGCATGCAGCCCTCTCCACCTCCAAATCATAGAAACATGTTTAGAGATCATCTAATCCAATGTTCTCATTACACACAAGCCCATAAACTGAAGTCCAGAGATACACATTGGTTGGTCCAAGATCATGCAGCCAAGGAGTGACAAGATGAACCTGAAAGCTAATATCAAGGTTCCTGGTTCAGGGCAGTTTCCATTAGAGAGATCAGCCTCTCCAAGGGATTTCAAGATGCTACAATGAGCTCTGACACAATATTTTTGTCTTTTAAGCATTTGGAAAATGACTCATATATATAACAGACGCAGCAGAAAAACAGACATGAAGCATTTAGGGAACAAAATTACAACTTCTTAGTCTTTCCAAGAACTGAGAGGAGACATTGAAGAGACAGGAAGGCAAGCAATATTGGCTACCTACCCTTGCTGGATCAACACAAACCATGTGGAGCCCATGAGCACATGAAACTCCCAAATGAAAAAAGTAGGCAGGAAAAACCCACAAGAAGGGCTTTATGGTTTCACTTCATTTGGGGGTGGGGAAAAGTCTTCTCCCTGATTGTTAAAATAAATGGGTTGCTGCCATTATATCAATCCTTCTCTATTCCTTCATTCCTCATAAAATGACATGGAGTTGCCCTTAAATTTTATGCTTTATTCCAGAAAATCAAAACATGTGAAACACTCTGACAGGCTTATTAAGAGCCTGTGGTCCTGACTTCCAAGTTCTGTTAGGAAAGGACATTACTCTGGCTCATCCCTGGTCCTGTAGCCTTGCCTCCCAAAGTTGCATTTGAAAGCAAAAATAGAAATTAATGTATTTTGCAGAGACTGTTTGGTCAGTAACCTTCTGATTCTCTTCAAGGACCCTGGCTTATGCAGCTGACTCCATCCTCAGTCTATGCCTTGTGAGGATACATGCTCAATTTTTACAGCAATTTCAGACTGATTTTATTACCCAAATGAAGGATCCACTTTATTAAAGTCCAACATAAGATGAAGTCAGGCAGGTAAAATAATTTTAACTGGGCAAAAGCTTAAACTCAATAGACTTTAGTGTTTAGGAATGTTTTCAAGTATGTGTGTCTTCCTTCATAATGTATTATTCTAGTCATGCCTTTCCATACACCCCAAACTGTTAATGATCCTACCTGCCTATGAGATTAATCATACCTTACTCATTCTGTCATTTTAGGGTGTATCTGACTTCTAGATTCCCTGCTTTCTCAGGCTACAACCAACATGTCTTTCTCAATAACTCCCAGTACAACCTCCATATTTGCAATTTATTTCTCTGACAGAGCAAATGAATCTATCCCTCTGTCTTTATACTCGCATGAAACACTTACATTACTGGATTATCACCACTCAATTTAGAAAATAACTTCTTAACCACACCAAATATTACCCCTTTCCAATATGCCCACAATCCACAGATTCATTTTTGAGAATGTAACTTTCATCGTCCCAGCCTTCTAAATAAGCCATCAATCTCTAGACAGTAGGATGAATTCCCACAAGTGGTTTCTAAGTATTGGCCCCATGTATCTCCTTCCCAACACAAAGCTTCTCTTTCTCTTTTTAGTTCCAATAAGTTCCAAGGTTCTCCCAGACCTTCAAACACGCTGTTTCCTCCTACCCCAAAGCTTCAATACATACTTCATTTGTCTGGAATGCTCCTTCTGTCAACCTCCCCTCATTCATCCTCAGGTTTCAATTTCCTTTAGGTATTTCTGGCCAAATGCTTCAACCCTTAGTAACTTACAGTTTTTCATAGCATTGCCTACATGCATTAGTATTTATTTAATAGTGTGGATAAAAAAATATCCATCTTGCTTATGGATGCATCTCTAGAAACTTGGAAAATGCCTTGAATATAATATCTACATGGAAGAATATATGATATTATTTTTTAAAACTACTGTCTTCTTCAGATTTCATTATAAATACATTCTTCTCCAGAGTACTTTGCAAAAAACATGATTTGGTTAGAGTGTGATAGAGGTAGGAAGGAAGAATGGAGAGTCAGGGAATTTGCAGTATAAGAGATTGTTATGGTTTAGAGATTTGGTATCCCCTAAAAGCTCATGTGTGAGACAATACAAGGTTTAGGGGTGAAATGATTAGATTATGAGAGATTTAACCCCATCAGTGAATTAATCTCCTCATAGGGATTAAGTGAGTGGTAACTGAGGCAGGTGTGGTTGGAGGAGGTAGGTCATTGGGGGCATTCATCTCGGGGATATATTTTATATTTAGGGAGTTAAATATTCCTCTCTCCTTCCAAGTGTGATGTCCCCCAGCTGATTACCTCCAATATACTCTTCCACTGTGATGTTCTGCTTCACCTCAAGACCCGAGGAATGGAGCTGACTGTCTGTGGACTGAGACCTCTGAATTCATGAGTCCCAAATAAACTTTTCCTCCTTTAAAATTGCTCTTGTCAGGTCTTTTGGTTGCAGCAGCAAAAAAGGTGACTAAAACAGAGATAAAGAGGAAGACTAGAACAAAGTCCAGTGAAAGAGGTACTTATGATAAGTACCACCAAGACAGAGGAAAAACTGTTAAAAGGAATGTTGACCAAAAACATGGGGGTGATCAACGACAAGAAAAACCCTTTGACAGGAAGTTGACTAATTGAAGTGGCTCTTTCTTTCTCTAGGAAATCTGAGCAATACCCAGAAATCAGCCTAGGAAGAAACTCAGTGTTCCAGGCCACTAAATAGAGGTTCCAGGGGTTTATGTCTCTGTTATTTCCCCACAACCCAGACTGGAAAAATACAGTCAGAAAAGCGTGGGCTGCTCTGCAGTTCACCAGGCATAAAATGCCTGACAGTCCTCCTGGGATCATCCTATCAGCAAGCAAGGCAACCCAGCCTGTCAGATGTTATCATTCCTCGCTTGGGTCAGCACTCTGGGTAGCTGGCCCTCTCCTTTGTGTGGAGTTGTACTGTATAGCCAGACTGGATGAGCTACATTCCCACCATGCGTCCCCAAGACCCCCAAGACATAAAGTTTAAACTTTATGTTCTCAAAGGTGTCATTAGGGGTCACGATTATATTCTGCAGTGGGAATTTTTTTTTTAAAATCCCATTATCTAAAATCTGCACAACAGAAAATATTTAGTAGCTGCCAAAATCTATCTTAGACTGTAGAATATCATTTTTGCAGTGTGAAAAGAAAGCAGATTTCAATGAGAATGAGCATTTATTAGTCACACATTATGTAGCTGGCACTGTGTTAAAAACTTTCACTTTTACAGGGAAAGTACCAAATACTACTTATGTCCAATACTAATTGCATGTCTTTAACCACATTTTGATTCCATTTTTAACTGAACACTGTTGGTATTGTCTATTCAGATTACAGCTCAATACTGGGTATCCAAAATAATCTCAGAAAAGAACAAAATTGGAGGACTCAACACTTTGCAATTTCAAAATGTACTACAAACAACAGTAATTAAGGCAGTGTAGTACTGGCACAAAGTTAGACATGTAAATAAATGAAAATTGCAAGGCCGGCCCAAATTCAAGGGGTCCTTGATCGGAGGGACCAAAAACTTACCTTGCAAAATCGTGACTAGAGGGCAGGGTGAAGAATTGTGGGCATTTCTTATCATGAATTTACCACAGTCTACTTTCTGCTGTACCTACTGATATCTTTCCCACAAAATTCTCTCACCCTCTACTGGTACCCCAAAATATTATGCAGTGATATCCAGTTAAGGCTTAATGCTCAGGATCTTGGATTCTTTATCATATCTGATAGCGTTCTTCTTAATCCTGAGATTTCTGGATCCCAAAACCAAGTTGTCCAACATCCCCCTAACATTCAAAATTGGAGCAGTATGATAACCATAGCAAACACTCATTAAAAAGGAGATAAATAAGAGACAGCAGTCACTGATCCATAATATCCTAAAATCCTATTGGGAAATATTGCCAGATGATCTCACCTAGGTGTGGAGTGTAGACACTGAGTAGATCCCAATTCTTTTTTTTTTAATTTATTAATTCTTTTTAGTTATACATGACAGTGGAATCCATTTTGACATAGTTATAAAAGCATGGAATATTTCTTGCTCTAATTCTTTTCCAGTACCTCTCCTCCAGTTCCTGCATCCTGATCCCTTCTGCTTTCTACTGATTTTTCTGTCATTTACCCAGTTATTTTCCTAAAATAATTCCCTGAGGTTGTACATGATGGTGGGATCTCTTGTGGAATATTCATAAATGTACATAGGAAAGTTATGTCCTATTCATTTCATTGCCTTTCCTTCTTTCATCCCCTTCCCTTCCCTTCATTCCCCTTTGTCTACTCCACTGAACTTCTATTCCTTTTTCTTTTTTAATCCCAACCCCCTGCTTATTGTGGGTTACCTTCCACATAGCAGAAAAAAAAAATTCCACTTTCAGCTTTTTGAGACAGTTTATTTCACTTAGCATGTTAGTTTCCAGATCCATCCATTTACTGGCAAATGCCATACAGTTATTCTTCTTCATGGCTGAGTAGCAATTCATTGTGTATATATACCACATTTTCTTCATCCATTCCTCTGTTGAAGGGCATCTAGTTTGGTTCCATAGAATAGCTATTATGAATTGTGCTACTATGAATATTGATGTGGTTGTGTCACTGTAGTGTGCTTATTTTAAATCCTTTGGCCACATACTGAAGAGTGGCTCATGGTTCTTTAATCTGGGGTAGTTTCTGAGTCAACTGTTCTCCATAGGTTTTGACTTTACTTGTGCATCCTTCGTTTTGTCTTCTGAGACTTTCTTTTCTTCCCTCCTTTGTTGTTTCTGAAGACAACCCTGAAAAGTATGGCCTTTGAAGAACTTTCTCAGTTCTTTCTTGCTTATAGAAAATAATCTCATTTTTAGGCTTTTGCCTGTATGTCTCCCTTAAACATTTTTAGATTTTACATGAATCTGATTCTGTTCAATTGTAATTATAAAACCAATACCTATAATTCTTTAAGAGAGAAACTTCTTGCTCTAGATGAAATTCCACTATTTAATTACAAATATTGAATAAATCCATGTGGGATAATAGTTTTAAATTTCTAAACACATTTTTTTTCCAGCTGAGAGGAATAACTAGAAGCCCTTCTTGTTCTTTTTTTCTAATTTAGATTTAATGTGTTATTTTAAAATCAATTTTATTTAAATAAATGCATTTAAAAATATTTTTATTAGCTGTTAATTAACCTTTATTTATTTGTATGCAGTGCTGAGAATCAAACCCAGTGACTCACACATGCTAGGCAAGTGCTCTATCACTGAGCCACAATACCAGCCCAAATGTGTTTTTGAACTATACAAAAAAACATAAGAATTGTGCATATTAACGGGGTACCATATGATGTTTCAATATATATACACATTGTGCAATATATAAATCAGGTTAAACATGTCTAACTCTTTAAATGTTTATCTTTCTTTATAAAAACTTTTAAAATACTTTCTTCTAGCTTTTCGAAATGCCTGATTTATTATTGCTATCTGTGGTCACCCTACTGTGCACTATCACACCAGAACCTCTTGCTTCTCTCTAACTCTAACATGGTACCCATTGGTCAATCTTTCCTCCTCCTCCCATCTTCCTGCTTTTCCCAGCCTCTGGTAACCACCAGTCTACTCTCAACTTCTATGAGATCAACTTTTTTAGTTGACACATATGAATGAGACCATGTGGTACTTGTCTTTCCCTGCCTGGCTTAGTTCACTTCAGTAATGTAATGATCTCCATGCTTTTGTAAATGAAGAGATTTCACCCTTTTTATGGCTGAATAGTGTTTCATTGTGCATGTATGTACCACATTTCTTTATCCTTTTATCAATGGACGGACATTTAGTTTATTTCCATTCTTGGCTGTTGTGACTAATGCTGCAATGAACATGGGTCCTCAGATGTTTCCCCATGTACTAATTTCATTTCCTTTGGCTTTATACCCAGTAGTGGGACTGCTGAATCACATGGCAGTTCTATTCTTAATTTTTTGAGGAAACTACCTTTATTCCTTTCGAAGTATTATAAAGGATTGAATAACAATACAATCTTAATCTCCTCCCTAAGCCATATTTTACTTTTACAGTCTTTAGCTGATTAGAAAGGCTTGGGAGAAAAAGCAGTTTTATTTTCTAACCCAGTAGGTTCTTTCTTTTCTACACTGCCTCTAAATTCTTCTTCTTGTCAACTGTTCAGTTCTTTCTTTAGATCATCTCTTTTTGTCTTTTATTTTACACAGTCAGAAGCAACCAACTGACATTTTCAATTCTACCTAAAGTCCTTTTTAATCAAATCCAAGTTTGAACACAGATTTTTCCTCCACTCTATAACCCAAATCAGTTTTTCCAGTCTTATAGTAACATTATTTTGTCAGTCATTGCTAACAATTGGTTTGCCATTTGTCAGTTTCTTCTTGCCACCTAATTCCAAAGCCAGAGCCATATATTCTTTTATTTTGTTATAGTTCAACTTCTCATAGGTACTGATTTCTGTTTAAATTATGTTTTGCCACAATTTTCTACAATGAATGCCCTAAAATTTAATGACTTAACTATCAAGCATTTATTTAGTCCAGAAGTCTCCTGATCTGGGCTGGACTTGTCTGACAGTTCAGTGATGTGTCTATGGTCAGCATGTAGATAACTGGGTTCTCCTGTCCAGGGCAGCCTCGGTCACATGTATGGCTGTGGCTAGTTTATCTGGGAAGGTGAGGACCACAGGGCTATGTTCCTTTAATTTTTAAAAGATTATCCTTGGTTTTAAAGTTACCTACTAACAACTATCTGAAGATTTGTATTAACTGTCAACCAATTTTTAATTTCTTAAATGAGTTAAAAGTTTAAAATGTTTCTTTTACCATCATCATTAATTTTTGTGTCATTTTACTTTTTCAAAATTATATATTTGCATATATGCTGACCAGTAGAATTTCAAGGAACAAAGCACATAAATAAAAATTTCAATCTGGATTATTGATAGTTTGCTTATCTATATTTTAAGGGGACCATTCAGATGTTACTAACAAGGTTAGTTTGCGCTATTAATGTTGAGATGCCTATCTGATGTGGGGCCTCCATGTTCACACATCCTTGATCACCTGCAAGAGTGTCAGTGACTCGTGGTGGGCATCCTCAGGCCACTAAGCCCCAGAAGGGCTGAACATGAGGGAAATGGAAGATTTGCACCCAAACTCCTAGTGTTTAACATTTCTAATTTTATTTCTGGTACCTTCCTCTGAAAGAAGGTATTATTATTATTCCTGCTTCACAAATGAGAAAAATGAAATTTAAAAATCTTAAATATCCTGGCCACCATTGTTGCACTGATAAAAGATGTGGCTCAAACTCAAAGTGAGAGCTTCTGGATTTCAAAACCTAGATTCTTTTCTGATATGTTAGATTAGTGTCTAGTAAGAGGAAAGAGCATAGGATACAAAGAGTTATAGATTGAACAGTCATGAGAGTCAAAACAGCTTCAAAAGTTATATGTTGATCTTAGTGAAGTTGATGACCTCAACTTACTCTCATTCCTTCCTTCCAAAATTTCTTGTTGGACTCTTCTATCTCCACCAACTTGGAACACTGACACAGTCCCAATAGAGGTCATCTACCCACCTGTTCAGCTGTTGATCTGGCATTTGTTAGTGTGTTGATTCGACTTTGTACCTTACCTGCCTATCATCTGTATCCCATATTGGCTTGGGTGTGTGCTAATCCAGTTATTCCATTTCATTAAAATAGAAAGGGCTTGTATTTTAAATTCAAGTACAGCTCTGCTCTTTTCAGATGGGGGTATCCTCTGAGTGAATGCTACATTCAGCTTGGACGTGTTGCTGGAGGAAATGTGATTATCGACCTTAAGAAGACATTAGAAGGGTGGCAACCAGCAAAATCGTGCTCCCAGAAAACTCAGAATTAATCCCAGGACCAGAAGGATGATCCCCACATGTTTTGATTTCAACTTTCTGTTCGTCTGATAATTTTGCAGAATTTTCATGTGATTAACATCATCACAATAATCTCAGTTAATTCTATGATGGCAATGCTTTTTTCTGCCTGTGTAAAATGGATACTATGTTGATATCTCTGAGTAAAAAAAATACGCTGAGAGGATTCGCTTTAGTAGCAGTTCACAGAGCTCTGTTGGAAAAAAAAATGTTTTTTTTTTCAGATATAATAAACATGCTTCCTTCCTACCTTGTCTGTCATTATTGTGAGCATGTGACATCAACTGAGGTTAAGAAAAAAAAAAAGGTGTTCTATGCTTCTGTTAACAATGGAAAGACAGGTAGATGAGTTGTATAGAAAAGAAACATATTTGGACTATTCAGATGATTTGTTCATTTTGTAAGTAACTTTCAAAATATGGGTTAAACCCTCACATGGATTAACACAGGCATATCTATTTATAGAGCTAAATTCTGAGAAGGAAGTTGAATATGTGATTGCTATATGCCAAAACATATGTAAGAAAAGGACTGAAAATAAAGATTTGGATTTTAGAGGCAGAAAAAGCAATGTGGGTAAATATTTTTAAAATCTTTAGAAGTTTTAAAATATTTTTTTTAACCAAGAACAAATAAATGGCATGTTGGGCTTGTTTGTTTGTATGTTTGTCTCTTATTTTTGTGACTTTCTTCAACAAAAGAAAATCCGTCCAAGATTCAGTTTCTGTTATTTGGTGAAAATAAATGATTTCCCATTTTCAGGTACATAGGAACTTTCTTGGGGCACACCTGCAGTTGTTGACTAACAAGTGCCCCAAAACTTGTCAGAATGATATTTCATTTATTTACACTCATTTAAACTTGAGAGAATTTTCCCACTATGTAGGCCAGCAAGTTGAAAGGTTAAGATAAATAGAAGTTAAAGATTTGCCTGCAGATATGTATGAATTTTAAGCACGAATCAGAGTGTTTCTCTTGGACTATAGTAAAGCCTGAAAAGGCACATCTTTAGGACTGATTTTGCAAAGTGAGGTTCTCAACTTATTCAATATTCTTACCTCTGGTTAGCAGAGGTGGAGGGGTGAGAAAGCTTTTTAAGACACTTAGATGACAACTCTTTTTCTGATCCTGCTAGGTGGTCTCCTTGCTACAGAGCAAATCAGAGTCAGAGCAAGAATTCCTTTGGTACCCAGCCATCACCTTGACTCTACTTTGGCTCCTGCCTGGGGCTCCTGTACAGTTGCTTTACTTTATTCTGTTTCCATCCAGTACAATGCTCTTGGGATCTTATCTGCTACCACTGCTCTTCAGTCTGGCTCCACTTCTTGTGACTACTATGTTTTAAATATCACCCAATGCAAATATAGTTAAGTCATTCCCCTTGGGTTCCCATTTTTCAAATCCAAAAAGATTTATCTGGGAACTAGTTCCTCCTATCACTTAACATGATCTCCTACAAGCATGTGTCTGCTTCTAACACACATCTGCATTTTATTCAAGTCATCTGGTCATTCTCTTTTTATCTTTATGCTTCATCATTAATGTCCCCCAGGATGGGAATATGTTCTCCCCATTGCCTTATGGTTCTGGAGAGCAGAGGTTGAAAATGGGTCCTGTTTGGTTAAAATCAAGGTATCAGCAGGACCACATTCTTTCTTGAAACTGCAGGTAAAAATCTATTTCTCAAAGGCCAAGTATTCCTTTGTTCATGGAATAGCTAGATTTCTTTCTTCATCTTCAAGTCAGCAGTGTGATATCTTCAAAGCCTTCCTTCTGATTCTGGGCTCCTCTTCCACTCGTAAGATAATGGAACTCATCTGGATCACCCAGACAATGCATGATAATCTTCCCATTTCAGGACCCTTAACATATCTGCAAAGTTCCTTTTACCATGCAGAATAGGATATTCACAGACTTCTCAAATTAGATATGGGCATCATTGAAGGAGGGCATTATTTTTCCCATGATGATACCTTCAAGGAAATTTTGCTCCACCTCTTACAATTTTGACTCAGTGTTATTTATTTTAATTAAAAAGTCAATGTATTACAGAAAACTGCCCATTGTAATTCCCACTAAATAATAATGACTTAGTGTTTTACACCTCATAGTACTTGCATCTTCTTTCTTCATTATCAAATGTCCCCCAGAATTAACCTCTAGTTTTATAATTTCATACACCTACAATTGTATTTCACATGTATTATATATGCAAAATAGGCTATTTGTAAGATCCATTTTAATAGAAATAAGGACAGGAAATTCAATCTGCTGTCATTAATCATAGAGTTTTATTATTTATCCATGAAAAATATGATATTATTTAAAAGCCTTGAGGGTAGAAGCTATTTGTTACTAAGGCAAGAATTCAGGAAAACAGAAAATATCTAGGGCTTACATGATACTACTGAGGAGCCCCAGATGTTGGCCTACCTCCCAGGAAGATGGGATGCACCCCAGTTGGAGAACAGGCTGAAGGAGACCTCACCTGAGAGATGTCGGAACCAGTGCTTCCCAACAGTCTTTCCTGCCCACAGCCCCATCAACATTCGCTCAACATTATGAAAATCTGAATATTAATCTAGGACTGAGGGCAGAGTTTCTCAAACACATTGTTTTTACAGCACTTAAATATAATAAGAAAGGACCTTTCACACCATTAAGCTACCTTATCCAAATTATCAAAAACAAAAACAAATTGTTATATATAATGTACATAGGCATTCTAGAACTTTCTTTAAAAAATATATGTGTGTGTGTGTGTGTGTGTCTGCATTTTATATATAGTACTTCCTTTTAAAATAGGAAACAAGGTTTATAAAGGTCTGTAGGGATTGCCCACAGATCCCAGGGTAGTGGCTAAGAACCCCTGCCAAGGCCCACGTGGTTCAGATTCCACACCTGGGTTCACTCCACCTGCTGTCATGAAACACCACTGAATCATGGCAATAATGGTAGGTCTCATCTTCCCTGAAAAATGCAAACTATTAACCATCACCTGTATGTGTGCTGCCCAGCCACCAGCCACTAATGTCTATGAGGACAGAATTTTACATGATTAGGAGATTATTTTAGACCTTTACCTCTACTTTATTTATTTCAAATGGTAGTTTAATGGGTTTTAAAGGGAACTAAGTTTAATATAAAACAAAAATAAATTAAGTTTCATGATGTTATTTAAATTTTGAGGCCTCCGGTAATATTGTTTTTAATATATTAGCTTTTTCTTGCTGTAACAAAATATCTGAACTCATTAAAAAGAAGAAAGGTTTATTTTGACTGACAGTTTTGGAGTTTTCAGTGCAGTCACTTGGCCTTGTTGCTTTGGGCCTATGATGAGACATAACAACATGGGTGGAGCATGTAGTGGAAGAAGCTGATCACCTTGTGGAATCTGGGAAAAATCAAAGAAAGGAAGAAAAGAACCAGGATCCCAATATCTCTTCAAGGGCATGCCCCCAAAACCAAAGTTCCCTTTTCTAGACCCACCTCCTGAAAGTTCCACCAGAAGCTTTCAAGCTACAACATAATATAATGAAATTTGGAATAAGTAAAATGGTAGTAATTGTGAATATACCTACTGCTTGTATTATATGTAATACATATATTCTTAACTGTTTCTAGTTTTCACCAAAGAAGTATTTTCCCCCCACTTCTCACAAGACTTGCTTGTTTGTATCTTTATTAGATGGTGGGTGTGTGTCTGAGGAACTGACTGGCTGACTTGATGTTACTGTTCATGTATTGAAAATTTTTCCTGTGGATCTTGTTTCACTTAATAATCAGATATGGTTTATTTAATGGAAATTCTAAATGATGATGAATTTAACAAAATCAGAATTCACTCACTCTTTAAATAACACATTTACTCATTCTTTCATTCATTTGGCAATGATAAGAAATCAAGAGGTAGACAAGGCTAGGTCAGTGTCACAGTAGTCCAGAGATACCCTGATCAAAGACTCCTGGATTCCATTGACCTTTCCTTCATTTCTGTTGCATTTCCAGTAATCATGTGGGCATTTGAGACAGAGAATCAAAGGACACAGATGGTTCTCTTTCAAAAGGATTCTTGGTAAACCACCTCCAGCAGTGCCATGGGCTGGGCACCAATTGTTCTGTTTGCATTATACTGCTGAGATTATCCTGGGCTCTATTAACTTTGAGAGGAGGAGGAACATGTGAGGATTTTTTGCTGTTTTCTTTGTTTGTTTGTTTGCTTGGTCATAATTGTGTTTGTTTTCTTTTAATTTATTGTTTTTAATTTTTACAGACTTCATTTTGATTCATTGTACACAAATGGGGTACAACTTTTCATTTCTCATTTCTATGGTTGTGCCTGATGTACATTCAAACCATTCATGTTAATCATACAGGTACATAGGTAATGATGTCTGTCTCATTCCACCATTTTTCATACCCCCTCCCCTGTCCCCTCTCATTTCCCTCTACATAATCTAAAGTTCCTCCATTCTTCTCTCACCTGCCACCCATCCAACCTGATTCTATACCATCATCCACTTATCAGGGAAACCATTCGTCCTTTGTTTTTTTGGGATTGGCTTATTTCACTTGTTTTTTGAATTTATATGCATTGACTGATAAAATCTCAACACTGCAGGAGAATGTTAAACTAACAATTTGTCAAAGATATTTTATTTAACTTTTTATTTTGATACTGCATCATATCTTTGCAAAGATGAAATATGCAAGTTACAACAACTTCAGGTCATTACTCATGAAGATTTACTCTACAGTGCTTTGATAGGCTTAGTTTCTCCTGTTTATCAGTGAGAAAAGGAATTTTGAATAATGATTTTTGAGAAAAGAAAGAACTTACCTTTAGTTAATAAAAAGGGGTCCTGTTTCTTTAATTGACTCTAGAAACCTAGAAGATTCCAGTAGTTTTAAAGGAGACTCAATCTTCTTGTGTTCCATCTTCCTTGTTAGAGAACAGGTTTCCCTGGTGTGGAGATCAGCATGGACACTCGGTACCTTATGCTTGCTGACTGGACCTTCACCTTCAATTTTTGTAAATAAAGGCAGTAATATTTACCTTCCTAATGTCACAGCATGGTTGTAAATATAAATTTAGAAACACAAAAAGACATTAATAAATTTTAAAGTTTTATATAATTGACAATAAGTTATATATCAAAATAGTTCTGAACTATGGAAATAGTTCAGAAAATGCTTCTTGGAGATACGAATACCACCTATTAACTTACCCATAAATGTTTTATTGTGAGAAGTCAAAAGTAAGGGAATAATTGCTTCTTCTAGGCAATATAATTTTAGAGTGGGCGGAAGTACTGCATTCCATGGATTATTTATACCTCAAATTCAATCTCATATCTTGAAATATAATAACCATTGGCAAAGCTTTATCATCTAGTTTATCTTTTTTAAGTTTTAAAAGAATAATAATAATCATAACAATAATTCTGAGTGAACATTCAGTAAATCCTCACAATCATTTCTAAGTGCTGTTATTGTCTGCATATTACTCAAGAAGAAATTGAGGCACAAAAGTGTTAAGAGACTTACACAAGAATGCATACCTAAAAAGCATTAAAGGCAGGGTGATCTAAGTTTCTGGCCCCACGGTCTGAGCAAACAGCTTAAAAGCTTTCTTTCATAAGGCTAGAAAATAAGTTTTAGCATTAATCATTGATTTAGGAAGGATTTTAAATGTGTCTGTGTTTCTTTAAAGTTTTATGAATTTGGATTCACGATACTATATTCATTCAAATCTTTGGCCTATTCAACTGTCTAGGGATCTGGCTTAATTCAGTTCCCAAGGTGGTAGGATATCATGGTCTTTGCACTTCAGAGACCATAGAAACAACCGAGCAGCATATGTAATGGCTAATCGGCTTTGAGACTTGGGGAAACAATCTATACTGTTCTGTTCTGCTCTCAAAATCCCAGACTAGACATCACATCATTACTAAATGCCTGACCTTGGCAGATCCCTTATGGTTTCTGGGTCTTAGCTCCCTTATCTAAAAGAGATAACAGTAACCAACTTACAGTGTTATTAGGACTAAATAAGATAAAAAACATATAGTGCAGTTCTGGGCATGTGGAAGGCACTTAAGGGGTGTTGGTTGAATTATAGCAAATCCCTTTGTGCCAGTGGGGTGATTCTTATATAATCTTTGTCAAATTGATCGACTTAGAAATTTTTCTTGTTAGCCAAGGAAGTTAAAAACACCAGGAAAAAACAACAAAGGAACCACTAATGCACAACAGGAGGATAACTGTAGAATTTAGCTCTATTTGAAAAATAAACTCCAACATAGCAAATAGAAGTCAGGCAAAACATGTCTCCAAAACCTGTGGTACAAAGTAATTTAATCAAACCCTCTTTAGGAATATGTTGTTCTTCAAAGTTGTTCCTTTGATTCTGGAAGGAATTTCCAATCTGAAAAAGAATCTCCAAATGTTACCCTCAACACCTGCCACATTCGACTAGATATAGGGGAGTTATTTTAAATGCTGTAGAATATGATCAGGTAATCAACTTTAGGCACTAGCCGTAGTAGGTCAAGTCAGGGTTGAAAGGATTTGCGGCCTTCTCAAAATTCAATATGCAATTTAAGTCTGTTATTGCTATCTCATAAGGATAGTACTGATGCCTATCATGAGACTTGTCAGTTAAAGCAGTTGAACACACACATACACGTGAGTCAATTAGGCAATAACTTTATATGCACATAGGTTGCCATTGCCTTCTCTCTTATTGCTTATCCAAATATAATTTTCATGATACAGAAAGAGTTCTGCTGATGCACCTAGGAGTCTAGGTACAGATTGGAATTCTAGGCAAAATTAAGGCAGCCAGAGCTTATTGTCAAGACTTCACTATTTCTTACTTATAGCCCCTTCTATTTTCCATAGCACCTGTATCCATATATACAAAGCCCCTAGAGTCCTTTGGATCTAGATCATCGCTTAAGCTCTTTGAGTGTTTGTTTATGGGATGTGTGCCCAATGACACCTACCTTGGAAGGTTGTTGGGCTGAGTGTGTGAAGTATGTCCCAACTACTTGGTACAATGTGGGCACTTAAAAATAGTATTATTACTAATGGTGTCACCTGGCTCACCTGAACTTGCACTTGGTACTGTTTACATGACACTGAAGTGTACTGAAGTACACAAAAACACCTCCACAAAAATGTAGAAAAATGCAGATATCTATGCCATTGCTAGATAATGGACTTTGTCAGAGATTGTAGAATCAGTGTAAAAATATGGCACAACATGGCTTCTACCACTGAATCAATTCACAATTAATAGAAAAGACAGAAGCTAAAAAAATTAGTTTGGATTCAACTAGATTCATGAGTAGACTAATGCCAAGTATGAAAGATATTTATTCTCCACTAGATCATTAGCATTATATTAGGAATTATTTAGATTAAGTATTAGCTAGATATTTCCCAGACCTGTCATATCAAACCTGTGACCCCATAATGTAGACAGCAGCTTGTGCCTCAAAAAATGTGGCATAAGCTCTCTTCTCAGTGGAGTCTGAATAGACCAAAGATGTGAAAGAATGAACAGCTAGTCACCTTTTATAAATCACAGTTCATTGGTTCTCTGGCAGTTCTGTCAATCCCAAATGACTTCATGAGCTTTCAGAAGATCAGAGAGACCAAGTGGAATAGAGGGATGTCGATAAATCAGTTCATGTGCAGTCTACTCACTACCAAAATGACAAATTGAGCCTCAACAATAGCATATTAGTCTTCATTATAGCTTGAGCATACCTAAAATAAATGATGGAAGAAAGATTTATCACTATTCCTTTAGAAATTCCTAACTTCAGATTAACCCCAAATCTACTTTGACATTCAGGTTTGACCAAATAGAGATCACTGAGAACCATGCTTATACTACAAAGATCATCCTTTATTGAAAGTTACACTTGCTATTGATTGGTAGTAGTTTGCTAAAACCACCTTTTAGGAAAAATTTTTATTCTTGGTCTGGGTTCACTAAAACACAAGTTTTTAGTTTAATTAAAAACTCCCACCTGCTGTTCAAGGGAGAAAGATAGCCCTTGTGTAGATTCCTCTTCAGAAGACTTAAGGCTGTTGAGAATGGGGCGGGGGGGGGGGGGTGGTGGTGATCAAAACCAGCCTCAGAATGGGTGGCACCTGATCACATACCCCATTACTTTTTCAGTGCTTCAGTCCCACACAAAATCTGTTAGGTCAACATTTTCCTTTCTGATTTCATATTTTTTTTTTCTTTGAGACAGGTTCTCATTACATTTCTCAGGGCCTCACTAAGTTGCTGAGTCTGTCTTTGAACTTGTCATCCTCCTGCCTCAGCCTCCGCAGCTGCTGGGATTACAGGTGTGCACCACTATACCATGCCGGTCCTACATGTGCCTTTTGAGTATTTGCTGTTGTACTGAGATAGGCAAGTCTTTTTAGGAGTAACAAATGGAGCTGGGCAGCCATTCACCCCACCACAACCAGGAGCAACTGCTCAGAAAATTACAAAAACTTCTTGACCTTCCTGAAAATTGCACTGCATTATAAAGGTCTATCAATCTGTGGAACCACAGGTAAGTAGTTCTTGGAATTGCTCAAATGGTATATAAAATCATTCCAAAATACCTGAAAGGAAGGGACAAGAATTTCTTATAATAACTTTATTGCAAACAACAATGTATTCAGGTCAAAGTAGATGTCTTTCCATGCTTAAGAAAGAGGTGAGAAGAGAGATTTTAAACTGCTCAGATTCCCTACAATGCAAAGTACAAAGCCTGGTCATGTCTACTAAATATGCTGGCTTTTGTGCAAACATGAAACTGAACCCCATAAAATTATTTTATTGTTTTATAATTAAGTAATTCTGCATCTGCCTAAGACTCTGGAGGAAATTATTCCATTGAATTATCACTCCTTGCTCCCCAGAAAAATTCTTAAAACATATAGGACTTGTTTTAATTTAGGAGAACTGCTTTAGGCTTGTGGCACTTCTGAGTTATATAAGCGTATCGGTTTTCAAATATCCCATGTTAATAATCAGCTCGTGTATTATTCTTGCTGTGTTTTTTCCACCTTCACATTATGCCTGTCTCTTAGTCATATTTTTTTTTTCTTGAACAACTTAATTATGCTTTGGGTTTTCTAAGAGAGAATGGAAAGTTGAAGAAAAGCAAAGAAAACACAGCGTCAGTATCTTGTTCACTTTATTTTTTATTCTCCTTTCATTTTTAACTTGGGTATAAACAGTGTCTAGGGAATCTTGAGGTTCCAATCAATTTTGATTATTCACATTTTCTCTGACTGCACAGCATCTTCCTTGCCACCCAAAATGTTCACATTGCCATCAGCTAAGAGTTGGCTGAGGTTTGACTGAAAAGCCTCAGAATGTTGCTTTTGTTTCTGGGAAACATGCACTAGTTTCCTCATGCCACACAAAGGCTAATGCCTGCATCCTCACATGGACTGTCTCTTGTTTCTCCGAGGCGCTGAACACTGGACTGCAGAGGTAACATGAGAGGGCAAAAGGCAGACCTGGGATTTGAACCAAATTACAAAGCCAGCACACTTTCCATGCCTCCACAGTGAGGCTGTGAGATTGAGCAACAGTAGCGGTAAATATTAAACAGGGTTAAGGATTTGCCAGATGGTCTCCATTTATTTGTTGATCTCTCAGACATCGGAGCCTTGACTTAGCTTCAGAATCAGTTGATGGTTCCCATTAAAGAGTAAAGTTTTCATACAGTATTAAAATATACTTTGGTAAGGACATATTAACAAACAGAGTTTGATAGTGAACTTTTATTCTCCACATAATGTCCTAAAGGAAGAGCCTTTCAGCTCAAGTCTGAGGGGTGCTCTCAGCTGTTCCATCAAAGGTATGTTTTGGTTAGGTCTTTTCTTGATTCATAATTTACTAGTTTTACCAACTACCACATCACCCTAAAGATAAATGCCTTTGTATTATTTTTTTTTATTTTGACTCATTGTAAACAAATGGAGTACAACTATAGTTTTTCTGGTTGTACACAAAGTAGAATCATACAATTTGCATATTCATACATATACATAGGGTAATGATGTTTGTCTCATTCTATTATCTTTCCTTCCCTGCCTCCTCCCCACCCCTCATTTTCCTCTATACAATCCATCCCTTCTCCATTCTTCCCTTACCTTCCCCCACCCCCATTATGTGTATAAATGCCATTTTAATTCATACATATGATGTTAAAATTTGATCAACGCTGAGTTTAACTCTTCTCATATTGGTCGTCCTTGAACTCCATTTATTGCTTTGAAGTTAAGATTAAAAGAAAAATTTAAAGAAATACCAATACTTTTAAGGCATGTAATTTTCAAAGCTGATTATAGGATTGTCTTAGTGAGCACTGCTGCTATAACAAATATTCCATAAACTGGGTGTCTTAATCATCAGAACTTCTTTTCTTACAGTTCTGAAGCCTGGGAAAATCTAAGATCAAGGTTCTAGTATATCCAGTCTTAGTGAAAGTCCACTTCCTGGTTTTCAGTCAGCTGTTCAAATCCTCATGCAGAGCAGAAAGGGAGAGCTCTTCCATGTTTCTTTTTCTTTTTTTTTTTTCGTTTTGATACCAGAGATTGAACCCAGGGGTGCTTAACCACTGAGTCACATACCCAGCCTGATTTTATTTTTTGATTTTGAGACAGGGTCTTGCTAAATTGCTTACAGCCTCCCTCAGTTGGCGAGACTAGCTTTGAACTTGCCATCCTTCTGTCTCTTCCTCCTGGGCTGGGATTGCAAGTATGAGCCCCATGCTGGACTCAATGTCTCATAAAAAGTCAGGAATCCCATTCTTGAAGATGCCACCATAACTTTCCAATACTTAATACTATTATTTGGGAGGATATGACTTCAACATGTAAATTGAGCCACATATGATCCCCATTTGGTCTACATTCAGAATAAAGCATGTTTATTTTTTTCTTGTTGGAAAATTTCATAAATTGATTAAACATATCATGTTTATAAAAGTAATTAAGTAGAACACTGAACCATTTTCCATAAAAATAATTGTTGAATAATAAAATAATCATTTAATTGTGAAGTTCTTTTTAATCATAGAAACAAACATTTGTGTAGTAAGTACTAAGCTGTCATTTGTGTTTAATCCTCACAAATGGGGAAATTGAAGTTGAGAAAAATTAAATAACCTGTCTAAGTTGACACAGCTCATAATTGGTGATACCAGTTCTTAATTCTGTATTTTGGCAGAGATTCCACTTTCTACTACGTCTGTCTCTTACTCTCTTCCAAAATATAAGGAAATTAGGGATAGTGACTAAGAGATAAATCCTGATATTAATAAAATGTTGGTTCATGCTGTGTTCTAAATGATTTCTGTCCCTCCAATATCTGTATGTTGAAATCTTCACCTCCAAAGTGATTGCATCAGGAGAAAGGGATTGGGGGTTAAGTCTGCGGCTCTGTCCTCATGAATGGGATTAATGACTTTATAAAAGAGAGTATAGAGTCCTCATTCACCCATCCACTCCTATCACCAGGTAATATTATGGTGAGGACACTGGCCTTTGTAGGCACCGAAGAATCCACTGACCCTTGATCTTGGATGTCCCAACCTCCAGAACAGGGAGAAATACATTTCTTCAGTTTAAAACCCAGTTTAAAAGTCTAAGGTATTTCATTATAGTAGCACAAACAGCCTAAGGTATTCAATAGAGTGCACTTTTTTAGAAGATCTAGGCATAGATTTTAGTTCTTATCACACGTTTCAAAATGCGTTGTAGAAATGTATGTGTAAAGTACAATTACATCTCATAAAATAAAAAGCAGTTGCCAAATCAGCTGTTAATGTATACATACTATTGAAAAACATAGGCATTGACATCTTGGAGAGAAGGACTGAATTCTAACTGAGTTTGCAGTGAGAAAGGAAGCACGACACTGGAGTTGCATTTCTCATTCCAGGGCAACCTTTTGCCTAACAGCTATTTTGAATTAAATATTAAGTACTGGAAAGTGTATTGACTGAGTTTGTTTTCAAGTGTGAAAGTCATGAAATTAAAATATATTTGTGAGCAGATAAATGTATTGGTGCTTACTGAGGATTATTTAATGTGTTTGTAACTGTGTAAGCCTGGTTTTAATCCCTGTCTGCTACTGCGGGAGCTTGCTCCTTTTAAATTGTCATCTAATATAGTTGAGATATTTCTAGGGTTGGTTTTGCATGGCAGAGACTATGTTGTCCTCAGATCTTTGCAGACTTTCTGTTCTCTTACCCAGGATCTCTGAAGATGTTACTGATATCCCCATTGCTTGCTCAGCTTCATATCTTGACACTACTATTAGCCAGAGGGAGATGGCAGAGGTCCTTCACAAAGGTCTTCTTCTGGTGCCATCACCAGAAATTTCCACTGTTGAGCCTGTTGGTGCAATGAACACATCAAGCCACACACTGACTCCTGGGAAAGGGTCCAAGGCGCTCTTCTGTGTTCCTCTCTCCACTATGTTCCTCCCACAAGAAATTGTGCTCTTAACAGTTTGGTCATTTTCGAGGTTATTAATTACCTTTGATTTCTATGCATGGATGTTTTGAAGAAAATAACAAATGAAAACTTTTAAAATCATAGTTTATTTCTTCCTTCCATCCAATCAGACCAGTAGCTGAGGTAGTCCAGCCAGAGTCACTTAGTCATTCTCCCTCCACTTGGATGCTATCTTTATGACCCATTTGGCATCTAGGCCAGAGTTACCGTCAACTGGGCTCTAGCCAGGACACAAACACTTGGTCTTGGTCCTTCTGACTTCTTTTCTTCTGACCTTGGCACCCTATTGCAGTGGTAGAATCTGAAGTTCAACTTTGGATTGACAGGACCCTCTGGTCTTTGGCCATTAGGCCAACATGGATATGATTTAGCTGAGAGAGAGAGAGAGTGGTGCTAGATGAGGCACTGCCTAGTTTGCAACAGTTCTATATAGCATTCAGATCCAAAGTTCCAGTCAGTGATATGGTATTTCTTTGTGTCACCAGCATTTGTCTTTGCTCAAATCAGAAAAGCAAGAATTTAATAAGAGGAAAGATAATCCATCTGTGTTTGTCCAAGTCCTCCAAAATGCAGACTCCAAGACAGGATTAAGCTTTTAAGAGTGTTATCAGGGAGTGTCCAACAGGAGGACATGAGGTGGGGAGAGAGCCAGGAAAGAGTGGGAGAGTAGTCGGATCATGATGCCAGTTTGATCCCCATAAAGGAGAAAGGGAAAAGAGCTGAAATGAAATCACCTGGATTACTACACAGACTAAGAAGGCTCAACAAAGCCATCAAGGACTCCTCAAGTCATGGTCAACCATCAGAGAAGTCCCTTGGTGCTCAGGCTGGGTATACCTTTGTTACTAAGCCATACTCACTGATTGGCAAGAAGCAGACCCTTGAAAAGCTTAGTCTCAGTATAAAAGCCATGATGGACTTTAGATCAGCAGCTGGGACCTTTGATCAAAGTGTCTGTGGATGAAGTTTGAAATGTTCATTCCACGACCATGGCATCAGCTAAGGTAGAATTTCAGTATTCCTAAGTCACCTAATCAAAATACCTATTAAGTGTTGAACTACAAATATCTTACTTTATTTTCTGACACCTGGATGACCACAAACCATCTAAGCTTCTTGGTTAAACATTTTAATAGCTGGAATCAAGTGTCCATGACTTTTATTAATGGAAACCAGCACCTTCTTATCTTCTCAGGCATATTAGTTTTCTCTCTGCATAACAAATTGCCTCAGCCTTTGGTTTTTAAGGCATCAGGCATTTATTTTCTGTAGTCATATATATATAGTAGGTCAGCAGTCTGGGAGACCTCACCTGGGTCCTCTTTTAATATCTCACAAGGGTGAAATAAAAATTTTCGTCAGATTAGGCTTTTATCTGAAAGCTCTGGGGAAAACTTTACTTCCAAGATCTTAACAAATTCCTTATGGTTGTAGGACTAAGGTTCCAATCTTCTTGCTTGCTATCAGCCAGGGAGCTCCTGTTATGGTTTGGACACAAAATCATTGCCCCCCTCAAAATTTCCTGTTTTAATGCAGGAAGTGAAATAACTATACTATCAGAGCCATAACATAATCAGTGGATTGATCTATTAATAACTTGAATAAATTTGTGGTTGGTAACTGTAGGCAGGTGAGATGTAGTTGGAAAAAGGAGTCACCTGGGGGCCTACCTTAGAAATTATGTATTTAGTCCTTGGCTCCTCTTGCTCTCTCTCTGCTTCTTGACCTCCATGAACTGAGCAGCTTTCCTCCACCATCCCCTCTGCCATGATATCTATCTCATCTCAGGTCCAGACCAATGGAACCAGCTGACCATGTAATGAACCTCTGAAACTATGAATCCAGAATTAACTTTTTCTCTTCTAAGTTGTTATGGTCAGGTATTTTTTGTCTCAGCAATGAAAATCTGACTAGCATAATTCCTGAGATCTGCTTTTAGGTCTTCTACCTGTCCCTTTCCACCTTTTTAATGAGCTCATCTTATGTCAAATTCCTTTTAAACTTCAAATATCTCTACTTTCTTCTTTGCTACCAGCAGGAAGAAACCCTGCTTTTGAAAGTCTCATGTTATTAGAGTAAACCAATCTGGAGACTCCTTATCTTATATTAAGATAGTAACCTTACTTACATTTGCAAAATTAGTTGGCTATGCAATGTAACATAACCACAGTAGCTTTATCTCATTTTATTCATAAGGGTCCTCTTAAAATGCTACAATCTATGCAGAGACTCTTGAGGAAGCTTGCTGTTTCTGGGTACCTATTCTCCAGTCTCCTTTTCTTCTTTATCCCATACTGAACACAACATCAGTTCCATAATCCACCAAAAGTTTAATGAAAAATGACTATTGTATGTAGAATACTTTTACTATCACTGAGGTATCAATAGGCGATTATCTTAGGCCACAATAAACACAAATATGTAAAGATGAATTTTAGAAATTAATAAGCTTTCTTCCTGGTCAAGTATGTAGTCCTTGGTTCATGATCTTCTTGGAGTCTGTTCTCAAAGACCTTTTCTTTCTTCTTCTATGATCGAGTTGTCTGTGACTTTTTTATCAAGACAGTAGCACTGCTTACTTCAAACTATCCAAAGCTACCCAAGCACACATTTGATGTTTTCTTAAGCAAAATAGGCATTAATCAGGTCATCATTTCCTTTAAGCACCTCTTCCCTGTCCCCTGCTGCCCACCCCACCTTATCCAGTAGACCAGGGAGACATTAAAAAGATCTCTTCTTGGAAATCAAAGGGAATAGTGAAGCAGGGGGTATGAGGAAGTACAGAAGAACAAAATCTACCAATCACACTATGTCCGTTGTAAAAATATATCATAATGAATCCCTCATTTATATATAATTATAATGTACTCACAAAAAATACTAGGAAGGACATCGGTAGAGTAGAGCTAGCAGATCAGGTGAGAGAGAAGGGGAGTGAAAGGGAAGGTACTAGGAAATGAGACCAACCCAATTATGTTATGTGCATATACAAATATGATGCTATGAATTAACTATTAAGTAAAATTATAATACAAACATTAAAAACAAAATCTCTTTTAATCCTGTATACAGTTAAAGCCCTGGAATGGTAGACCCTTTTGTTCTCTTCCATGTAAACCCCATACATGCCCCAGGAAAATAGCACTGCTAAAATTCTTTTTCAGAAAAACCTACTGTTTGAAAGAGGCTCCAGAAGATTCCTTTTTATACTCTGCGCTCTAGCCTGAATTTCAAAGTAGCATTGCCTTATATCCTCATGTCTGGCTTTTAGTATAAAACATTTCTCTCATCTCTGCTTGCAGGCCTCTCACTTCTTAGGACCCACACGGATCTTTCAGGCCTGATGTGGAGAAAGATAGGAACAGATATGAGATTCTACTCGTTCCCCACAATAGAGTCTTCGGCAGAGTGGCCCTTTCCCTTGCAGTAGCTTTCTACCCAGTTTTACTCATCTCTTGGTGGGGACTCCACCCAGCAACCTGACAAATATGCACAAACACATCTGAAATGTTGGAAAGAATGGGCTAGCCTAGTTCTGGGTTCATCTGCAGAGGAATTTGCAGATTGTTCTTTTCCCCATGTACCTGGACATATATTCTTCTAATCCCAGCATGTAAGTGCTTTACCAGTTTTATTGGTCAGATTTGCAATTGCCTCTTTCACTTCTGGTTTATAAGGTTGAGGTCAGAGTGTTAAGTTTTATGGGCTAAATATAAGAGACTCACTGTTCCTTCTTGTTTTTCTTGTCATAAAGAGTACAGTACTGGAGTGGCAGAACTTAATGAATTGAGTCTTTAGCCTGACACCCAGAGCAGCACCTGCTGGCAGTGGGAAGTGACAGTGCTGTAACCTTCTACCCAACGGTCAGGTAGTGTGCACAGCAGGCCTTGTTAATTCATTACCCTTTAAACTGAAGATAAATGTTCCTTTTTGTGTGTGTGTGTAAATACAGTGTTTTCAATCAGACTCTTGTTTTCCATGTTTCATTTCCATCTTTGTATCAACTCTAAATACTTATAACAACAGAAGAGCAATAATGAGCTTATTGAAGCTGCAAAGATTTTACATCTTTTTATCTGCCCCCTATATTATGTTAATCCCAAAATAAATATGGAAATTTAATTCACTTTCAAAAGTCTTGCATATACCAGGAAAAGTGAGTGTACATTTCCAACTTGGAAACCAAGGATCTGGCAAATACAGGAGTTCTGTTGATGGTAATCCCCTTGAGTTGGCAAGCATCGCCTGTCACAAGCTTTAAGGAGTGAAATAATTGTCTTGACTTTAAGAAAATTTTTACATAGCTGTAAAACGTGAAACTCTTTGTGTGTATGTATGTGTTAGTTCCTTAATGAAATGCCTTTGAAAATGTGTGCCAGGTACTTTTTAAACAGTAATGATTTCTCCAGAGACAGTGTCTCTTAAGTCCAATAAAGACAGCTTCCACCTACCTAGGGTGATGTGCCCCTCAGCACCCAGCAGAAAACTTACAATACCACCAATTTTACTTTGGGAGAATGCTGATAAAATGTCTTCTTACAAAAAAGAACGGATCACAATACAAACAGCACTTGATAAACAAAACTTCTCTCAAACTAAATTTCTTGCTATATCACAATCATTCTCACGTAGAAATTTATACAGAAAACTTCTTCCACCGGGCAAAAATTATAAATTCAGTGATTGAATTTACCCAAAATTTATTCTGTTTAAGAACAAAAATAATATGTGTAGTGCTTTCTCTGTGTCAGGTATTGTGGTAGGAGCTGTGTGATAGATTATTTAAGCCTCACAAAATTCTTCAAAATTTGTATTCATCCATACATTCATCTAAAAATTTATTGATGTCCAGCTATGTGTCAAGCATTTGGGAAGTATTGTGGGCACCTGAGATGTATAGGGAAGTGAACACTGCACTCAAGGAACTCACATTCTAGAAGTGGAAGAAAGGATGAAATACATATACATAGTAAATACATAAATTACATACCACATAAGAAAGGATTAAATGTTGCAGAGCTTGACTTTGGGAATGCAGAATAAAGACATCAAATAAGAGTAAAGGGAGTTTGGAGGGTAGAGTGGGGAACAAACTGCTTAATAAAATAGCATGGCCAATCCAAGTCTAATTGAGAAGGTGATATTTGATCCAAGACCTGAAAGGGATAAGAAAACAAGCCAGAAGATATATGTAGGAAGATATTCCAGGTACAGAATACATTTTGTGCAAAGATTATAATTCAGGACTGAAACTGACCTGTTAGAAGACCTGGAATCTAAAAAGGTACTCTCATAGAAGTTAAGAGTAAAATGGACCTTATTAGGGGCTGGGAAGAGAAGGAAGGAGAGATGATGGAGAAAGGTTCTTTGACAGATGCAATGATATATGTAGTTACATAAGAAGAATAAATTCTGGAGCTCCATTGCACAGCAAGGCAAATATAATTAGAAAATATACATTACATATTTCAAAATAGTTATATATTTCAAAATGGCAGAGGAGAGTATTTTGAATGTACTCACCAGAAAGAAATGATGAAAGTGTAAGGAGATGGCAATGCTAATTACTCTGAGTTAACTGTTACCAAGACATACATGAAAGAAGACATTATAGAGTACCTCATATTTACATGTGGATATTAAAATTAAGTTTTACATATAAAAAGAATATTAGCAAGGTGGCCATGTGGCAGGAGGGATCTCAGCAAGGTGAAGAGAATAAACAAACTAATCAAACCATCATGCTGGTCAAGTTGTCTCTGCCATGATAGGGACTTTCTCTGTGTGATATGAGGCACTGATGCTGGCTTCTGATGAAAGGAGTGACATAATAAGATTTTCACTTCAAAAGGATTCCTCCCTCTCTTCCTTTGGAATAAAAGACTTTAGGTAGACAAGGAACAGGGGTGAGGAAGCAGGAGGCCCTTAACATCTCAAGTAGAAATACTGGTGGCCCTGACTCAAGTGATGGCTTTCATAAGGAGGGCCCAAGAGAATTTCCTCAATGACTTCACTTTAGGGGCTAAAGAGCTGACTCCAAGGTTTTAAATAGGGCTGGGGATATAGCTTAGTTGCTAGAGTACCTGCCTTATAAGCACAAGGCCCTGGGTTCAATTCCCAGCACCACAAAAAAAAAGGTTTTGAACAAAATCATATTATGATGGCTTGTGTTAACTGAGATGAAAAAGGTTTCTCTGGAAGAGATCTGGGAGAGAGATGAAGGACTTTGTTTTTGAACATCCTGAATGTATCTATTGGACTTGCCAATGGTAATGTCAAGTGTGTAATTGGACATAGAGTCTGGAGTAAGGAGGGATAGCTGAGCCGGAGCTTGACTTTGGGAATCATTAACACATGGATATAATTCAAAGACTTCTGATTGGTTGAGATCATCAAGAGAATGGATCCAAATAAAGAAGATGATCTGAGCCCTGGGGCAGTGCAATGATAAGATAGGGAAGATAAAGCAAACCATCAAAAAGAAGTGGAAGGAGTGACAAAGGAGTAGAAGACAAACTCTCAGGATGATCAGAAGAGTATGGTGTTCTGAAGGCTAGTGGAATATAGACATAATTTAGCTATCCATAATTTAGATATCCATAATTTAGCTCAATAACAATTTGTTCATATTTCATAATTTATGGTTAATTTTCATAAATTCATACAAATAATAAGTGGTAGAAATTGAATCTACAATCAGCCCTGTTAAGTTAATATCCAGGTTGTTTCCTCAAGTGCTATAAGCTATTATTTTAAGTGTAATAAAACCCATAAACAAATGTTACATGGGTTATTGTTATATACTCAGGGCTTCCTGGTAAGATCTTTCATTGCAAACAATTGATATTAATGCAATTTGTTATTTCATCAATAAGAAAGCTGAGGATTTAAAAGGTAGGTGGTAGCTTCAAGATCATGCTTGTTATGGGTTAGGCTGAAAGTTGGATACTACTCTTAGGATTCCAGGTGGTGTGTGTGTGTTTCCCTACACAGCTCCTTCTAGCCTATGGTATGGGAATGGGAGAGTCCTGCACTTTTTTCTCTTAAAGCATGTGTGTCAAATTCTCCCTGATTGGCTAATTAATAAGCAAGTTTACAATTTAGCTAAAATCAGTTATTGAGTAAACTCAAGGGGAAAAATATGCAAGTTATATGAAATGAGAACCTCTGCATTACATTGCCCGATATTGCATCAACACCCAGCATGGCAAAAAACTCAAAATTCCATCTCAAAACCTGCACATGAGCTGTGGACACCAGAAGACTGAGACCAGTTTTGTAGTTATGAAGTCTGGTCACTCTAATGGTACACCAAACTTGAACATCACCATGGTACTTAGGTTACTGAAATTCTTCCTGCCTCTTTAGTTTCTCCATTACTTCTAGAAATTTACTGCTTCTGGGTGACTACGATTCTTTCTAATAATAATAACTAAAAATTTTTGTCTCATGTGCTAAGCAAATTCTATACACACACACACAACACTATATATCACAAATGTATAGTATTTTTTTAATTTAAATTCACAGCAATACTGTGAGGTTAGTTTTAGAAATGCTTTATAGCTTCAAAGTGAGAAAACTGAAGAAGCGTGTGAAATAATTTGTTCAAACTGACATTCTGGGATTTTTAACCTGATGGTCTCACTCTAAATGCTGATATGTAACCACTATGACCGTGTGGGTGCATAACTAGGCCTGTGTATTCCACTTACCACATGCCTCATGCTTTCTGAATTATTCCATTCTATGGATAATGGCTTATTTTCATGAGATTTTATATTTTGATATTTTCCATAGGCATTACATCATGCATCATGAAAATAGATATCAAAATTCTCTTGCCATATAAATCATTCCATTAAAATCTTTCCTTAACATATAGCTACTTTAAAAAACTTAATATGCAGAGGCAGAAGGATTCCAAGTTGAAAGTCAGCCTGGGCAACTTGGTGAAATGCTGCCTCAACAATAAAAGAAAAAGGGTCGGGGGTATAGCTTAGTGGTATAGGGTTTGCCTAGCATGTGCAAGGACTTGGGTTCAATCCCCAATACTGAAAAAAAAAAAAAAAGGAATGACAAGAATGAAGGAAGTTATTAAAAGTTTATAATGGAATAACTTACAGCTTCCCTACTTTGCACTCTCCTCTGCAATGCATTTAAAAAGAGCATTAACCCAAACTAAACACTAAAGAGCTATGAAAAATTTAGTCTCTGTAGTAAGATCAAGGGCAAATATGGTCTGACTTTCCTGATCTCAAATTACACCATCTGACAAACATCTCTGCTATTTATGAAGAAGTTCACATCCTAAAAGCACTCAACTCTACAAGCCACTCAGCTCACATCCCCTGAGAATCTACTTCATGAGGTGGTAACTGGAATGCTTTCTATACCTGAAGGTCATCTGCTTTCCCTGTGAAGAGCCAACACATTTTCCTCTGCCACTCTTCTGGAGTGACCTTCCCACACTCCTGACTTCATGTTGCATTTGGGGGCAGGCAAGGATGAATGCCTCCTTATCCAATCAGATTGTGATTATTGATTTGACCACTTAATCTGATTCAACCAGAATTCTGTCCTACGATATTGGAATTTGGGTCTATCCTGAATCACTCCCATTCTATCTGGGAAGTTGGGAAATGTGTGTTGGTTGCTATGAGGTCACAATAACTGTACAGAGAACTTACATCTGAAAATATCTAAACCAATCTGAAAAGAGAAATTGCAATAAGGAAACCAGTGGGAAACCAGGAGGACTGCAGCCACTCTGCTTCTCCCACAGGGTGAAAGCAGGAGGGCAGCCAGAGCAAGAGCAGCTCCCTTGGGCTTGATACCTTCTGAGCTTAATGGGAGAAGGACTGTAGGCAGAAGCTAAAGGAACATTTGCCTTAACAAGGAAAATTCTGAGACCTGAAACTTCCCACTTACATCCTGAGAAACACATACCTTCTGTTAGGGCAGAAATTTGCTGAGTCAGTGTCAACTCATTTGTAGTTTGGCAACGACACCAGTAGAAAGGGCACCGGAACCTTCGTGGTCGATGTTGCCAGCAGGGGTCAAAGAGAAGCATCCTGAGATGGGTGCATATAGAACACATCGTTGTTACAGAAATATGTGAAATACCTTAGGGTCTCCACACATAATTTCCTGAAGTTATTGTAATGGAGGGTGATGGAGCGGAAGAGTTGGTTTAGTTAATGTGAACATTTTTCATGGGTTATTAAAAGGAAGGTGACAAACTTGTTTCCATTAAGAATTGGTGAAGCTAAGATTGTACTAGTTTAACTGCATTTTATAACTAAAAATTTTTTCATAAAATTATGCATAATTTCGTTTAAAAAGATCAAGTTTTAAAGAAATTTTCCTAATTAAATTATATTTTCCTCTCTTGGTTTTGTTTCACAATATTAACTAATTTTCACACTTTATTGCTTTGGTTCCATACTTTTAGATAATACATTTATGTGGCTACATGTTGATCTGTTCACTTTTGTCAAATTTATTATTTTTATTTATTTATTTATCTATCTATCTATCTATCTATCTATCTATCTATCTATCTATTTATTTATTTATTTTTGCTGTGATTCTCTTTTCTTCCTCTATGGTATATGGCTTCTGTATTGGTATTTTTTTTAAGCTATAAAGAACCTACTGAAACTGGTATTTCTTCTATTATCATTATGACAGTATATCTTATCTCTCTTAAGATAACTTCTAAATTTCTTTCCTCTCCCTCCTACCTTTCCTACCCTCCTACCTACCAGCAGGTTCACTATTACTTTCAAATGGGAAGTGGCATGGGAAAGCCTAACAGTTTTGGGTCCCATAGAAAGGGACAGGAATGTTCTGAACAAATAATACAATTTAGTAAGATTGTCATTGCTTCTAGGCCTTTGCTGTGGACAAAAACTGGAAGTATTTTTTAAGATGTGTTTGTATTTAGATTTCCAATTAAAATAGAGCCTTAAACAATTTTTAGCTAACGTCTTTCCTTTTATATTAGTTTTTCTTTCCTATTCTATGGAAAATCTTGGTTGCAATGATATTGACATTATTATGCTCTATTAAAATTTAGCTAATTTTCCTATAACATACATACCTAAAAATTGTCTCATAACACACATTATGAATAATTAAATTACTGAATTAAATTTCAAACTTATAGTTTTATGTATCCCAAGAATAGATTATGTACAAGTGGAATAGTTATTATATATTACATAAAGTCCCTGGAAGTAATTGTTTATCTACATATACCAACTGTAAATGCAGTTAGCCTTATTCATTTTAGTTCACTTTTAATTTTTGCTTTAATATTTTAAATTTAATTTTGAATATATATAATACACATATGTTTGTAAAGTTAAAAAGTATATATTAGAGACACATTGAAATTAAACTTGGTCCCTTTTCTTTTCCCCTCCACCTTTAAATAACCATTCTGGTTTTGGTTTATTCTTATAGGTTTCTTTTTGCATATGTATTCCCATATAGAATATTTTACCCCCTTAACATGAAAGGTGATATGCAATATATAGTGTTTTGCACCTAATTTTTTCAACTTTCAAAACATACAGGAACCACACCATTTCATTAGATAATGATTTTCCCTCTATCTTTTTAATGTGCTGCTATTTTACCAAAGGAGCTGGCATGCTTCGTTTATCATGTGCCCCAAAAATGATCATTTGGGTAGTTTCTATGTATATTCCTATTTCAAAGTCTTACAACAAATAACTTTGTGCATGTCATTTCATATCTTTTTCTTGGTATATCTTTGGAATAGGTCCCAAGAAAAGGGGTTGCTGAATCTAAGAGCTGAAACGTACATTATTCTATTAAATATTGCCAAATTCCCCTTCACTGAGTTGAACATTTTTGCATTCCCATCAGCAATACATGAATGTGCCAGCTTTCCCTCAATCTAGGTTCACTTACCTATATTTGGTGAAAAAATTCTTAAAAAATTTGGAATGTGAATAATAATCCTCTCCAGTTTTCTGTCTACTAATAGTTTCCTTTGGCCATTTCAGTGAAGGTTTGTAAGGAGAAACAAGTATCAGAGTGCTATCTTGTTCCCAGTGTCTGATATTCCCTTCTGACAGTATTGAGTCAAATGAGATAGAAAACACCTTTTTTTTTTTTTAATTACCCAGGGAGACCTTGTGTTCTGTGACAATGCCATACAAGGCAAGTAAACGGTAAGCAATGAAATGATCTGTCTTCGTTGCTTTCATGTATAATCATTTGGCATGTTTTATGTACATTGGGGTACCAAGGAAAAATAGAAGTTAGTTTGTAATGAAAGTATTGGGAATAAAATCTGATGCTAATACTAAAAAACCACAGCCTGATCTAGTGCCCTTTCTTTTTCAATTGGCCTAGAATGAGGTTTCCACTTCATTGGGAATTCCTAGTGTGAAGGAAAACAGCAAGGAGCCACAGCCTGCTGCTGACTTCCTCAGAGAGTAGAAATGAGCTGGAACAAAAAATGGAAACATCAGGATTACATTCATTCCCTTTTTCCTCATTATCATTTCATTCATATCTCCTTGTATTTGTCCTGCCTTAAGATACATTTTCTATTTCATTTTCTTCAAAGTTTTATTTTTTTCTCATTTCACCTGTGTCTTTTAAAGTGATTAACATGATTATTAATTCAAACCATTGAATGCTTTCATCTTGATGTCAAGTGTTTCTAGATGGATATCTGTTTGATCTCTTATTTAAGTGAATAAATGATACGTGACTAACATTGAGAAGCATTTAAAAAATCGAAATCTCAATAAAAATGTAGAGCAAAATTCCTAATTAAGGTTTATGTAACATTTTGGCTAACTTATTTTGCCAAATATTTCTCTTTTCTCAATTTGATTGTAGAGATTTTGAGTTGCAAAGGAGTTTAGAGATCAACTATTTCAGAAATTTCCTTTAGAGATGAGGAACTATTTGGCATGGAAGATTCTGGAAGGATATTAGTCTAAATTTCTTTTAAGAAGTAGTTCATGGTAGGACTGGGCTGAAACACAAATTTCCCAGTTTCTTGGTAGAGTGCTTTTAACCAAAAAATCTTGACACATTTATTGATGTCTGTTGTTGTCATTGTTGCTGTTGTTGTTAACAGGGAGAAATGAAAGAAAAGAGGATAATTCCACTTCAGTGTTGCATGGAGCCAGTTTGCAGCCAAGCCTTTGCCTTTGCCAGGGTTTAGATGATTCTTGCCTTGCCTTCCCAGGGATCTATTGTAAAAAGTACTGGGAAGCTTACTTAAAGACCTAAGGTGGGAAAAAAAAGAGGAATTGGGTTTAGCTCAATCACAAAAGTTGATTCTTATCATGAGCATCAGTTCTGAATTTAGCAAGTAGCTGGACATGCAGATGGGTGTGTTGGCCCCACCTTAGAGGTTTATGTTTGAGCCCATGAATACACAGAACCACTCTATTCAATCTTTAGATGATATTAGAAAAACTTCAGTTCTTTGGTTCCATTTTACCAGAGTATTACATCCAAATACATAAATGGGTAAAAAAAATTATCTCCTATTTATCTACATGGTGAAGCTCTGCAGTTTGAATCAACACTCCAGGGAAGTGGAGGAACCCAGAAGTGACAGAACTTGGCAGCCCTGATGGTGTTACACAATGAGGTTGCTCTGGCAGCAGGAGAAGCACTGCCTGCTGGGTGTGACTACAGACAGCCAAAAGAACAGAGCTGCTAAGTGGGGGATGCTCGTAACTCAACAGAAAGAAGGGGAAGAAAGTGGCTGGCGTGATATAAAGGTGGACAGGGTTTGTGGGATCTCTTGGGTCCTTTCGGGAATACTTTCAGGTCAGGGTAGAAATGAGGATTACGGAAGGCTGAAGCTCTGCTATAACCAGTGGGGAAAGCTTGCATGGAAATAATTTCATATTTTGTGTGTTAGTTAACTTTCTGTTATTGTGACCAAAATACCTGACAAGTACAACTTAGAGGAAGAAAGATCTATTTAGCTCACAGTTTCAGAAGTTCAGTCCATAGTCAGATGGCTCCAAGGCAGAACCATCATGGTGGAAGGGTAGACAGAAGAAAGTTGCTCAGCTCATGGCAGTCACAAAGAAGAGAGAGAAAGAGAGAAAAAGAAAGAGAGAGAGAGAGGAAAGTCCAGGGATGTCCCCAAGGTTATGCCACAATGACCTTCCTCCAGTCATGCCCCAACCTGCCTATAGTTACCATCCGTAGTCCATTCAGCTACTAGTGGATTAAAAGAGCAAATGGATTAATACGTTGATGAGTTCAGTGCCCCATTCTTTGCCTAAATGTTCTACCTCTGAACCTTGCTGTATTTGGGGATCATGCTTTTAACCCAGATCCAAACCATAATATTTTGTATGTACCCATGTTCATTTTTGTTTTGTAGTGGTCAAATATCACATATGAAAAAAATACTAAAAAAAAAAAAAAAAAAACCAAAAAAACAAATATCACATGTGAGAACATGTAAAATTTCTTTCTCCTACCATTTCATAATCACTGCAAAAATACAAAGGCAGTTGTTTTTACCTGAACAATGTAAGCAGAGTTTTACTAAAAAATAATGAAGTAGAGAAGATAAATGTAATTTTTGTACTTTGGCTTATTCAGTCTTTTGAAAGTGTTAAATTTATTAAAGGAGAATTGACATCTCCCAACTTCTTTTTTTGCTTTTATCAGTCTCTAAGTCAATGAAGATGAAATCATTTAAACTTGTTCCTAATATCCATATGTACATGGGTGGTTGTAAAAATTTTTTTAAGGAAAAGAATTTAGTAAAGGAAGGGAAAATAAGTAGTGAAAAGGGTAAAAATAAGAACCTCTGGAGACTGAATAAAACAGTGAACATGACAAGTCAAGGACAAATGGTTTGTTCAACTCACAAACTATCTCTGTCAGTCATCCATTGCTGTATAAAAAGTCATCCAAATCTCAGCTGCTTAAAAGAAATTTGCAGGAAATCACCTTACAATTTCTCTGTCACTACTACTACAGTTTGGATTTGGAATGTCCACAGAGGCCTGCATGTTGAAGCATTGGTCCCCAGCCTATGATGCCACTGGGAGGTGGTGGAATCTTTAGGAATTGAAGCCTAGTGGGACGAAATTAGGTCACTGAGGGCAAAATGTTGAAGGGGATACTGGGATTCCAGGTCTTCTTCTTCTCATTTGCTTACTAGCTACCTTAATGTGAGCAACTTCCTCTACCATACACTCTCTGATATTACATACTGTCCCACCCTAAATTTATAAGACCAATCAACCATGGACTGAAACCTTAGAAATCATGAGCAAAACAAACTTTTCCTTCTTATAAGCTAGTTATCTCAGGTATTCTGTCCCAGTGATGGAAAGTTAACACAAATCAGGAATGTGATGTGACTTGGCTGAGTTCTTGGCTCATAGGACTGGCTGTCATCAATTTTTTTGGTTCAGGCTTTAGTCGTTTCAAGTTTGAGTTGAGGAGGATCCAGTTGCAAGCTCATTCACATGATTGTTGGCAGGCTCCAAGCTCGTGCTACGTGGATCTCTCCACAACTGCTTCAGAACACTGCAGCTGGTTGTCTCCATAGAGAGTGATACAGGAATAATTGAAAGAGAACCACTGACATAGAAATCGTATTGGTTGTAAGCTCCCCTGGGTATGACTCGGTCTCCTTTGCTGCATTCTGTTTGTTAGAATCACTAGGCCCAGCCCACAAAGAGAGGGGATTACACTGACACACAAAATATCAAGAGATGAGGATTGAAAGGGTCCTTCTTAGAGGTTCCCAACCCTGATCTCTAAGACAGAGTGCTTGGGGTTAAGAAATAAATATTATATTTACGAATTTTGGGGACACTTTAAGTTTTAGGTGCCTTGATTATCTTCCCTGACATTCTCAATCTCTCTTATTGTTGAAGTAATCCAGATCCATTGGAACCCTACATTTTTAATTTCATTATATCTCTATTCTGGGAAGTCATAATGACTTCCTAAATGGTATGTAAGCAGCTCAAATAGTAAACCCTTCAGTTCATCACTAATATTGTATCTAGAGTGATTTTTTGAAACACAACTCAGGTCATTTCCTATACTCTAACGACACCTTTGCTCTTTAAGATCCTGCAGTGGATTTCCACCGCTCTTAGAGTAGGCCAAATATTATAACAGGATGTATAGTTTTTGGAAGACCTTACCATGGTCCCCTCTTCAGGCTCAAGCACCAGCAGTGTTCCAGTCGCATCATACTGGCCTCTACCACAATATTTTCCTTCTCCCTCTAATTGATATATTTTCATGTAATTTTTCCTGCTTGAGATGCTTTCTTTGATCGTGATGATTTTTCCTTGAAAAAGTCGCTTCCAACTTTTCCATCAGTCTTGAGAAGAAAGTTTTTCCCCTACAGCAGCACTAGCCTGGGAAATCTCAAAACTAAATTTCATCACCACTAGTTCTAACCAGTGAATCTCATAAAAGCCCATGAACTCTGAATGCCCTTGGTACTCAAACTTAACTGGAACTAATTGAAAACTCTTTAATAATCAATAAACTATGTTTTATTTTTTAATGCAACCCTGCATAGCCCTTGGACTCATTCATCGGACTCAGAAAGTTAGTATTCAGTCCTTAGCACATGAACAAGAAGGATCCTTTCTAGGGTTGAAAAGTCTATAACTTTTTCCTATGAGTGAATGACTTAGTGAATTTCTTTACTGGTATGTTTCTTTGCTTTCCAAATTAATAGACTCAGCAATAATTTCTTTTTCATTTTTTAAGTTGTGGTAGTTTTGCTTTTATTATTATTCTCTAACCCTTTACTTTAGAGCCCTCTAATTATGTAACTGATTGATATCTTCCTCTGCCACTAGACTTCAAGTTCCCAGGAGGTAATGACTATGTGTGTACATATTATGGTATATCCCCCAGCACTTAGCAAAATGCAAGTAAATAAATGGGTTCCTAGCACATACTTGTTGAACGAATTAGTAAATAACATGCTTTTATGGCCTCATACTAAAAAATACCAAAGTATGTGCAATAAACCCTTTTCCTTTATTTTCCAGAATTGGTTTTTAGATTTTTCAGGACATGTCTGTCCTTTTTTTTTTTTTTTCTTAATAAAAACAAATCAATCTCAATTGCTATATTACTGTGTTTACCATTTGCAAAAGCCATTTAATGATTTGGAGAAAGGTGATCTCTCCACCCCTTCCTTTGACATTACCAATAATGTGCTTGGCCAGCTGTGCAACACTGATGTGTACAGAAATTCCTTTCTGAAAAGCACAGGTGATCATGTTACACCCTGAAGCCTGGGATCTGATTACTCTTACTCTAGTATCCTGAAAAGTTACAAATGTCATTAGTAGTCATTAAATTACTGTTTAGCTTTCTGAAAAAGGAGTGCAGTCATCTCTTACGGCTGTAAATTCTATAATTTGAACATGCATTTTCATGAGGCTGCATATTCTTTGACAGATTCTATGTATTATCGTTCTAAAAATGACTCTCAGTAATGAAAACAGAGCCTGAAACTAAGAAATCCAAGTCTTGGAATTAAGTGTGTGTGTGTGTGTGTGTGTGTGTGTGTGTGAATATTCCCATGCCCAAATTTGTCTTCTCCACTCCATCCACTACTCCTTTCCACTTTGCTGTGTTCAATTTAATTCTGCATCTAATTTTAATCTGTAAACCATCCCCCTTCTTGCAGTTGTAGAGCATGTGTTAGCACTTAACTAGCAGGAGGGGGTTGCCTAAGGTAAGAGGATTGATAGCACAGACCCGGCATCTTAAAAATGGCTTTGTGTGATTTGGCGCCACTAGCTAAGGCTTTACGTTCACAGGTCCAAGCTGTCTGTCCAGGGCTTAGAGAGACTCAGGAGCTGAACACAGTGGAATCTTTTATTCCTATTACTTGGTGTTGATGTTTCAGGAAAATTTGCATTGCAAGGGGCTGATTAAGAAACTCTGAACACATTCATGATCTGCTTTCTTAGAGAGAGCAAGCAGGAAGAATGAGTAAATTCGTCCAAAAAGGGTGGGAGAGTGACTTGGAAAATGTGATTAAGATCCGTTGAAATTAGATTGTGTCGCCACTGAGTAAAAAAGGATTTGTAGGAACACAAATTTGATACTTAAATGCCCTTTCTTCTTACTAGTTTTAATATTCAGTGTTAGAAATGAAGAAAAACCAGTTTATTCTTAGATGTATCCTCACCTTAAGATCAAGGGGAAAGTTAAGTTTTAGTCAGCACATAGGATAAAAATAATCAGGTGAAGCTAAAATAACCCTTGGAAATCCTTAACATACCTGTAAAGATAAAGCATTCAAAATTAAATTATTCCCAAAACCTTTCATGTTTTTTATATACATCAATTTTTCAGGTTTTATCATATTTCATGCTTAATATAACAATGCAACCCATCCATGTTGATAAATACTATATTCCATGAATTCTAAGATGCATCTTTTTTACATTTTAACATTTCTGAAATAGAGATGTGTTCTACCAATAATGAAAATTGTAAAGTGAAACCTTTCTTCCTTCTTAATTCTTTATTTCTTTCTTATTCTTCCTCCCTTCCCTCCAAACCTTCTTCATACAGTGGTTTGTCTTGCCATTAGTAGTTTCTTACATTTGATGAAATATAGTAACTAAATTCACATATGATAAAAATATAAATAAATGCTAGGACTCCTCAGTCTAAAAATACATGCAACTATTGTAAATGTAGTTTTCTGAGACATCCACAACTCCATTTTGACTCATGACATCTGGCCCAAAGTGGTGGATTATATGAAGTAGTAATTGTAGATACTGCTTACTGAACAGATATGTTTCTGAATCATTCATTCAATTAATATTTATTAAGCTCCTATCACATGCTTAACATTGTTCTTGGTGTTGGGTTTGGAATAGCAAAAGAAACAAAACAACAACAAAAAGAAACAAGTAAAGTCTCTGACTTATGGAGATTATTTTCACTTATGAAAAGAAAAATCAATTTTAAGTCATTTGATTCCAGTGTCATCTTTCCAAACCTGGAGTCTGGGAATACAAACCTTATTATTTAGTCATACCTTCATATTTAACTTAAACTCCAGTGAAAGAAAATTCAAGCTATGCTATTATTTTAAAAGAAATAAATTATTGTTTATTTTCTTGGAAATAGTTACTCACTAGAAGTTTAATTCTTAAAATTTGAATATGAACTAAGTAGTAAAGGTAAAAACCACTAGTCTACCAGTTCTGTGACATTGGGCATATTATTACTATCTTGTCCCAATTAAAAAAAAAATTATTTTCTTTCTCAAGTCATTCTTGTGAGGACCAAAAAAGACAATGTACTTGGATTATTGTGTATTTAACAAAATAAATAATAATTAAATTTAACTTTCTTTTGCAAATTCACCAAAAATGAAGCATAATTTTATTATGATATTTTTAAACTAAGACCTATACTAGCTTTAGGATAGTAAAGAAGTGCATTTTGTCTGCTTAAAACAAAATAAAACAAAACGAAGCACAGGGAAAAATGAGCAAATTTCAAAATAAAAAAAATTTAGTCAGAAATTGAAAAAGTCCTTGACTAAACAGGTTTACAAATGACTGATCTTGAAGAAAATGCCAAATAAGCATTAGAAAATCTCTTCTATCTAAAAATCTGAAGAATTATTTTTCATAAAATATACCCATCTATATAACATAATATTTTCTTTGCATATTTGAAACACCTTTCAATTTTCCATATACCTTCCTTATGCCTTGGTGCTACTAACTGGGTACCGGCTGCTTGATATTACTTAAGATCACTTCCTGGCATGTGAGTTGTGGCCTAATTCTTCCTCTCTTTCATTTGAAAATAGATAAAGCTTGTAACTGATAAAAGTTATGGAAATCATAGTTATTGAATCATAATTTCATGTAGTAATCGCACATGTGCATTATGAAAATTCAAGGGCAACATTCAAAATCAAATGAGTAAGGAATACAATTTTCAACATTTTCTTATCCTGTGAATTCAAGTTTATGTATATGAAAATTGCATTAGTAAAAGGAATGTTATTGAGAAATTTTCTCATTTTATATAAAGCATATAAACTCCTTTTAAGACATATAAATGATCAGTAAACAATTGACTTCACATTTCAAAGTAGCTTATTCTTATACTTACCTTACTTTTAGTTTTCAGATTTTAATTTATCATCATATCTAGAATTAAAAATCTAAGATATGATAATAAAACAAAGGAAAAAAAGTGCAATCAGATCTTGAAAAAATTAAAAAAAGATGACAGTACAGCCAGGTGAGGTGACATATGCCTGTAATCCCAGTAAGTCTGGAAGCTGAGGCAGGAGGATCAAGAGTTCAAAGGCAGCCTCAGCAATGGCGAGACACTAAGCAACTCAGTGAGACTCTGAGTCCAATCCCCAGTACCAAAACAATACCAGCAAAAAAAGATAAGGTTACATAGAACACTTTTGTAAAATATCTCATAGTGCTCTTTGTGTGTTTGTTTATGTGTGTGTGTTTAAATCAGAATAAGCACTTATTTTATAACATTTAATATTTTAAATGTTGTCGTTAATGCTAGTGTGTGCTGGAATTCCAACAGGCTGAAGGTCTTTAATTTAGTAAACAAAATAATTTGAAATTTAGTAATAAAGATATTTTTAAAATATGACCATATTTTCATGGCTTTCAATTATATAAAATGATAATAGTAGCACATATAGAAGATAAAATGAATATGAGAAAAAAATGACCAAAATTTAAGTGCTAAACAACTGTGCTAAAATAATTACATGAATTATTTCATTTATATTCTAAAAGCAATACCATGACGTAGCAACTATTTCACCAGTTACACAGTTGAAAACACAGAGTCTTAAGAATGAATTAATTTCTTCATGATTGCTCCACTACTAAACTTGGATTTAATCCTCAGTCTGAATTTTGAAAACTTTTTATTTAATTACAAGCAGACTCTTCTTTCATTAAAACAAATCTAAATCTTTAAGTTATTATTACTTCCTGTTATATGATAGCTCATTATTCACTGCCTCACCCCATACTTGCATACAGGTTGCTTCCATTATTAAAATTTTAAAATAATGTACACTGTCGATGGGAATGCAAATTAGTACAACCACTTAGGAAGTCAAAGGGAGATTCTGCAAAAATTAAGGAATGAAACCACCGTGTGACCCAGATATTTGACTCTTTGGTATTCATCCAAAAGATCTAAAATCAGCATACTATAGTGATACATGCATACAAATGTTTATAGCAGCACAATTCATAATAGCCAAGTTATAGAACCAACTTAGGTATCCATCAAAAGATGAATGAATAAAGAAAACGAGGTATATATACAGAATGGAATTTTACTCAGCCATAAAGAAGAATAAAATTATGTTTTTTTTAGGTGATTAAATGGAACTGGAAAACATCATGCTAAGTGAAATAAGTCAAACTCAGAAAGCGAAGGGTTGAATGTTTTCTCTCATATGTGGAAACTAGAGAGAGAAGAAACAAAGGAATGGAAAAGGGACAGGGTCTCATGAAAATGTAAGGGAGAACAATAGGGTAGGGGAGGGAGATTGAGAGGGAGAAAGGAGGGGATGGATTAGGGAAGTACAGGGTAATGAAATCTACCAAATGATGCTATGGCGTGTACAAATATATGGCAATGAGTCATGTGTGTGTGTGTGTCTGTGTGCACACGCATGTGTGTGTGTACAAAATTGTAGTAGATATATAATCACAGCACATATATAATTATATACAATTATAACATGCCAATTAATAATAATAATAGAAAGGGGATTAACAGTGTAAGGCAAGGGGATTGGGGAGGGAGGAGGGGAAGAAAAGGGAAGGTAGAAGGGAAGGAGATTGACCAACTTATGTTATGTACATATACAAATATGGTGCAATAAATACCACCTATTATGTATAATTATAATGAACCAATAAAAACAATTAAAATGCTGCTTTGAAAATCCACAGACATATGTACATATACACATTGAAAAAAAATCACACTTTCTAAATTTAAAGTATGTTATAAAGCTATTATAAGCAAAACATCATGTTACTGGCATTAAAAATAGACGCACCAACCAATGGAACAGAAAGCTGAGAAATGAACCAAAGTATTTCTGGTTGATTGATTTTTCAGCCAAGTTGCCAAGAACACACAATGGGAAAGGGCCATGGCTTCAGTAAATCATGCTGGGAAAGTTGATACACAAAGTACAATCAGATCCTTATCTCACCTCATATAAAGATCAACTCAAAATGGATAAAAGGCTTAGGTGCGACACTATAAAACTACCAGAAGAAGTATGAGGAAAAGTTCTACAATATTGGTCTGGGCAGAGATTTCTTGTCTAAAACTTGAAAAACCCAGACAGCAAACACAGAAATAAAAAAATGGAATTGCATCAAATGAAAAAAGCTTTGGCATAGCAAAGAAAACAATTAAGAGACAATGTAGGTTTTGAGAGAAAATATTTTTAAGCCAGACATCTGATAAGGGGTTAATATCCAAAAATATATAATAACTCAAATAGCTGCATAAATATATAAAACAACACAATAGCTGCAAAACAAAACCCTCAGGTAGGCCCGGGACACATCAGCCACAGCTAACCAAGTAGGACTTTTTTTCCCAAGGCATTAAATGACTTATGGACATCCAAAATGACATGAAGAAGCAGACCAAAGAGAGCTGGGAAAATGAGCTCCAGACCTGAAACTTTTTGAATGAAATCTATTTCACTCATCACTCAGGAAGCTGCAAAACATCTAATGCCTGCTTCTTATTGCCACTTTTCCCTGATCTTCTAGGTCTGACTTGCTGACAGGAAAAGAAAGGAAAATGTTCATCCACCCCCGATCCTCATGGCATTGTACTTGTGGAACACATCTACTACCTCCTGAAGGATTCAGTATTTTTTTAGTTCAAATTCTTAAGAAGGAAAATATGAACATCTCAGCCATGTCTATGGATGGGTTCCCTGAGGACAGGTGTGTATTCCTAGTCCAACAGACCATAGCTAGTAAGGGGTAAGTCACACATTCACAAAGGAAGAAACATGGAGTTGAGAAGTGAGTCTAAGCAGAAAACAATCGTACCGAGTTTAGTATGAGCAACTCTGGAGGCTCTATTGTTGCTTCTTCAGTTAGCTTGACCAAAGAAACTCATATCACATTGTTTTAAATTGGGATTCTTGAGTGAAATAGAAAAAGTTTAGATCATATATGTGTCACCCATTCACATTTATTCCGTGACCATTCTGTTCACTTCCATTGTTTGCTTATTTCTTGAATTAACATTTTCCTTATTGCTTTTTATATTAAATAAAGTTTGCACATATTCAGTATACAGATTGTCAATCTTATCTATTGCTCATATTCTTTCCAGGTGACTCTTTGCCTTCTCATTAAAGTTATTTTTTATTTTTATTTTTATTTTTATAGACTGCATTTTGATTCATTGTACACAAATGGAGTACAACTTTTCGCTTCTATGGTTGTACATGACGGAGAGTCACACCATTCCTGTAATCATACATTACACAGGGTAACGACGTATATCTCCTTCCACCATTTTTCATACTCCCTTCCCCTCCCCCTCTCATTTCTCTCTACAGTTACTTTTGATATGTTCCAGTTTGATGTTTAATGTAGTTAAATCCTCCCATCATTTTCTTCTTTTATTCTTTTTGCTTTGTCTTCATATTGACAAAAAACACAAAAATTTTACCATGTCAAGGTAAGTAAATATCCAATTACATTTATTTTAAATATTTTTAGAAATTGCATGCAATTGCTTAATGTCCTGAAATAAATCTCAAGATATTATGTGAAGTTCCAGATAAATGTCTTTTTATTTACTTGGCTAATATTCACAACATTTTTTTTCTACCAGAATAATCCATCTATTAAACATACTAAGATATTTTATTCAGGCTGCATTATAGCTTCACTACATGATTAGATTTTTAAAATACACTCCTCTTAAAATAATGTGGAAAAAATAGTGAACAGATGGCTGGTAGTAGATACAGAGTTAATTAGGGGACTATTAGGATAGTTCATGTAAGAGTTGTGCATTTCTGAACTTAAGTAGAAGTACACTGAAAAATTGGTACATCGGCAGTATAATAAGAAGTGATCGCCTTTAGGATTTTTTATTAAATGTCCAGAAAAGGACAGAAACAAGAGACAGAGAAGGAGATGACTGCAAGATTCAGGGTTTTGGTTCCTCAGTTGATTGAGGGTATTGTGCATTAAGGAAAAGATGATGAGTTAGCTATGGTCCTGACTCAGCTTAGGGCTCTGAGCAGAAGACAGGTTGGTGCAGATATCTAACCTGAAGACAAATACTTGAAAATCAGCATCATCTAGGCAGATGTAGACATCAGGCATATGCTTGAGATTCCTTCAATGTTGGGAGGCATAAGGGAAGAAAGCCAGGAAGCCAAGGTTGGATCTCATGACAGTGGCACTCAGAGATTACACATAGAGAGACAAAAGTAAACAAACAGGACATCAGTGTTACAGAAAGAAATTTGAATGTGATAATAAGGTCATAAGTCAATAGTAACTGGAGCTTAGGAAGAAGTGATCAGGGTGTCAGACATCAAGAGGAGGTCAGCAAGGACAACTCACAGAAAAGTCTGATATTTATTTGACAATACAGATCCCACTGGTGAGTAGTTTCAATAGAAAAATGTTATGTACAAGGCATAGAAAGGAGTGCTAGAAGAAGTCAAATTACAGAGTTGAGGTGAAAGGGTGCAGGCTGCCACATACTATTTCTAAATCCTCATCTTTTAAAGAGAAGAGTAGTGAGAGACTGAAGCAAGTCCAGAGGAGGTTTTTCTTAAATGTCTTTAGTTTTCTGTTGAGAAGAGACAAAACTGAACCTTGCCACATGTTACTTGGAAAGAGACATATGGTGAGAAGAGGGGGCTATCACAGAGGAAGCGATGTCCTGAGCAAGACGGGAGGAGGTGAGACAACCAGGGGGCAGGAGTGTATGCGTTGGTGGGCTGTCACTGAGAAGTGGAGGGAGCCATCAGATGGAAAGGCTTCTCACGGAAAAGAAGAGGGCTGCCCATCTGTTGAAATCGGAATGGTGGAGAGGATCCGTTGAGGAAAGAGGTCCACATTTGAGCTATCTACTAGATGGTAGGTGGAAGAAATACCAGGGTGGAGCTGAGGGACCAAGACATTTGGAGGCCCATAAATATGTACTAACTTGCTTCCTTATAATTTGTGATTTTTTTTCTCCCAGTCACAATGAAGCTGGAAGGAATGTTGCCTTGGGGATAAGAGAACGAGAAAATAGAAGGGAGCAATAGGCAGAGCATGGGATATGGCAGTTTAGACACTGAATGAGGTAAAATGCTTCAAGGGCATAAGGAAAGTTATACCGGGGTCCCAGAAATGGGCTTCTGTAATGGGAACTGAAGAGACATGAGATTGAAAGGGTCAAGGAGCAGGAAGGATGGTCCATTGGAGAGATTTTTAAACTGAACATTGAAGTTGGCTAGGTGCTCCAAATATTTTAGAAACATTTTATTACTGTATATGCTAATTTAATTATTATCACTATTAACAAGTGAACTTAAAACTACTGGGATCAATACTGAATGTTCTATTTAAAAATAAGGACCCAAACTAGTTAACAAAATGACATATGTAGCCCTACCCATGAAAAGTCAGATGAACGCAACTTCACTAATGGCCATGGTTATAGGTCTAACAATTCAGATAAGGTGTTTGAAAAGAGAAACATAAGGAAAGGGGGTAAAATTTTATCTTAGTGTTGAAATTTAGTTAGAGAAATGAATACTCCCTCATGATGATCATGTGTTTTGATAGTCACTGAGTTATTTTATACATTTTTCCATTCCTTAACAAATACCACGCAAGAGGAATTATTTCTCTTTCACCCAGAGAAACAGAAAGATGCTATTACTTGGTGTTCCTATCCCAATCCAAATCCAGAAAATTCAACAAAAGATGTGGAGAATGGGTGCTTTTAAGTGCTATAAAGACAGAGGTGCCAGTGGCATGGATGCTGGGGTGCTTATTGGTATCTTCCTCTCACCCCACTGCAAAGGTAGAAGGTGTATTAAACCAGACCATGATGTTATTGATCCTGTGGGACAAAACAGTTTACCTTTTATAAAACATGCTCCACTTATAGAAGTACAGAAAAGCATCACTCTTGCTTGAACTAGTGCTTTTCTCGCTGAAATCTGATCACACAATATAGATTAAATAAATAAACCTGAAGACTCAAACAGATTGGAAGAGTTTAAGGTGCAGAACAATACCACTATATTCAGTACCTCTTTCAAAGATGGAATGTGTTGATCGTGACAGCAACAAGCGGGGCCACAGTTGCATTCATTGTTCAGTGAGCTTGTCCACACAGCTCAACCCACCGACAGCAATGAATGTTGATTGTGACCTTTTTAGAAATAATCTCTGCACGGGGAAGAGAAAGTTCTGGTGTGTCCTGCTTTGGTTTTCTGTCTTCAGCAAATTCTGAGAGCCACAGAGCAGATGATGGTTAGCCATAGGGTACAATCAACGGTCGATGGTTTTGATTTTAATTCCAAACTCACCGACAGCGTTGAATGTTCACCGAAGCAACCTCTAAGCTCAGAATTCTGCTGACTTTACGGTATCTGTAAGTATGGGAGGAGGAGGGAGACAGAAAGATAGAATACCTTCAGTTACACGTTGTATACATTTTAAGCCTTTCAAGGGAATAAGGAGGAAGAGACGAAGGGTGATTCTTCCAACCAACAATTTGGCCAGCCTCCACATCTCATGTGTGAAAGAAAGGGATTTGTTTCTTCAAGCTAAAAAAAAAAAAAATGCGGATGTTGGTTTAGTTCCAGAGAGAGAATTATCCCACAGTTGCAGACAGAGAGAATTTCTTATTCAAAGTAATTTGAGGTATCAAATCAAAACAATATCTTAAAATTTAAATATGCTTAAAGAATATGTTATGCATATAGAATATTCAAAAATTAAAAAAGAATTCTCTTAGATTTCCTCAAATTAAGCTACTCTCAATTACCCTTTTACATTTATACTATATGTCTGATATATTTTGATTATAAAATTTGGTTTTAAAATTAGTATATGTCCCAAAGCATTCCTAAACTGAACACATTATAAATGAAGAAACCATTTCAACCCATTTATGACAGAAAGATTTTATTAATACAGGAAATGCAATCTATGTATGCTACAAAGCTATGTCAACCGTTTTGGATATGAACTCCTAACATCATTGTATGGATGGGTCCATCAGGGATTCTTTTCATAACCCTCTTTTTTAAGACTACTTTATGAATAATGATTATTTTAAAGCATTTATTATCAACTCTATTGAATGTAATTTTATAACTACCTTCAATATTTTTCTATTATTGATTACAACAAAAGTTCTCTTGCATGTATCAAAACATGGAAGATGGAAAGTCACTATTTCATACTTTAACTGGCATCCAATGTGGTTATAATTATCTGTGGGTGGGACAACCCACGATAATTTAGAATATTACTTTGAAGATATTCAAATAAACGAAATAATTCCTGAAATATTAGTGAAATATATACTCTGAATTTTTACATAGTCTGATATTCTCTTCATTTACAATACCATATTTTAAAGGCAGTAATTACTTAAAACCTTTGAAACAAAACTTTTACATGAAAATGTTCTATAACTGATGTTTTGGTGAATTGAGAGCTGGGGACATATTGAGGCAACAAACAGTAACAGAATAAAAATGGTGTTTAATCTGAATTTTGCAATGTTTGATAATTTTGAAATAAGCAGTTTTTCCTACAGAATACAACTCCTTAAAAGAATGCTTTATCAATAGGCATGTCGGTACTGCTGCTGGAAATAATATCATCATGGGACTGAGGGCTCATTTGTTTGCACTATCAGTTCCACCTGAAGGCATATCACTCCTGTTCTGCTGCCTGCACATTATGGCGTTAGTGTCAGGTCAATATACAGCCTTTTTCAATCACGCCTATTCATCTCTCACTACATCTGCTAACACTTGTATAACAGGGTTGCTGTGATAAAAGACTTCAAACCCTGTATTTTGCCTTAATGCAAACTATGTATTTGACCTACTAATAAGAAAAGCTCCAGGGTAGTTACAATTAATTACAATGCATATCCATGTTATTATTTGTTTTGCAAAACATTCCCCCAGAAAATTTTTGCAGAATATTATTAAGTTATGCCTAAAAATTTAAAATTATTAAAACTCTTGAATAAAATGAATGTAAAATTCTTAAAAGTCATAAATGATTCATTTCTAACAGTAAGATATTATATTATGTATTGTGTCATTTGTGCATAGGATAGTAATGATAAACCTAGTAATTAATTCTTTCTAGTTTTCCTGGATTAAACTGGATGTGTTTCATATAAACATAGTTTGTTGAAGATAAAAATCTTCTAACAGTTAAATTCTCCATAAGAGGAAATAAGATCTCTGTATTCTTGCTGCATTTACCCTAATGTCAGAGAAGAGAATAAACTTCAGGGCTCTATATACTAAGTAATTGTTGTATCATCAGAAAAATTGTTACATATGCTGATTCTGCTTTCTGCTAATTCAAGTGGGCTTTCCATCACTATTTGTATTTTCTAATCCTCTCTTCCACATCTTTATTTTCATGACCTAATCGTTGCCTATAAATTATCTTTAAATTATTTCAGTTTAATAGTACTTGAGATTTGGTGTTTTCTATTAGCAAGTATGCAATGTTACCTTTTTTTTTCCACAACATCATGTTCATAATTCCAGAATTCTAAATTGGTTGTAGCAATCTCCATTCTTGTATTGTTTTCCCTGAATGAAAAGAGCCACAAGAAATAGGTCTTTTATGGATAAGAGTCCCCTTACGCTCCTCTTCCTAATTTTGGAGTGTTGTGTGGGCAGGATAAGACTGATTTGCATCAAGGTCAGAATTATTTTAGATTTTATTTCTCATCCCTGGGCTTGTGGGAACATTAAGTATTTTGGGTTTGCTTAAGGTTAGTAGGTCATAAATAAACCAAAGCAATTTCTTTGCTTTGAGCAAGAGGGTCACAGAATACATGAAATACCACTTTTAAACAAAGCAAACTTTAACATGAATTGACAGAGGAACATGAAGAAGTAGTGCTATGAGCCTCAGTAAAAGGCCACAGGGATTTGGGATGCTGAAGTTGTCTGTTTTAGAAATAGATTATATATCTTACTTGATGACCTGTGTTTAATTTAAGTGACTGCCGCTGCCAGTCCTTCCAGAGGGCAAGTGTGTGAAATAGAGCATCCCAGTGTCAGGCTCCAGTCCTTTCCTCTGCCTGATGCCTTGACCTAAATTGGGCATGTGGGCATTGATCTGGACAAACAAGAGGGGATGAGATTTTTCTATCACTTGCATTTTATCCTTAATTCTAGTTAGTTGAAAATTTGGGGAGCAGCACCTATCTCTGAATAAATGTTAGTTTAATCAGTTTGATCATCTCTTATAAGAGTGAATCTTTTCAAAATGAAAGACATGAAAAATGTTTCATTGAAAAGTCTATTTTATTTCTGATTCCTCCCTCTCTGAAAGTATGAACACTACCTCTGAAACTCATCATAAATGAAATGTCAGCTCAACTGGTGATTTGGGCATTCCCAGGGTTCTTGCTCGTGTCCATCTCAATTTTCTTAGAAGAAATATTTCTTTGATCAGGATAAGAAATCTCAGGAAATTTTTCAGGACTCGCACATTTACTTTCTCAACAATGCAGTTCAAGTCTAAAACAGAAATGCTCATTCTGAATAATTATAATTGTAATTATTGGGGTTTCTGGTTACTTGAATAGGAGAAGCAGAAACATCACAGTACAAAACTGACTAAATGCCACAGAGAGCCAAGTTGAGAACTTGGATACGGTTTTCCACTGAGCAAAAAGGAAAATCAGGGCATGTCATGCCAAAGCTTGGCTCAGAGTAGACATCTTTTACTACTGAAATGCTGGCTTCCAGAGAGGACTATAATTTTGTTTTCCAGTAGTTTTGTAATTACTGATAGCCCTTACTCCTGTTGACAGCTAAAGGTCTGAAAGTTTTCTGGTTTTCTTTCCCAGAAAACTGTGGAAATGAATCTACATTACTCACTCCCTAAAATGTCTTATGCATTTGCTTTGGAGAAAGGAAGAATTTCCAGCATGACCTTTGTACTATTTGGCACACTTGTCAGATATTAAAAATTGATTTATTTTTAATATCTATATTAACTGGATTTATATGCAAGAAACCCACATTGTATATTTATGAGAAAATATATACAATTTAAAAAGTCTTTGTGATTGCTTACAAACTATAAAAGCTCAAATATTTAAATTTAATCAAAAAGGTTAAAATACAAAACACCATAACACCAACCTAAGCATCACTTTTAATAATAACATACAAGTATTGATATTTTTGCTTGTATTAGCCATTTATTATCACGAGCTGGGTCAAAACTTTTTTAATACAAACTGTACACAGGTATAAAATTTTTCTGAGCTTGTGAACTGCAGAAATTTAAAAGGTGCACTTGATTGGGCAGCCTGATATAATCACTAAACAAAGCGATAGAATTGCTGCAATGGACCTGGGACTTGCCACTCACAGATTTGGTTATATAACTCCTATGAGTTTTAGTTTTCTGGATAAAATCTGCATCACCAAATAATTATCAGAAATGCCATTTCCAGTTCTGAATAACCTTTAAAATGGACAATCTGTAATATATAATGATACCCCTTATTATTTAAGGGACAGAGATTAAATCCAGGTCTACCAAGAATCTAATGCTTCTTCCCTTCAAAAAAGCTGCTTGCTGTTCCAGTTCTAAAATGTACGCGCACGCACACACACACACACACACACACACACATATACACACACATACACATATGAGGCTTTTTTCTACATAATCTCAAAATAAATGATTTTTTAAAGAAGTGGTACAATAACATTGCCAGTAAGATGCAACAGCCTATTAGTCTGCTGCTTGGCTTTCTTACCTGGTAGGTGGTGGTGACTGACAGGCAAGGAGAGCTCTTCTAAGACAGGAGTTCTGAAGAGGATTGATGTCTACATAAAAGTTACAATTAATCTAAAACTCTTCTAAAGTTAGGAGCCCTCGATTAACCTAAAGCACCTTTGTTAATCGTCAACATTCACACAGAGGATGAGGACTAGAGAGAAGTCAGGATGACTGTTGGTCTTCATCTTTCAAAGTAGGTTCTTTTCCTTGAGAGTATGTCCTAAACTATTTTAAATCAAATCCAGATGCCATTGGATCTACAGAGGAAAACACAAGTGTTTAAATATTGCTGTATTTTTAGACATTTATCAAATCTTCACTTTTAAAAAAGATATTTCAATGTTTGCTATAAGAAAACTATTTCAGTGGTTTTCTTTTTTTTTTTTTTTTTTTTTTCCTCTGAAGTTTAGACACCTTCCTGAAGCAAAAAGGGAGGAAGGAAGGCATGAAGGAAGGAAGGGTAAGAAAGGAAGGAAAGAAGAACAATATTACATTACTATATTTTTCCAAAACACATAAGCTTATATTGGGTTATCAAAAACTATTTTTTTGAACAATGGATCATTAAGAGAGACAATTTAGGGAAAAAAAAAAACACCTTTTTCTTGGACAAAAAAACCCCCTCTCCTCTTTTTATAGAGAAAAGCACAATGATAGAGTGAAGTTTAGAGCAAACTGAATATAATTAACAATTCTAATCATGATGGATTCTTTTTCGTCATGAAGCTCATTCATATCCACAGTATAACACTGTGCCTTCCACAAACCCTTGCCAATGCCGCCATGGGCAGTGTTTACTTTTAACAAAGAAATGTAGCATCCTTGATCCAAGACTTTGTACTAGTGGTTGATTACTCCCTCAATCTAGAAAGGATAGACATGTTAACTTATAAATAATTTTAAAATTACTTTTCAGTAAATACTTCCACACTAGTAATACAGTTTGTCTTGTGTTATAATAAATAATGGAAAATAATCTCTTGAAAATTAATAATAATATTTGTATTAAAGAAAATAAGTCTTTTTAGGGGAAAAACATCACATCTTTGTAAAGAGGTAGATACCTTGCTTATATAAATTGCTAAAAATTTATCAAAAAGGACCTGAAATGCATAATCAGAAAAGCACATGCTAGGCTTTTGAATTTCTTATATGAAACAGTGTGTCATTTTATTATTGTACCATGTTACATTATAGGAAAAGTGTCTATAATTGTACTTCTAGAATACTGAAAACATCTTTCAAGTTTTCTATGCTTCATTCAGAATTCAGTCTATAACTTAGGGTCTCCCAAGCTTTTTAATGACATTCTCCACTAACTATGTTATTAGAATACCTTTCTATTTTTAGAAGATACTGTGAATGCATTTCTGGCTTCATAAATTATACAAGCATCTGTTCTTTCAATCAACAGGATACCAAATGTTTTTTGCATCAATCTGTGTGAAACAATGTATATAATACTATTTTATTCCCCATGAGATTTTAATAAGTACTGAGTTAATAGTAAAAAAATATTTGAATGATTAAGATGCTGGAAAAGGGGTGAATAAAATAGTAAACAAAAATGTATTTCAAAGTAAACTGTGGGAATTTAAAAAATTATGATATGAGTAGTTTTTAAACCTTTCTAAGTTTCTATTCTCCATAGAAATATTTAAATCAACTAGTGGAACCTGACAGATTTTTAAGCACAAAACTGTAAATCTATTAAATGATTATTTCTTACGTCTTTACGTAAAATTCTATATTTGGAAAATATGAAAAAAGTCTGTTTCTTGACATTGAGTTCTGATACATATTATATGGATGGCAGTTTATTTCATCAAAATTGCCTTTATAAGAATTTATTCTTTAAAATTGATTAATCTAAATAGACATGGGTATGCAAGCTCTTCTAAATCTTCCTTAATGTGACCAGCAGGTGACTGTGTTCTCTCCACAGGTGACTTGTGGGCTTGGGAAAGGATTTCAACCAAAGGTCAAGACTCCATTACAGTTGAGTATTATATTTCTCAATAAATCCTGCGAAAATGAAATACCTGAGCTCAAGTTATTCATTAGATATATGTCAATATGACATGTTTGGATTAATTGTTAAAAGATTTATGAGTTGATTTTGGAATCTGATAGATGACCTCTTTTACTCCCAAGACTATAATTTTCTAGTTCCTGTTCCATTTTTATTTCCCTTTAGCCAAAGAGAATAATTCTAGAGGATGTGATTATGTTTCCTCCATTCTACATTTTAAAAGAACAAACAGGAAAAAACTGTATTTAGTTAATAATTCACTTTGCTTTTTGTTTTAAAACACATTAATTGGTCAGCTTATTCTTTGAGCAGTAGGATCATGTGATGACTTGATTCCCTGGAATGGTAGTTGAAGAAAGAAAAATGACTTTATTCAGGCATTATTCTGTTTCTACCCACATGAAATTATTCCTTATTAAATGTGTATTAAAATCCAGATATTTGAAAAATTTTAAAGTACTCA